>QLTV01004279.1:1602156-1628145 GCA_003457575.1 Thermophis baileyi | reverse complement strand
GGATGAGCTTATCGAGCTCTTTTGCGGTTGTCGGTCAGACCCAGCATATCGTTCGCTTCCCGGAAGCAGTCGAATCGCCGCAGGTAGGAGTGCCATTTCTCCCGGGTCGGGTCGAAAGGCGCCGGTCGGTGGAAGTTGGACATCGTGGCAGAGAGTAGGCAGACAGGCAGCTGCCTGGCTGGTTGGAATCGCTGAAGAAGCAGTCACGGTTCTCCTGAACCCAAGCCCTCGTCGCCACTGTTAGATAGTGGGTAGAGATGACAGGAGACAGACTTCCAAGCAGTTCTTTATTTCAGCTCTTGTATCAGCAACCAGCAAAGCGCAGTCTGACAGCTTGCCCTTTTATAGGGAGCTGTCAGACAGACCAGCCAATAGCGTTTGAGCTTTTTCCCGCTCAAACGCTGGACCTGGTTGGAACCATGTAACACAGTTTAAACAGTTAGAACATAACACAACCCTCTGCTCAAAGCAGGAGACCTTATACCATCCTGATCAAATGGCTTTCCAGTCTAATTTTGAAAACCTCCAGTGATGGAGAACCCACAACTCTGGGAGGCAAGCGGTTCCATTGATCAATTGTTCTTACTGTCAGGAAATTTTTCCTTAGTTCTAGATTAGATCTCTCTTTAACTTTATCACACTTAGTGGTCATGTATGGAAGCAAAGAAATATTGGGAAAAAATACATAGATGGATTCAAGAAATAACAGGCCTTCAAATAGAGTTTACACCAGAACTATTTTTATTGGGGATTACCAAAGGAGACTATAACAAAACTACCATATATATTATTCTACATATTATAACAGCAGCAAGAATTGCGTTCGCGCAATGTTGGAGACAAAAAAAAATACCCTCGGAAAGTTTGGTAATAAGAAAAATATACGATTGTGCAGAAATGGATAAGTTAACTATTGAACTGAAAGGACAAATGAATTCGGAGTATTATGTAATATGGAAGAAATGGTACGAGTGGATTGAACATAGAAAACAAGGGGAAAAAGAAGAGGGCAAAATAAAACAGTAAAGCAAAATGTATATTGGAAAGATATGGAATATGGACTAAAATGAAAGAGGATGTAAATGTTATGTATGGAATACTTTAAATTTGGATGAAATGATATGTAAAAACAAGATATGTAAATAATAGGTAAATGAGCATAGTTATGTAAAAATTATGGAAATTTGTTAAATGGAAAAAACACAATAAAAATCTTTGGGGAAAAAAAAAGATCTCTCTTTAACAAGCTTCCACCCATCACTTCTTGTCTTGCCCTCTGGTGCTTTCGAGAAGTCAATTTCTTCTTCTCTGTGACAGCCCTTCAAGTACTGGAACACAGTTATCATTTTGACCATTTTGATTAATTCAAATCAGTGCTTTTGAGGGGAGCAAAAAAAACCCCTTGGTTTCAAAAATTTGCTCAATTCACTTGCCAACATATGCCAACAACAGCTGATTTTAGGGGCGGGGAGGCAGAATAGCAGTCTTTATCGGCTCATTAAGCCACCATCATACAACATTCTAGATAAGGTTAAAATGGAGAGGATGGTTGGTGGGTCTGTGTATTGTGGGAAATGAAGCCACTGTTTTTGTATGTATTTGAATCAGTCCATTATCCTATGCCCGTGATGGCGAATCTATGGCACGCCACTCTCTGTGGGCACGCGCGCTGTCGCCAGCTGCTCTTTCGGGTTCTGTCACGTGCATGCGTGCCGGACAGCTGGTCCAGCTGGCCGCCACGCACATGCGCACCAGCCAGCTGCTCTCTTCCAGGTTCCAGCGTGCTGGCATGCGCACGTGCGTGCGTGCGTGTGCGTGCTCTCCAGTTTCGGCACTTGGTGCCGAAAAGATTAGCCGTCACTGTCCTATGCCATAATATGATTTATTTGTTGGAGGACTAAAGTGTCATGTGAATTCAACCACTGTATTTTGTTAACAGCTGGGTTTTGCATGCCATGTGAACACCCTGCTTTCAATCAACCAATAAAATACTATTTGAACATGTTTAATTGCAGTTCCAGGAAGAATATATGCTGCCCAGGTCAGACAATTCCAAAGATCAGCTTTGCAAAAGCTAGAATTTGGTTCATTTTAAACCCTAGAATCTGGTTCATTTTAAACCCTAGAATTTGGTTCATTTTAAACCCTAGAATTTGGTTCATTTTAAACCCTAGAATCTGGTTCATTTTAAACCCTAGAATCTGGTTCATTTTAAACCCTAGAATCTGGTTCATTTTAAACCCTAGAATTTGGTTCATTTTAAACCCTAGTAGAGAGTGAATGGTCCTTGATCACAGTTTAGCAAGATATTTTAGGCCCTGGTGGGAGCTACATTTTCAGCACTGCTGGACACGACATTCCTTAAGAGTTCATTGTCCAAAATTAGAAACGGAATTTCAAATAGGTTCTTTGAGGACAGGACAACCTTAGATAGAATGGCAGGTGGTATTTCCTGGCCCCAGACTCTGTTCCATCTTTGCCTTTTTGTAGTTCTTGTCCTGTTCACTCAGCAAAGTTTCCTATCTGATCTCGGATATAAATGCTAACTTCTCTCCCCCGGTGCCAGAAAATACAGGCAGCAGAATTACATTGCAGTATAAGTTGCAGGGGTGAAATTCAGCAGGTTCTGACAGGTTCTGGAGAACCGGTAGCGGAAATTTTGAGTAGTTCAGAGAACCGGCAAATACCACCTCTGGCTGGCCCCAGAGTGGGGTGGGAATGGGGATTTTGCAGTATCCTTCTCCTGCCACGCCCACCAAGCCACACCCACAGAACCGGTAGGGGAAAAATTTGAATTTCACCCCTGATAAGTTGCTGTTATTTTATTGTGCCTATAATGAACGCTATACAGAGCGTAGACATCATTTTTGGTCATCCACATTTTAAAATCCCTGTAAGAGGAGAAGTAGATTACCAGGAATAACAATGTCTTTTCTTGAAGGTTTTTTTTTTCTTTTTTAAATAAGTCTAGGTATTTAACAGTGTGTATTTACACACTGGTTCCATAGAACAGGATTAGCTCTGCTCATTTCTTGGCACCTCCCGTTTAAAAAAAAAGAGAGCAGGAAGCAGGATCCTCAGCTTCATTCCTAGAGAGTTGTCACTGGACAAAATGAATGATTCGCAGACAGAAGGACGAGGATGCAGATAAAGCAAATGTCAAAATGACCACCAAATGTTGTCAGAATGGGCATCAGCATTGGGTGATGGTTTCCTACTATTCTGAGACAAAAAAAAAAAAAGACATGGAAGCAATAATAAAAGCCCTAGAAATAGGCATCAAATGTCTATGGAAATAAATAATCACTCCTTACTTTCTCAAAGGGAGAACACCGAATCAATGTACCCCCATGCACGAAATGCCCTTGCCCTCTCTGAAGTAGCGCTGTCTGGATTGTGCCCTCTTCGCACCCATTCAGAAATATTCAGTGCAGCCCTAGCGAGAGAGAGAGAGAAAGAGAGAGAGAGAGAGCGCCAGGAGTGGGATTTGGGGGTTCTCCGAACTGCACAGAATCTTAGCTAGAGGTTCTCCTGAACCCCTGCGAACCCCCAGCAGCCCACCCCTGTCTCCATGGTTACATGATCAAAATTCAGGCACTTGGCAACTGGGATGTATTTATGATGGTTGGACTGTTTCAGGATCATGTGATGATTATTTGTGACTTTCCTAGTCGGCTTCCAACAAGCGAAGTCAATGGGAGAAGCCAGACTTGCTTAACAACTGTGTGATTCAGGTAATAACCACAGGAAAAAAGTAATAAAACTGGACATGAATTACTGAACAATCGCCTCGCTTAGTGACAGACCTTTCGGTCCCAATTGGGATCATAAGTCGAGGACTCCCTGTATTTGACCACATAGAAAGTGGTCAAATCAGTCAGAGAAAATGTAAGCATGGCTAGAGAGAGCTTCCATGCCATTGTAGGAAAGGCCTGGAATGAACCATACAGGTAGACCTTGACTTACAACCATTCATTTAGTGACCGTTCAAAGCTAACGGCACTGGGGGGGGGGAAATGACTTATGACTGTTTTTCACCTTCTGACAAGCAAAGTCAATGGGAAGCCAGATTCACTTGACGACCGTGTTACTAACTTAATGACTGCAGTGATTCACTTAACAACTGTGGCTAGAAAGGTCGTAAAATGGGGCAAAATTCACTTAACTGTCTTGCTTAGTAATGGAAATATTGGGCTCAGTTGTGGTTGTAAGTCAAGAACTGCCTATAGATATATGACCAAAGCAGGCAATGTTGTCATGCACAGTGGACAAGATTTCAGGAATTTATCAGGTTATTCAAGATAGACCTGTATTGAATGATTAGACAATCATACAAGATGAAAGTTTAGCAAGGAGTGCAGAATGATTAAGTATCAAGGAACTTCCTTCCTTCCTTCCTTCCTTCCTTCCTTCCTTCCTTCCTTGCTTCCTTCCTTCCTTCCTTCCTTCCTTCCTTCCTTCCTTCCTTCCTTCCTTCCTTCCTTCCTTCCTTCCTTCCTTCCTTCCCTTCCCTTCCCTTCCCTTCCCTTCCCTTCCCTTCCCTTCCCTTCCCTTCCTTTTTAAGAAATCTCTTTGGAAGTATACACACATACATATATATTAAATGTTTACGGAATGAACTAAAGTAAGTTATATCTATTCTTATATCCCTATATAAATTATACGGATATATCCATTCATGCATGTATACACACACACACACACACACACACACACACACACACACACACACAAACATAGAGATATAAGAATGGATATATTCGTATAATACCATGATGGCGAACCTATGGCACACGTGCCACAGGTGGCCCGCAGAGCCCTCTCTGCGGGCACGCGAGCTGTCGGCCAGCTCAGCTCCACCGCGCATGCGCACGCACCTCCTGCCGGCCATCTGATTTTCGGGTATCTGCCGTGCATGTGTGGAGGGCGGGGTGCATGCAGGAGATGCGCATGCATGCGCGGGGGCAGGGGGAGCACGGGGGGATGCAGCGACCCCCCTGTGGCCCATTTTTGGTCCCAGGAGGCTGCAGGGAGGTCTGCTAGGCCCAAAACGGGGCGTGGGGGGATGCGGCGCTCCCCCCCACGGCCCGTTTTTGGTCCGGGGAGGCCTGCTAGGCCCAAAATGGGGCGTGGGGGGTGCGGTGCCCCCCTGCGGCCCATTTTTGGTCCCAGGAGGCTGCAGGGAGGCCTGCTAGGCCCAAAACAGGGCGGGAGGGTCACGCGCGCATGCGCGGGGTGCGGGGTGTGGGGGGAGCTCGGGGGGAGCGCACTCATGCACAGGGGGGCAGGGCACGCGGGGTGTGTGTGTCGTGCGCGCATTGCATTATGGGTGCCGGCACACACGTGCACGCACGCTTTCGGCACCCGACGAGAAAAAGGTTAGCCATCACTGGTATAATATATATACAGATATTAGAATTAGTTCATTCCGTAAATGTTTAAGCAAGTTATATCCATTGTTTATATGTATGATTGATGTTGAGGCTGGACCACATTCTTTGCATTATGAATATCAAATAACCTTTTTTTTTTTTTTAGTTTTCAACCTTCATCATGTTGACGTTTGCACTGATCTGATTCTTTCTCTGCCACTTTCTTTCCTTTTTTCACCCTCACTGCCCTTGGCTGTTTTTGCTCTCACTGCCACTTAATCCAATCACCTGTGGTGACTTATGCAATTTTTGGCAGCAAGGTGACAGATGCCCATTAACCAAATCACATGGGCTGCCACAGTCCATCACGTGAAGGGCAAAGTGACCAACTGAGGTTGGAGACAGGAAAAGCAGAATAAGATGTAGGAACATGAGGGAAACTGTCGGGATTAGATAGATTCATAAATACTTTAGGAGCTGCATCACTTTAGATTCAATCTCAAAGTACTTCAGAGACCATGGAAGCCTGAATTAAGCAGTGGCCTGCCACTCTTTAAAGCAGATCCAAAATGGAAATAACAGAACAAAAACTGGAATTAAAACCAGAATTATTTCTTTTGGGAATAATGAAAGAAAATGTGAAAAAGGAAATTTATTATATTACACAACAGATAATAACGGCAGCGAGAATCATATTCGCACAGAATTGGAAAAAAGATAAGATCCCCTCAAGTGCTATGATTGTAAAAAAAGTGCTAGAATGTGCTGAAATGAGCAAATTAACTATGGAACTAAGAGAGAGAGAGGAAACAAAGTACTATAAAATTTGGGACAGATGGTATGATAGGCTCGAAAAGAAAAGAAAAATTAAATTAATGTATAAATTAAGATAAGAATGAAATATGTTATAAAATGGAATAAGATAGAGGAAATGTGATAGATGTAACCGTAAACTTAAATGGTTGTTAAATAATGTATATCATGTATATCATGTAAATAAGAGCATAAAAATATGGGATAATAGGTAATAGTGTATATATCAAATAGAAAAAGATAATAAGTGTTTAGGTATATAACAATAGCCAAAATCAGGGAAATATGGAAATAAGAAAGAAATTACAATGGCATAAAGCTGTATTAATGGAATTATATTTTATGTATATGTGATGTATATGTTTGTTTTATATGTTGTAATGTTTGTTTACTTGTGTTTTTTTTTAATTGGAAATTTGCAATAAAAATATTATAAAAAAAAAAGCAGACCAAAGGGCACAATCTCTGGAAAAGGCACATGCATTAAGGAATTATAAACAAGTAAATGTACTCCTCGACTTACAACCGCAATCAAGCCCCAAATTTCTGTTGCTAAGCGAGACAATTGTTAAGTGACTTTTATTTTATGACCTTTCTGGTCAGTGTTGTTAAGTGAATCACTGCAGTTGTTAAGTTAGCAACATGGTTGTAAGAGTGAATCTGGCTACCCCCATTGACTTTGTTTTTCAGAAGGTCGCAAAAGGTGATCACATGACTCCGGGACACTGCAACCATCATAAATACATGTGTCTATATTTCAGTCACATGACCATGGGCATGCGGCAATGGTCGTAAGAGTGAAAAATGGTCATAAATTATTTTGTTTCAATGCTGTTGTAGCTTCGGTCACTAAATGGTTGTAAATTGAGGTCTACCCGTACTACCTTTACACTCAGAAGTGACTTCTGGACATCATCCTAAAGTGTTGCATGATTGTGATCCTAAACTTCATTGCAACAACCTGAATTCTTGACAATGTATAAATAGTGAGCTTCTTCTGAATTCCAGACAGATGCAATTAATTTAAATTTCTATTTCATTCTTTAAACACTGTCAATATTTGAATGAATTAAATATATTAATTCAGAATATGTAATCTAGACCTAATTAAAAGTCAGTTCGTTGAAAGCCTAAACTCTATTTCTCTCAGTTCAACACCATTGTGTCAGGTCTCAAAATTGTGATAATATAGTTTTTTTGACTTGCCTTGTGCTAAAAAAACCAGCAAACTATAAAGCTGAGCATTACATATGGTTATCCAGAAATAAGTCCCACTGAATCCAGCTTTAGTTGCTTTTATATAAACATGCACAGAATGGCTAGATATACATATTTTATTAGACCATTTCTCACAATGGGAGGTTACTGAATAAGGCATAATGGCTTGTTTACCTATTCTGCTTAAATCAGCAATTCTCAACCTGTGGGTCGCGACCCCTTTGGGGGTCGAACGACCCTTTCACAGGGGTCACCTAAGTGCACGCTAGTCTGCCATCTTGGTGCTACGCCCCCTTTGTCACCTCATCGCGTGCGGGGAGGGGGTCGCGGTGGCGGGGCGGGGGTCATGGCATTAGGAAGGTTGAGAACCATTGGCTTAAATCAAAATCAAACAATCAATTGTGGTCAATTGGTTGGAAGCATATCACTGTAGCAGTGTTTCTCAACCTTTGCCATTTTACATTTTTAGCATGCTGGCTGGGGAAAATCTGGGAATTAAAGTCCATATGGCATAAAACGGCCCAGGTTGAGAATATGATGGGCTCAAAGTCACCCAGCCGCTTTCCATACCTAAGGCAGGACTAGAACTCACAGTCTCCTGGTTTCCAGGCTAGTCCCTTAACCATTGCTGGCTCCCTTGCAATTAGTAATTGTGATGAATCGACATTGGTTGTCCTGATGCTGCTGCTGCTATCATTGATACATTTAAATAATGGCCTTCAATAAATATTAATCACTGGCTTGATTTCTACAGAACAGGCTTTCTTTCTGAAGCTGGTAACAACCTATATCTTATGCAAGACCCAAACATTCCCCAAGGAATTTGTTGTACACCTTAATTTAATTTACTGTCCTTGCTCCTGGGTGTCTTTAGCCTGTCTAGTCACAGCTGACTTTCAGCCCTTTCGTAGATTAGCTCTCTTCATTCTTTCCAAGGTTTCACCGTATCACTGAATGTTTCCAGGTTTAAAGTGCTTCTCTGCTTGATGGCATCAGTCCAGTGTGCCCTTTGCCAGCCTCATTTTCTAGCACCCCCAGCCATTCCTAGCATAATAGACGTTTTAAAGGAATTGGATCACATGATGTGATCAAAATAAGATATGGCACAACATAACCAGAATGGGAATCACAGATCACATTAAGGCACGAAGAAAACCTGTTAAAAGGCAGCCTGTAGTTTGATAACAAGCATCTTAAGTGGGTTATGTGAACGAAGTCTTAGATAAGGATCCTTTAAATCCTTCACCCAGGGTCCTTCAAATCTGCTGCCCTTTAAAACTTCAGCATAAATAGTAGAAGGTCCTCTTTCCAACCATCCCCTTGAAGTCCTCCTTGCTATGGACATAATATCTTGGCCATACCAGAACACTTCCAAAAGTTATCACTGAGTTAATCTTACTAGATTAGTGTTTCTCAAACTTGGTAACTTTAGGATGTGTGGACTTCAACTCCCAGAATTCTCCAGCCAGCCATGCTTCTTGGCCTCTTGGCTGGCCATTTATTCAGAAACTGGTCTGAGGCAAACCAATGGTTTCTCGTTGATACTTGAGGGGCTGCCACAGACAGGAGGGGGGGGTGTCAACCTATTTTCCAAAGCACCTGAAGGTCAGACAAGGAATAATGGATGGAAACTGAACAAGGAGAGATTCAACCTGGAAATGAGAAATTTTCTGACAGTGAGAGCGATCAACCAGTGGAACAGCTTGCCTTTGGAAGTTGTGGGAGCTTCATCACTGGAGGCTTTCAAGAAGAGACTGGAGTGCCATCTGTCAGAAATGGTGTAGGGTCTCCTGCTTGGGCAGGGGGTTGGACTAGATGACATACAAGGTCCCTTCCAATTCTGTTAATCTGTTAATACGGTTCACCCAAAAGTTTAAGCCACAAACCAGATTCATACCTCACGTTGACCCTAAGTTAGATTCGCTTGTTTCTGTCTTAGTTTATTGTAACGTACCTATGTGACTGAGACCCTATACAAACCCAGCCAGTGGGATTTATTCAAATCATGGCTTCTTTGTTTTGTGTGAAGCCAGACATAACATGCTTTATTTAGCTCGGCTTAGTCAGTGATATGAATCAAGTCACCGTGGTTTACAGATCAGAGCACCCAGCCCTTCTGACTCAATGAATAAAAAAAGCCTGGTTTGGATATGAGATATGATTTCAGAGTCATATAAATAGGTGGGGTTCGCCCATTGCATTATATTATAATATTTCTTTGGCTTGGGCCTTCACAGGTTCTATGAACTCAGCCGTTGTAAACCATGGCTTAAAATGTAGGAGCTCTGCCAACTGTGGTTTTCCTAATAAACCATACAACCCTACCCCTTTCTTCCACTGATCTTCTCATCTCCAGGCTACGTTTAATCTAGTCCAAATATTCCTCAAAGGGACCCATTCTCAGGACCTTTGGGTCTTCTGTTTCAAGCCCCTTTTAGGACAGTGAACCTGGGAGCCAAATGTTTACTTCAGTTCTCAAAATGATTTGTTTTCTTTTATTGTTTCCTATCTTTTGAAATAAATACCCAGGAAGTGGGAGTTTTCTAGAGAAACCAAAAAGTATCAAAAAGCATTTAAGATTTCCCTGTAATGAATGAGGTCAAGTATCAATCCTTGTGATTATTTAAATTGCTGGAGTCTCCTTTGGATAGGAATTCCTTGGGTGTATGGAACAAACACAACTACTCCTATTACCCAAATCTACCACTGGATATGTGCCAATTTGTTTACACTTTAAAAAAAATATTTGCACAATGCACTAATCTAGAGATAGCAATATCTGTGAGGTTGGGAGTCCACAACTCAGCCTCCCAACCACCTGGAGAACTGTAGGAGACCATCTATTGAGGGTTTGATATCAGAAGAAGGGGCACAATAATTATTTTCAGATCAGTGGGAAAGGGAGCAATAGCCCTCCCGAACCCAATCTTAATCTTGTTCCCCAAGCAGCCTGAAATCATGTTGTCATATTCAGCTTTTTTGTTGCTGAATTTTGATAGTATAATCCGATCACACTATCCTAGAGTGGAATAGTGACCAGTGACATCATACCATTTCATCTAGCTTTAGTACAGATACTCCACGACTTATAACCATTCGTTTAGTGACCATTTCAAAGTTGCAACAGCAGTGAAAACTTATGACTGTTTTTCCCCCCCCACACTCATCACCCCTGAAGCATCCCCAGGGTCACATGATCAAAATTCAATGCTTGGCAACTGGCATGTATTTATGACAGTTGCAGAGTCCCGGGATCATGGTGGCGCAGTGGTTAGAGTGCAGTACTGCAGGCTACTTCAGCTGACTGCTAGCTGCAGTTCGGCAGTTCAAATCTCACCGGCTCAAGGTTGACTCAGCCTTCCATCCTTCCGAGGTGGGTAAAATGAGGACCCAGATTGTTGGGGGCAATATGCTGACTCTGTGAACCGCTTAGAGAGGGCTGTAAAGCACTGTAAAGCGGTATATAAGTCTAAGTGCTATTGCTATTGCTATCACCATTTGTAACCTTCCCCAGCTGGCTTCTGACGAACAAAGTCAATGGCAGAAACCAGATTGGCTTCATGATCGCACAGTTCACTTAACTGCAGTGATTTGCTTAACAACTGTCGCAAAAAAAAAAAAGGTCATACAAGGAGACACAACTGACATAACAAATGTCTTGCTTAGCAACAGAAATTTGGGGCTCCGTTGTGGTCGTAAATCACAGACTACCTGTACCTGTCACTTGTACAACTCAGCACTTGCTTACTTCAGCTGTCTAAGAACCGGAGCCGTGCTCCACCCCAAACACCTATTCCTTAATGTGGATGAAACTGCAGCATGTGCACATCTGGGGATTTTTGACGGCATATTCTGCAAGGCTGGAAACGTGCCTTCTTTGTCTTGCCACACGTACACATTTTATTGCAGAAGGCAATGACTAGCTGGGTATTGTTGTAGTCCGCTCTCAAACACTGATTGTATAAATGGCGTGCGTTTCTTGATGAAGCTAATTAAGGGTTCCATGGAGCAGGAAGTTCCTTGTGCAAGTCTGATGTTGACATTGATAGGATCAGTGTATCCTGCTCGTCCTTCCCTCAAAAGCACTAAATGAAGAGAAGATGTGGGTTTTATGAGGGGATCCACTGAGCCAGTGAAAGCACCGCAGTGGTTAGAGTAGGAACAAGGAATCTGGTGACCTCTTTCATCCTTGAGACTTTAATTCCCAGCATGAAACTGACAAAGAATTGTCCAAAATATCTGGAGGCCGCCAGGTTCAATATAGTTGGATTAGTGTGTGGGAACTGGATTGGAAAGGTAAGGATTATAAATCACGCATAGTCACAAAGTTTATTGAAAAAGCTGCAAACCAACAATGTTCTCCTAGTGTAATCACCCTCATATGGTTGTGGTGAGGATAACATGGCTGGGAGCACAGGGGTGGGTTCTAACTTACCTTGCCACTGGTTCGCTTCCTCCCACACCACGTGGCTGTGCGCGCATTGCGCGCCACATGGCCGCACTTTGCGTGCACGGCCGTGCATGCGCAGTGCCAGAAACTCGGCTTCTGCGTATGTGCAGAAGCAAAACAAGCAAAAAATAGCAAAAAAAAAAGAGCCAAAAACAAGATGGCGGTGCATGCGCATTGCCAAAAACGCAGCTTCTGTGCATGCGCAGAAGCAAAAACCAGAAAAAAATCCCCCCCCCAAAAAAAATTCCAAAAAAATAATAATCCAAAAAAAAGATGGTGGCATCCACGGACCGGCACCGACAGAACCAGGCTCCGTGACGTCACCACCGGTTTACTACCGGTTCTATAGAACCAGTGCGAACCGGGAGGAACCCACCTCTGTGGGAGCAGAATTAATGACATATTGCATGTTGGGTGTAGTTGGAGTGTACAAATGCAATAAAATAAATTCAAGAGCGAGACTTCCCTGTTCACACAATACACAAAAGCACCAATTTGCCTAACCCTGGTTTATTAAATAAAACAAAATTGGCTGGATTTGCACTAGATGGCTTAAACCAAGCATTCTGTTTTTCAAACCATAATGGCATTTTGGCTTAATGTGTTATATGAACCTACCTTATGCCTTATTCTTTTGTTTTAAACCAAAAAAAGGTTAAGTTTTTGGCAGCCAGGTACTACCTGCAACATTCATTACTGCCAAGGAGCACCTTATCTAAGTTGATGGGGCTGGAATTTTCCATTTTATTCAGAGTGTGTACATTTTGTAGGGAATTCCCCCCCCTCTTTTGTTCCTAACTCTATAGCTTTAATTGTTTCCAATCTCAAAATGGCAGGAAGCTGTACCATCCAGTATTAAGACTCACCTTGCCAAAGTCAACAGCAAAGTTGAACTCAACATTAGACCTCTCAATAAAAGAATGAAGATCTGGATAGGACCTTATGGCTACAAGTTGTCCATCCCTATTTTATGCTAAGATTTTCAACATGAGTAAACGAAGTATTACAGAATATAAAATAACAGAGTTGGAGGTCTTCCATTCCAACCCCTTGCCCAAGGAGAAGATCCTTAAACCATTCTGGACAAATGGCTATCCAATCTCTTCTTAAAAATCTCCAGTGATGGAGCACCCACAACTTATGAAGGAAAGCCATTCCACAGGTTAATTGTTCTATAAGGATGAATGTCTGTATTGGCTGGGGACGATGGGCATTGTCTTAGAATGTGGGAATATAAGAGAGAGCATTCCTTGGTCTTCCAGAATGTGCCACTGGCAAGATTGAGATGGGCTGCTTAAGGCGACTGGCACTTTTTCTCTGGAACGTCTCCTGCTTTGTGGCTTCTACCTTATTCTGATCTTTCCTTTTTCAGTTAATTATAGTATGTGATTAGGGTATCTCTTAATTGGCTTCCCTTTGAGTAGCCTCATAGCTGGAAATCCTACTGTATGCTTCCAGAATGTCACATGTCCCCAGAAGCTTTCTTTGATGTCACCAGATTTCTAGTGATTTAAACAGCCACATGAGTTCAAGCTAATCATACACACGTGTCATAATCTCCACTCTCCCTTATGCTGTTGGATCCTGCTTATAGCTCCACTTTGAGGAAACCTTTAGAGAGAGGAGAGTACTATTGCAAGCACAATGGAGGAATTATGAATCCTGCTGTGACTTGCCCCAAGAGCCACGGTGGCGCGGTGGTTAGAATGCAGTACTGCAGGCTATTTCTGCTGCCTGCCGGCTGCCAGCAGTTCGATCCTAACTGACTCAAGATTGACTCAGTCTTCCATCCTTCCGAGGTCGGTAAAATGAAAACTCAGATTGGGGGCAAGAAGCTGACTCTGTAAACCGCTTAGAGAGGGCTGTAAAGCACTGTGAAGCATTATATAAGTGCTATCTTCCTTCCTTCCTTCCTTCCTTCCTTCCTTCCTTCCTTCCTTCCTTCCTTCCTTCCTTCCTTCCTTCCTTCCTTCCTTCCTTCGTGCGCAATGGTTAGAATGCAGTACTGCAGGCTACGCAGGCTCCCTCTGCCCATAGTTTTTTTTTTGTTCATGATCCGGCGACCACCGAGATATACACTCCTTTCCTACACGACGGTATTCCGATCTCCCAGATTGTTGGGGGGCAATACGCTGACTCTGTAAACCGCTTAGAGAGTGCTGTAAAAGGACTATGAAGCAGCTTACAGTATAAGTCCAAATGCTATTGCTATTGCTGTCAGGCGTAAAGAATCAGGACCATCCATTAGATTGCGGTATAGAAGATTTATTCAAGTCTATACACAAGACGCGGTGGCTCAATGGCTAAGACGCTGAGCTTGTCGATCAGAAAGGTCGGCAGTTCGAATCCCTAGCGCCGCGTAACGGAGTGAGCTCCCGTTACTTGTCCCAGCTTCTGCCAACCTAGCAGTTCAAAAGCGTGTAAAAATGCAAGTAGAAAAATAGGGACCACCTTTGGTGGGAAGGTAACAGCGTTCCGTGCGCCTTTGGTGTTTAGTCATGCCAGCCACATGACCACGGAGACATCTTTGGACAGCGCAGGCTCTTCGGCTTTGAAATGGAGATGAGCACTGCCCCCTAGAGTCGGGAACGACTAGCACATATGTGTGAGGGGAACCTTTACCTTTACCTTTATACACAAGAACCTACTCATCTAAAGTTCAACACCAAATTGGCATCAGATAAGGTTCAGCGGAATTCAGGAGGTGTTGAGCTTGAACTGTTTGTAGGAATGTAATGATTCTGAGCTGATGACATGCTTAACTCTTGCCCCCCCCCCCAACTCTGCCTCTCTTCTCCTACAACACGGGTGTCAAACTCGCATCGTCACAGAGGCATCACGTGACGTATCACAACTTTTTTCCCCTTCGCTAAACCGGGCGTAGCCAGCGCGTGACGCATCTGGCCCGCGGATCGGGAGTTTGA
This sequence comes from Thermophis baileyi, assembly GCA_003457575.1. Taxonomy (NCBI): domain Eukaryota; kingdom Metazoa; phylum Chordata; class Lepidosauria; order Squamata; family Dipsadidae; genus Thermophis; species Thermophis baileyi. The sequence continues at coordinate 1,613,368 of QLTV01004279.1, read as the reverse complement.
CACCATGTCCTACAACATTGTTGCTATGCTGTGGAAATGACTGCTGAGGTTATGGTCCAGAAGCCAAGAACTGAAGAAAAAGAATCCGATCACTGCAACTGATTATCCTCATGCATTTTTTTAAAAGACAAAAGGAGCAAACAGGGTACATAAGAATCTCTTAATTCATAGGCCAAGCAATCTATCAGAGAGCACTGTAGAAACAGTATATGTAAATCAGCGGTCCCCAACCTTTCTGGCTTGATGGTCCGGAAGAAGGGGGAGAGGGGATAGTTTGTTGTGAGTGGTAGGCGGGGTGCGCATGAGAGTGCGCAGCTCCATTTGTGTGAGCAGCGGGTGCATGAAAGGGAGCTTCGCACAAAGGGAGCTTCGCATGTGAGCAAAACCCACTGCTGGTTGTGAGTGGGAAGCTTCACGTGCAAGATGGCCACCGCTTGAGCGAGGGGAGCTTCGTGCCTGAGGGCAAGCGGCTGCCATTTGTGCAAGGGAAGTTTTATGTGCAAGCGCAAGACAGCTGCCACTTGCACAAGGATGTTGCGGAGAAAAATAATTAAAGGTGAAATGAATCTTGTTTCCATGCTCTCAATTCTCAAGAATAAGACCGGAGGCCAGGAAAGAATAAAAGTAATATATTTGCAAAACAAAAATAAGAACATCTAAGTCTGTGTCTACATGGTGAAGAACAAAGAGAACAAACAAACAAAAATTAACACATGCGCAGTACAGGTATCACATGAGGTTGCATATCAGTGTACAGTGTCGTTTCAGAGTAAGAGTCCAGCTGACAAATAAATATGAACGTAGTGACAGAGGGGACCTTCGTGCACACTCATGTGTTCATCCACCACCTGCACGGCCTGGATCCAAACAGGTTGCGGCGCGGTAGTGGGCTGCGGTCCAGGGGTTGTGGACTCCTAATGTAAATGCTTTCAATATACCTGTCTATTTGTTCATTTTTCTTTTCCGTTTGCTCAGTCCGCTCTTAAATAGAGCAGCAGCTCAGGAGGAAATGAAAGATGCAGAAGATAATCAGAATAGTTCCTGAATGGCTAAACCTTTCCACAGGCTAAATTCATCTAACACTTTTTGTTTCAGTTTGTTGTGTAAACCTAGCCATTTTGCCCAGTATACACTGACCTATAATCTAACCAAATTGCCTGCATCCATTCCACTACCTGCCAAGTCACAAAACCAACCCCACAAAGATTAAAACTAACCAAGCTAGCACGTAGAGCAAATGCACTTGTAAAATGTGTAACTCGTGTAGTTAAGGAACGTTGAATAAACAGAACGTATTTATACAAATAAGGAAGGTGTGATAACAAACATTTAAAATAAAATAGATTGCCACTAGATCATTGTTTGCTTAATCTTGGTTTAGTAGACAAAACGTGGGTTATAGAAAGCAATTTTGGTTAAAATAAATGCAAACATACCAACCCAGGTTGAACTAAGAGTACCATATGATGTAAATGGACTATTAGATTTGTAAACTCACCTGATAAGGTATATTATGTGAACTCAGTCCTCAGAACTCAGGAATGGATGTTTTTATGGTGGGCAGATTTTGAATGAAGGATGCAAGTTGATTGAAGCTTAGAATACAGCTGTTAACTCTGGGAGATCTAACCCACGATTTGTAGTTGCACTTGAGTTGACGAAAGCTGCTTTCCAAAGTGTCTTGCTTGTATATTTAATTATAAAGCCAGAGCAGCAAAGGCACAATCAGTCCAAATTAGCCTCATATCCCATAGAAACAATGCTTTGTAATTTTGCCTTTCCTTTTCCATTTGGGAGAAATGAGGAGCACGTTACAGAAAAGCTGGGATTGTACTAAGCCATGGGTGTTTCTGCCCTAGTTTGCTAGATAAAACATGCTAAAAAATACCATAAAGGCAAGGTTCACAAAACACATGAAGCCAAAACCAAATTACATTATGGCTTAACTCTGTCTAAACCCCAGGAGCTCCTCTCAAATCAAGGGAAGTTTTTATCTTTACCATATTGTTTTTATTTTGCCATTATTGTGTATGAATACCGATCAGAGGTGATATTCACTTACTTTCCCTACCGGTTCACAAATGTGAGCACGCGTGCATGCACGCTCGCTTCTGCACATGTGCGCGGCCTTCCGCGCATGCGCTTTGCTCACACACGCAGCTTGCATGCATGCGCGTGGCTTCAAAACATGCCTAAATAGGACGGCATAGTGCCGGGGCAGGTGGGCGGGTCGCCATTACCGGTTCGCCCGAACCGGTCCGAACCGGCTGAATACCACCTCTGATACCGATAAAACTAGACAATCAGATAGTTGACTACTCTAGCCAGAAAAGAGAATTTTAGGTACAGATAGTCCTCGGCTTACAACAGCTTAGTGACTGTTCAAAGTTACAACAGCAATGAAAAAAGTGACTTATGACCGTTTTTCACCCTTATGACCATTGCAGCATCCCCATGGTCACATGATTTACATTCGGATGCTTGACAACTGACTCACATGTATGACAATTGCAGTATCCCGGGGTCATAGCATCACCAAGCAAAGTCAATGGGAAAAGCAGATTCACTTAACAACCATGTTACTAATTTAACAACTGCAGTGGTTCACTTAACAAAGGTGGCAAGAAAAGTCGTAAAACAGGGCAAAACTCACTTCACAAATTTCTCACTTAGCAACAGAAATATTGGGCTCAATTGTGGTCGTAAGTTGAGGATTACCTGTAGTCCTCGACTTACAATTATTTATTTAGTGATCGTTCAATTGGGAAAAAGTGACTTATGACCAGTTTTCACACTTTGATCATTGCAGCATCCCCACGATCACATGATCAACATTCAGGCACTTGGCAACTGGATCATGTGATTACCATTTGTAACTGTTTCCCAGCTGGCTTCCGAGAAGCAAAGTCAATGCGGGAAACCAGATTCGCTTAACAACCGCATGATTCAGTAGTGGGTTTCACTTACCTTCACTACCGGTTTGGAACTGTGAACGCACACGCGCATGCTCGCTTTGCTCGTGCGCGGCGCTTCTGCGCATGCGCATAACCTTATGTGCATGCGCAGATCGTCTGTGATGACATCTGGGCAAGTGGGCGGAGCCTCCCGCCGCCACCGCTACCGGTTCATCTGATCCGGGGCGAACCGGTAGCAACCCACAACTGGCATGATTCGCTTAAAAGCTGCAGTGATTCGCTTAACCACTGTGGCAAAAAGGTTGTAAAATGGGGTGCAACTCACTTAAAAACTGTCTTGCTTAGCAACACAAACGTAGGGCTTAATTGTGGTCGTACATCGTACCTGTGTGCATATTAGGGGGAAAGAAGAGGATAAAAGGAGAAAGAGATCAGAGCAGATCCAGATTTAAAATTAGAAAGATGCTCTCACCCTAATGGGCAAATCTGTGCCAGGAAAACTGTAGAACTACATTGCCTGTCATCCAGGCATTCATTGTGAGTACACACTACCAAAGGCAGTGCTGTTCTTCCCGAGGGATATTCTTCTTTAACAGGGTAACTGGACAGCTTTTCAAAGACAGAGCTGTTCTTTGCGAAGGAAGACATGCAGCTATCCTAAAACAGGAAGAAATATACAGAGAGAAATGTAAACCAGTGTGAAGGGCTTCGACATTACGCAGCAAGCAGCTGTGGTAAACAGCTCCACTAAAATGCAACATATCATTATGACATCCCTGGAAACCACAGGTTTAAAAAAGGAACTTCCTGGGTTGCTAGCTATTTACAGTCAAGGAAGAAATGATCAAGGTTTTGCTATGTTCTTTTACAAACACATCACTATAAAAACCTGCCTACACAAGTTTTTCTGCAGAATTAGCAAACCTCTCCACAGCATATCCTATTCACACACCCCTCCAATGCTAAGTAATTAACTACGGCGGACATTTATTTGTTCTTCTTCTATCTTTTTGTTCAATTATTCTCAAGCTTAGGATAGTCTGTTTTTCTCACACGGCGGTTAAGGGATTCTGGAATCTCACACCTGGACTGCAACTTCATCGGTACACCTAGGAACTGCATGAGAACTCGTAATCTGCACAAAAAAGTTTAAATGAAACCAACGCAGAGTGGTCAGATAAGCTAAAATGCACCCAAATATCTCTCACTATCTCCATTATACAGTAAAATCAAGAGGCATTTGAAATCAACGATAGGACATCCAAAGAATGTTCTGAGATCTCCAGAATGTCTTCATCACTGGCCGTTTTAACTGAAGCTTTAGGGCAGGGATGTCAAACTCAAGGCCTGGGGGCCAGATTCAGCCCGTGGGGTGCTTAGATCTGGCCCGCGGGGCCGCCCTGGAAACAGTGAAGGACCGGCCCATGGTGCCTCTGCCAGCCAAAACAGAGCTCGGGAGGGCTGCGTACGGCCTTCCCAAGCTTCGTTTTCGCTGGCAGAGGGTTGCAGGAGGCCATCATAGCCAAACACGGAGCTTGGAAGCCCGTTTTTGCTGGCAGAGTGCTCGGGCCACCACAGGCGCCCCCGACACGAGGAATGTCGAGCTGGCCATGCCCACACTGGCCACGCCCACACCGGCCCCCCAAGGTCAAACACAACCCTGATGCGGCCCTCAATGAAATCGAGTTTGACATCCCTGCTTTAGGGAGTTAGATTTCTTAATCACTGTTATAAGTCAACAGTTAATTAGTCAAATTGTGCTACCCATTCTCTGAAGATTCCTCTCAGTCTCCACTTTCACAACAAAAAGGTGTAGTCTCTTGCTTCCATCCACCAAACTTCAGTCACCATGGAAAATCCAAGGTAGGACCTGTGTTGATCATCTTCCATTAATTGCACTAGTAGACATGAGTGATCTGATGAGCAATTGGAGAGCAGTGTCAGTACCGCTAATAGTCCTCGACTTACATCCATAATTGGGGCTAGAATTTACGTTGCAAAGCAAGGCTGTTGTTAAGAGAGTTACACCTGATTTTATGATTTTTTTTCTCACCTTTGTTAAGTGAATCATTGCGGTTCTTAAGTGAATCATTGCAGTCATTAAGCAAACCTGGCTTCCCCCACGAACTTTGCTTGTGGGAAGCCGGCTGGGAAGGTTGCAAATGGTGATCGTGTCACTCCAGGATGGTTGCTGGAGTGCCCAAGTTTTGATTCTGTGACTCTGGTTATGCTGTGATGGTTGTAAGTGTGAGGACCGGTTGTAAGTCACTTCTTTTGGTGCTGTCGCATCAAACTGTTGCTAAATGAATGATTGTAAACTGAGGACTGCTTGTATTCCCAAAGTAATTATTACGAAAATCAAATAAGATTTCCCCCTTAGAATAAAAGGGTTGGAAGGAATCTCAAATTTATCTAGGCAGCACAGCGCCTGACACGTATATACCATGGTCAATTCCCACCCCCCCTCATTTTCAGTTGCCATTTTGCATATTTCCAAAGAACTTCACTTGGAGGGTCCTTTTATTCAAATGTTTTCCAGTATTGTGAATAAAGACAAGAGGTACAACAACACTGCTATCCACCCTGAATGTGTGTTTGTGCCTAAACCTGGTTCATCTTCTCCCAATCAAAAGACCCTTCCAGATCCAAACTCGATTGCAGAAAATACGACTTCAGCATCAGAGTGGAATGCACTACCTGGCTCAGTTGTTACATCCTCAAACCAGAGGTGGGTTGCTGCCGGTTCGGACCGGTTCTTTAGAACCGGTAGCAGAAATTTACCACTGCTCGCCGAACCGGCAGTGATGACCGGCGGTCCACGGCCCCAAACTGGTCCTCCGGTCGCCGCGGCTTGGAAAAATACCCTCTGCGCATGCGCAAAGGCTTCTGCGCATGCGCAGAGCGTCATTTCTGGGTGTTTTGCGTGACGTGATGGGTGTTTTGCGCGATCGCACTTCCGTCGCGATCAGAACCGGTAGGGAAGGTAAGTAGAACCCACCCCTGCCTCAAACCCCCATAACTTTAACCTTAAACTGTCTACTGTGGACCTCACCCCATTCCTAAGAAACTGTCTCCTGTGGACCTCACCCCATTCCTCAGAGGTCTGTATGGGGGCGTGCATAAGCGCACCAGCGTGCCTACCGTCCCTGTCCAATTGTTCCCATTTATTCGTACTCATTTCTTATGCTTATACCTGTTTATACTTATATGTTTATATGTTACGTTTATACTTATACTTATTTTCTCATACATGCTTGACAAAATAAATAAATAAAATAAAAAATAAAATGAATAAAAATAGATCAGCGATTCATTTTCCCAAATGAAAAAATGAAAATGAAAAAATGAAGCACTGAACACATTCCTCCTTAAATTTCTAACCTGCAAGCTTATTCACTTAACAACAATGGAAAAATGAGAATAGCACCAGCCGTGTTCAAGGCAGGAGATTTGGTTTTGAGAATCCTGCGGTTCGCGTACATACAAAAGTTCTTTAGGACAAAAATGATGAGGGATGACTCCAGGGGACAAAACTGAGGATGTGCCCAGTCCACAAAATGTCAGTTCTCTGATGGAGGAAAGGAAATGGAATAAGAGAGAATGGAGCATCCAAAATAAACTGGTTAATCAAACTTACAGGCTGCTTCAGTCACAATCTGCAACTAAGCAGTTTTATAATTCCTAAAATATACAAGACACCAAAATGAAAATCAAAAATAATATAATCTACATTAGAGAAACAGCAAAGCCCATTACCAAAATCACCTTGGTTTATCAAGGGAGCTAGACAGCGGTGAAATCTACTTACCTTCCCTACCGGTTCGGAAGCACTCGCTCCGCACGCACGCTTTTTCTCCTGCGCTCTGCTCACGCATGGGCTTTTTCACCCTCTGCGCATGCGCAGAAGGTAAAAAAAAGAAAATGGCGGTGTCTGGGCGGAGCCTCATGCTGCCATTGCTACTGGTTCTCCGAACTACCGGCAGGTGGCGCTACCGGCACGCATGCGCAGAGGGTAAAAGAAACAAAATGGCAGTGTCCGGGCGAGTGGGCGGAGCCTCGCGCTGCCGTCGCTACCGGTTCTCCGAACCACCAGCAGGTGGCACTACCGGTACGCCCGGACCGGGCCGAACCGGGAGCATTTCACCCCTGGAGCTAGATCATAACTTATCCTGGTCCCGATGAAGAAGCCACATTTTCAACCCAGTTATTCTTACTACATTATTTCACTTCAATCCCACTTACAGACACTTGTAAAGCAAACCTTCTCAGCTCTCTGTTGTTAGAATAAATGTCAAGATGCCCTCGGTTTTTATCAGTGTGCCCCCCACACTGGAGAACATTTTCTATATAAGGGTTCATGTCCCCTCAAATCTTGGCATTGAAATTGGCAATGCTCATTTTCAATAAAAAGAAGACATTTAATGCTTCTAAGTGTGCTCCTTACTATTCTTGGCCCACAACTGAACATCCAACAGGGACAAATAGGTCCCATTTCTGCCCGTGCAGTCACTACATCACTCCCCAGTCAGGGGTGGGTTCCTCCCGGTTCGGACTGGATCGCCCGAACCGTTAGCGACCCGCTGGTGATGTCATGGACCAGTTCGGTCAGTGCCGGTCCGTGGGCACTGCCATCTTTTTTTGGGATTTTTTAGTGAATTTGTTTTACTGTGTGGAAGGTTTTTCCTGTTCTGCCGCTTGAAAAAGGGCCCTCCCACCCGTCCCTGCGTTTAAACTGACCTTTATTCCTTCGCCCGAAGCACATCTGATCAGCTCCTCAGCTGTGTTTCAGGCTGATTGAAGCTACTGAGCATGTGCGGAAGCCAAATTGCCCGAGGGAACGCATGCGCGTGCGTGAGCAGAGGGAGCGCGCGTGCGCAAAACATCGCGATGCGAACCGGTGGGGAAGGTAAGTGGAACCCACCCGTCCCCAGTCCCTGTGCCACCTTAACTGCCAAAAAAAAAAGTACAGCAGCTGGTTCCCCAAGATTGTTCTTTCCTTGTCTATAAAGATCTTAAATTCACATTTATATTCCAAATGACAAATATAGGACCAATAAAGGAGAATATTTGTAGTTCAGGGTTGAAATGAGGGGTCCTTGGTGCCCTCTGAGCTTGGTTGTTTTCTTGCAGATGCTTCATTATCCAAACTAGGTAACAATATCAGCGTATGAATGGACAAAGATGGGGCAGAATAAAATGTAATGAGAATTGGTGGTTTTCTTGCAGATGTTTCATTATCCAAACTAGGTACTAGCACTAGTTTGGGTAATGAAACATCTGCAAGAAAAGAAACCAAGCTCAGAGAGTACCAAGCAGGGGTGGGTTCCTCCCGGTTTGGACTGGTTCTCCCGAACCAGTAGCGGCCCGCTGGTGATGTCACGATGACGTCACCGAACCGGATCGGTCGGTGCCGGTCCGTGGGGGCCGCCATCTTTTTTTTGAATTTTTTTGAATTTTTTTTTCTTCTGAGCATGTGCAGAAGCCGAGTTTCCAGCACTGTGCATGCGGTCGCCATCTTGTTTTCGACTTTCTTTCTTTTTTTTCGATTTTTTTTCTTTTTTTTTTCTTTTTTTTCTTTTTTCTGAGCATGTGCAGAAGCCGGGTTTCTGGCACTGTGCATGCGGTTGCCATCTTGTTTTTGGCTTTTTTTTTTTTTTTAAAATTTTTTTGGTTTTTTTTGTTCCTATGCGTTGCGTTTTCTTGTTTTTGTGTTTCTTTCTTTTTTTTCGATTTTTTTTCTTTTTTTTTTCTTTTTTTTCTTTTTTCTGAGCATGTGCAGAAGCCGGGTTTCTGGCACTGTGCATGCGGTTGCCATCTTTTTTTTTGTCTTTTTTTTTTTTTAAAAATTTTTTGGCTTTTTTTGGGCACTGCGCATGCGCGCGCCCACGAGGCGCGCCCACGCGACGCGGGAGGACGCGAACCGGCAGCGAGGTAAGTTAGAACCCACCCCTGGTACCAAGGACCCCTCATGGTATAGCTGTTTATATAATACTTGTACTATTATTATTATTTATTATTATTATTATTAAATTTGTATGCCGCCCAACTCCCAAGGGACTCTACTATATTGTATTATACTTGTATAATAATACTTCAGTTGTTTGGCCTATAGGATGTTGAGTACCAAAAATAAGATCCTTTCTGTCCTTGAAGGCATCACTAGAACACAACTCTTAGCTCTTAAGTTCATTATCACTTATATGGTTGCTACACTAAGCATCTACATGGACAAGCCAAGTGGTCTGGCTGTACCTCAGAAGGACTGGTTCACACAGCATACTAAACCAGGGGTCTCCAACCTTGGCAACTTTAAGACTTGTGGACTTCAACTCCCAGAATTCCTCAAAGCAAAGCTGGCTGAAGAATTCTGGGAGTTGAAGTCCACAAGTCTTAAAGTTGCCAAGGTTGGAGACCCCTGTACTAAACTATATGACGAGCTAGGTAGAAGAAAGTGAATGTCATTTTTTTCCCCAAGGGCTACTGAGGCCTGATGTGATAAACTCATAGAGGGGAGTAATGTTTTCAGACAGTTCTTGGCTTTTCAGTTCTTTGCAGATTGTAATGCTTGTACTTTGTGTTTTTGGAGGGACTTAAACCAGGAAAAAATCATACAAAGGAAAATTGGCAGTTTTGTCACCAAATCTTGGCAGTCCAGTGTGAGAATGCTCTAGAAACTTTACAAATGAGGCTGTGACTGCATGTTGTCCAGCTTTTGAGTATTTTTCTGAAACATGGACTTGGAGCTTTCAGGTTGTCGAGACCCACTAACTGGAGAATTACAAGCACTTAATGTTGACAGTTCAACAAACAACAACAGTTCAACAGGAGTTCAACAACTCTGTTCAGAGCAGCAGGCTGGTTGCCACAATACCATTGAATCCAAGGAAGAACTACTCATGTAAAAGTAGAGCTGAACAATAAGATGTATAAAGAGTCTTGGCAAACGCATTACAAAAATAGAAGCAACGCAGGGAAGTCAAAGGATAGGGGGAGAAATGCACCATGCCATTGCCAATTAAGTTGAGATCATGCCAACGTAGCACATTCAACTATAATTCTAAAAGAATGAACATGAAGAGATATGAAAGAGCAATGGCTCTTCTCAGAAAAGTCAGATATATACACATATTTTTTATGCATTACCCAAAATTCACAATGTCGATTGTTTGGTTTGACATAGCATGCTGTATGAAACCAGTCCTTGTGGAGTTACTAACCGCTACTCGTGGCTTCGAATGTTGTGTGAATTCTACCAGTTGTGATTTATTTGATAATGACCAAACAACCTATACCTTAGTGTTATATGTTGTACAGCACTCCCAATCAATGAATGATTCAAAAGCTTTAAATTGTATGTACAATGGCAATTGTATCGGCCCAATTGAACTCATCATTTCAATGGTCTCATAGTATTTACTCATTGAGTACTTGGTTTCAATAATTTTTTTTTAAAAATCATTTAGTTTTATACTTGAGAATTTTAGTAGGCCCTCCTACTCATAATTTATATCTCTCAGCAGCATGTATCAATAAACATCAAGAACACTCCAAATAGAACAAAAAAAAAAATTAAAAAGCTAATATAACAGGCCAAAGTTATATCCTGTAAGGTACACATACCCAATCCTGGGCATAACAAGCTCTTATTTTCCCAGCAGAATGGGCACAATTATTGTCCTGGCCCAGTGCCTGGAAGAAAAGCCAAGTCTTCATGATTCCACGAAAGCCTAATAGGGTCAATAGGACCACCCAAACCTCCAGTGGGGCAGGGGACGTGTTCCAAAGTACAGATGCAGCAACAGAAAAGGCACATCGAGGTCTCATTAGATAATACTGCTTGGGGGACTGGAGCATGCTCACCCTGTACAATCTAATGGAATGGACCGAAATAACCAGAGATAGGCAGTCTCCCAAATAACGCAGGTCTGCTGTGCCATGCAAGCATTATAAGTGATAAATACTTTGACTTGCATCTGGAAGTCTATACGGAGCCAGTAGAGCTTATGGAATAGTGGTGTTACATAGATGTACTGATGTTTGCCCGTTACTACTCAATGCTATACTAGACAACACAGTATCAACAGTAGAGACCTTCAAATTTCTAGGTTCTACCATATCGCAAGATCTAAAATGGACACCTAACATCAAAAACGTCATCAAAAAAGCACAACAAAGAATGTTCTTTCTGCGCCAACTTAGAAAGCTCAAACTGCCCAAGGAGCTGCTGATACAGTTCTACAGAGGAATTATTGAGTCTGTCATCTGCACCTCTATAACTGTCTGGTTTGGTTCTGCAA
>QLTV01004279.1:1564667-1599446 GCA_003457575.1 Thermophis baileyi | reverse complement strand
TAGGACGCTGTTAAATTGATTTAAAAAAAAAAAACCAAACTTGGAGGTAAGGCCCATTATTAAAGGGGATGGCAATCTCCTGGAAGCTTCCCGAAGAGCTGCAATCTCATCAACGGAATACATTTGTCCCTGAGTTTATTTGGAATGATTTAGCTGTTTTAGGATATCAACCCAGGTAGACTCCAGAGTTATATAGTGTCAAGACGAGATGTATGGTTGGTTAATTGCTCTCACAATTTTGGGCATTTTTAAAAAAAAAAAAATGTGTTCCACTCTGCCAGATTCTTTTATTCTTTTAATAGTATTTTTTAAAAAATTTATTCAGATAACTAGTGAAAGATTAAAAATATAGTAAAGGAGCCACCAGAGTAGCTACCGAGCAGCAGTTTAAAGCAACATTTGGCCACCAACTACACCATCCCACCCCCATAGAATATGACATAGTGTACATTCTTAGAAGGTCAGTCTTTTTTTTTATGGTCTTGATAAAGCTTCCTATAATGCTCTATTAATTAAGTTAGCATTAACTCTACGTCCTCATTCCTATGAACTTTAATCTTCTGTGGGTAAATTTAGGTGCACTTTTTTGCTGAACGAATAGCTCAGTTGTAGGTTAACTAGATTATCTGTAGATGGCAGACTATAGTTTAATGCTCAGTAACTATTCATATGCGTATCCAGGTCAAAGATCTAGTTTATTTCTGGCTAATAAATTTTGTGCATCCAAACTCTTGGATTAATTTTTGGCTTACTATATTTTGGAAATGCAGAAAATGGTAACCATAATGACTGTGGTGTTTAGCAATAACATGAGGTGATCCAATAACAGGCTTTCAATTATGTTACACCAGTATGATACTTTTTTTCCTGAACTGCAGTTTTCAAATTCTTGAGATGCAGCTAAAAGTTAAACTATTCATTAGTTTAAGCATTATTTTGCCTAGGAAGGGGTAAAGCTGCTGTATGAAATATTAGTATAAAAGTAAACTGCCCACTGGATGGCTGCTGTAGTGGCTGTATTATGAAGTGGAAAAGGTGGTAATCCCAAGCAAAATGGAATTTGGAGGAAGGTATCTTTGAGATTTATTCTGGGGTGAGGTGGGGTAATCATTTAGGTCCTCTGTGTCAAAAAAGAGTTCTATGTTATTTTCTTACATCATGTTTTAATATGTGAAGTTGCCTGTAGTTCAGGACAGTTTATGCCATAATATTTGTGGGCTTTTAAGATGCCACAAGGCTTTTCAATGCATTGGTTCACAACAGTGACATTAAGAGAAATTAGCTGCCAGGTAATGTTTTCACACACAGATTACCTAGGCCATCAGACATTTGGAGCAGAATGGTGTGTTGATTTGTGAGGAACTTACTTAATGAAGCAGTAGGACTGCAACTCCTGATAATCAAAGATGCTTAAGAAGAAAGATATGACTGCAATTAGTTTGGGAGGAGGAGAAAAAGTCATTTCTATTATACAGTATAAGTAGAGTGCCTAGAAATGATTTAATACACTCAGTTTCCATTCACTTTGAGGGGTAGAAATCACTGGTATCTTTATGTGCCTTATTTAGAAGACAGTCCTGACCTAAACAGAGCTGTACAGCATTTAAAATGGGTGGAGTTAAATATATGCAGGTTCCAATAATTGGTGTCCAGATGCAATGAGAATTCTTAGATGAAGCCTTGGGCTTGTGAACATTGGTATAAATGGGTTATACATGAAGGACACAACATTTTGGAGAATGGACCTTTTAGTCCCTTTCATAAGTGGCTAGAGTTAATTTAGGCATACAGGCAATCCCTGGATTAAAAACATCTGACTTACAGATAACCCATACTTACGAATGGATTCCCTATTACTAAAATGGCAGATGGTATTCTCTTTAAGATGACAAACCACTGAAGCTGCCTGTTTTTAATACACAAACTGTTTTCAGCTGTTTATAAAAACATAGCACATCTTCAGCAGTTTATCATCTCTAGGAAGGAGAAAGCTGTCCACCATTTTTCGAAAGAGGCAGCCCATTTGTAAGTATAAGTTCTGATTTACATACAAATTCATGTTAAAGACAGGTGGAACTTGTTCTTAACCTTGTTGACAATATAAGGCTACGCATGCTTTGAAGTTTCACAGTTTCTTGGCATTAACACTGTCGGTGAGAGCTTACACTCAGAACATTTTGAAGATGTAAGTTGCCAACTTTTGCTCCAACTCTATTAATGCCTAGGAATTTTCAGTCTCTCGGAATTGAATTTGGGGAAATGCTACAAGGGAAGCATATGATGCTAAGCAAGTCAGTGTATCCCTTCGCATTGGCTATGTTTAGGGCTGCTGGAAGCTGTGGTTGGTAGGTCGCAGCTTCCCCCACTGATTATATGCCAATTCTAAACTACCCAAAACTTTTGGGTCAACAATAACTAATAGAATGTCAAAGGTATGGAACTAAGAGGCATACTACATCTTGGACGGAGCTGTGCTTTAATAATGATTACTGGTTGGTCTTTAGTGGGAGGAATCTAGATGGTGTAAGTTTTTAGTCTCTGCCAAGGGTGTCTCTCTTTTAGAAAAAGACTTGTTTCCATAAAGGAGTATTCATGTTGAAGCCTGTGAGTGGCTGAGTTTGTACACAATTCTAAATCATAATCCAGTGATGGCACCCATAATGCAATGTGGGGGGGCTGCGCATGCGCGCACGCCCCCCTGCCCCCCACACATGCGCACGTGACCCCCCAAGCTCCCCCCATGCATGCATGTGCAACCCCCCCCCCCGCACCCCATTTTGGGCCTAGTAGGTCTCCCTGCAACCTCCTAGAACAAAGGAACTCCCTGCAGCCTCCTGGAACCTGGCGCCGCACTCCCCCCCATGCCCCGTTTTGGGCCTAGTAGGCCTCCCTGCAGCCTTCTGGGACTAAAAATGGGCCGTGGGGGGGCGCACCCTCCCCTGTGCTCCCCCCACCTCCGTGCATGCGCACGTGACCCCACCCCCCTGCGCATGCGCATGCAACCCCACGCATGCACGCGCGTCTTCCGCATGCGCCCTGCCCCCCCACGCATCCTGAAAATCAGCTGGCCGGCAGGAGGCGCGCATGCGCAATGGAGCTGAGCTGGGCGACGGCTCGCGTGCCCGCAGAGAGGGCTCTGCATGCCAGCTGTGGCATGCGTGCCATAGGTTCGCCATCACGGTCATAATCCATAGTTAATGAACCAAAGTTGCTATGTTCACATATGTACTAAAAAGATCGATTGCATTATGTGCTGTCAAATTGGTGATGACTGTTAACAATCATATAGATTTTCTCCAAGAAAGGCATGTTTTATTATGGCCTAATATGGTATTCTGATTCAAGCTGCGTTAAGGCATAATATGCTTTTATTTTTATCATAGCTAGTCTTCTTGCAAACACTGGTTTAGTTTTGTGTAAAGAGTTGTGTAGTACATTTCTTTAATGTATTGGTGTTTTGAAATAATGTGTTGCCTTTTACACTGCTGGAGTTCATAGGCATGCTAATTCATTAGTAACAAGCAACAGTGCCTAAACCAAAATCAAACCATATCTCAGTATATTTTGTGAGCCTTGCCATTTTATTAAGCTGCATTATGTGATTTCTTTTGGTTTATATTGTATAACTACTGCTTGTTAACTATGATTTACTTTTTTAGAATGTGTGAATCAATAGTGGGTTCTAAAACCCTTCACTACCGGTTCGCGCGCACACTCGTGACGCTTCTGCGCAGAAGCGTCCTGGGCGGGTGGGCGGAGCCTCCCGCCGCCGCTGCTACTGGTTCTAAGAACCGGGCCGAACCGGGAGCGACCCACCGCTGGTGTGAATGAAGCCACTCTGTAGCATGCCTGAGCCATTGTTTTCCAACAGTCAGCTAGACATAGGTGAGGATTGTACTAGATTCCCCACTACAATTCTACAGAGCTTTTCCCTCCCTTTCAGCAGAAGTGAAAGGGAACAGTGCGTTCTCACATTTGGCTGCAATAATCCCGAGTTTAAAAAAAAAAGTTGCAGTCTGTCTATGCTGTGTTGGCAAACTCTTTACTCATGGAAAAAAGAATGAAAAAGAGGCAAATGCCTACTCTTGAAAGTAGTACAGAGCTTCCTTGTGGATTATATAAAAGCAGGAATGCAATCAATCAAAGTTAAATTCCTGCCGATCAATTCTGCCCATAGAAAGGGTAGCCTAAGCTTTTCTAAGTTGTCACTACAGATCAGCTGTTCAGAAGCTTCTAACCTTTTTGGAGGGGCTTCACAGACCTTGGGGAGAAGTGTGACTTGCTTTTCTTGTAGTCAGCTATTTTCAGGTCACCTTTCCATTCCAAAGAGCTCAGTACTGTGCTAACTCATGTGTGAAGGCCAGTGCTGCAGATGTATTGGAAGATGGAAATCCCTACCAGCTGTATTTTCAAAAGGAGAAAAAATGCTGAAAGGCAAATATTTGGATTTTTATGGGACCTGAGTAAAACAAGTCTCTAACAATGGGAACATGTTGACCCTTTTGCAACATGCTATAAGGGATATAACCAGTTACAAGAATCAATTCCCAGAATATTAACTACATTCTTCCTCTTCCATACTGCTCTTGCTGATCTTTCTCCTTTTCCTCATAGGTAGATCTATACTGTAGCTTTCCATCTTAATTTGTAAGAAAGCTCATTTGAGACCTCAATGCATTTTTTGCACCCGAAAAAGATTGTGAGGCTATTCAAACTTTTGGGCAGGGAGGCACAAATGTAAAATACTATGGAAAACAAATTAGCTCATTCTTGGGAGTTCATAATTAATACATTTGATGAAGCTATTTAAAGTTGTATGTTGCATTCTGACCTGACTAACTTGCATGGTGGTTGGCCTCTCACTTGGTATTCTGCAATCTGCTTATTTAGAGCTTGGAATCTGCTAGCAGAAAATAAATCTGCTGATGAAGGTGGTGTCTGGTCTTTTGACCTTGGCTGAATGCCATTAGGGTTTAGGATTCTCTAGTTAGATGCGAAAGTTAGTCTGTTTTAGTATAAAATAAAAATGAAAAGAAATAGTGAAAGGTTCTCTGGTCATTAATGACTGGCATATATGATTACACACTGTCTTTAGGTAAATTTTATATAGGGAATTTCTTTCTAAATGTTGGTTCTTTAGTAGGGAACCTTTGGCCAGTAAACCTGTGATGCCTGTAAAAGCGAAAAAGAAGGTCTAGGATTAGGAAGTAAGAGAAACCTGGATAATGGTACACATCCAGAGATATTAATGGTAGATGAGAAAATACGCTGTAGCAGCCTTCCCCAGCCTGAGCATCCTGCAAATGTGCAGACTTCCATTCAAAATTTTAACAATTCCTAGTGGGGAAAGACTGGTCTACTGAACCTACTGTATAGTCCACTTTCATGCACTATCATAGTACTGTACAGGGTAGTTCTTAACTTACAACCATTTGAAGTTACAACAGCACTGAAAAAAAGTGACCTACAAACATTTTTCACACAACTATTGCTGCATCCCTGTGGTCACATGATCAAAATTCAGGTGCTTGGCAACCAGCATGTATTTCTGATTGTTGCAGCTTCCTAGGGTCATGTGATCATTATTTGAGAACTTCCCAGCCAGCTTCCTGACAAGCAAGGTCAATGGGGGAAGCCAGATTTGCTTAATGACCATGGGATTCACTTAACTGCAAATTCACTTAATAACCATGGCAAAAAGATTGTACAATGGGCACAACTCATTTAACAACTGTCTTGCTCAGCAATAAAAATTTTGAGCTCAATTGTGGTCGTAAGTCAAAGAGTAAATGTAATCATGTCAGATAATTTAGCCTAGGTTAATGCTTATTTTCCCAAAGCCCCTGGCTGAATATCATAGGTTTATATATCAGTTACATTTCTGTGGGCTGCTTAACCTGCAGATGAGAAAATATTATAAAAGAACCCTAAAGATGGGAACAGCATAAAGCTGGTTTGGGAGATTGATGAGTTAATACTCGTCTTGGGACCAGAATTTCCATTGTTAAGCAAGGTGATTGTTAAGTGAGTTGCTCCTGATTTTATGTCTTTTTCACCACAATTATTAATGAATCATTGCAATTGTTAAGTGAATCACATGGTCAGTAAGTGAATCTGACTTCTCCCATTGACTGCTTGCCAGAAGCCGGCTGAGAAAGTTGCAAATGACAATCATATGACTCCAGGATGCTGCAGCTGTAGAAAATGCATGCAGGTTGGCAAGCACCCAGTTTTTGATCGCTTGACTGGGGGTGCTGCAGCAGTTGTAAGTGTGAGGGCTATTTGCAAGTCATTTTTTTCAGTGCCATTGTAACTTCAAATGGTTACTAAACAAATGGTTGTAAATCGAGTACTACTTTTAATGAAGGCATTGTTCACAATTATATTGATATAACTTTGTCAATATAAAAAGGAAATAACATGACAGCCACTTTACATCAGTTGATGTCACCTTTTTAACATCTCTAGCGTACGTCAGCTTCTTTTTGTTCCTTTTCAGTCACTCCTGGGTTAATGAAAAATGTTACAGGCATAATAGGTTCAAAGCAATGTGCTCTCCATTTCATTCACCAGCTTGGACTTTTCTGGAAAGGTAAAATTGTAAATGTCATTGCTGAGGATAGGATGGATTTTAATGTGCTTATTAGAACTGGGAATATACAATGTACTCTGAGATGAGAACAGCCTGGAGCAGATTATTGTTTGCTTGATCACAGTTCAGTTGAACCTTTACATTGACTTTAGAACACCCAACCATTTATAGCCTTAGTATTTGCTTCAAGTGTATCCTGTCCTGGCAGGAAGTGAGCCTCAGCACACTTGGATTACTGAATGAGGATTGTGCTTTGCTTTGGCTTGATAGACATATAATTTGGACATCACTTTAATGCCTGTCATTTCATATAAATAGCTGGTCCAAATTTTATTTAACAGGCTTTGTGGTTGCATGATTTGAAGATTCTTTGATTTTATTCCAGCATTGTAACCATTACACCACATGGTCTTGCAGATGATACTTCTTTACCTAGAGATTACATAACAGTGATATAATACAAATCCATGTTCATTAACATATACATTACTTTGGAATACTCTTTCTATGCTTCATTGGAAGGAGACCTCCATGGTGCACAAACTTATACTTGATGCTTGTAATCTCTGCCCAGTGAGAAGCTGGACCAACTGCTTCCAGTACAGTCCATTTGCCCTTAAATAGCCTGCTCGGCTCAGTGTGTCATCACTGCCACAAATTACTAAGGATTTGTTTGTCTATAAAGTAGCAGCACTGTGCTTAGTAGGCACTAATGTTGTGCCAAAAAGCTGCTTGCATATTCATTTTATATGGGAGGTGGCTTCATTCCTCTGCAATGACTCAGATGTAACAAGGCACATTGGGTTCTATTTTTTTTTTAAAGCATTGAACAAAACTTGCTGCCTTTCACTACAGTAATTGCCAGGAGCTGAAGTGTTTCCATGGGAAGTGCATGTTTGTACTCACATAATGTATTATATGAAAATTACACATTCTGTACTAATT
Source organism: Thermophis baileyi (assembly GCA_003457575.1). Lineage (NCBI taxonomy): Eukaryota > Metazoa > Chordata > Lepidosauria > Squamata > Dipsadidae > Thermophis > Thermophis baileyi. Next base: position 1,591,909 of record QLTV01004279.1, on the reverse strand, counting down.
GTATTGCAGAACTCTAAATTGGAACAGTTCTTTCATACAGAGATTTTCTGGTTCTATCTTTTGAATCGCATACTCCAACTGTAAAATGTGAGCATGAAAAATATATCTAGATTTAAATCCATCCTTAGACATGGGAAGTTATTATCTGATATTAAGAGTAGTCACTGTATCTTAGTCCAGTCTATCCTACTTAGTTGTAGTTTTGGGGGAAATTGCACAAGGAAGAGCTATGTGGTTGCCTTGAGCTTCTGGAGAGAAAATGAGTTAGGAATGCAATACATAAAGACATTCATGTTAATGTTTTTGTGCTAGTTTTATACTTGCTTCAATCATTAATTAGACATTGTCTTTTATTGTAAACCGCCCAGTCACTTAGGTGAGATGGGCAGTGTGGAAATCTGATGAATAAATAAATAGGCACTGCAGAACTTGAAATTCTGAAAAGGAGAGTCACGATGGCTGCCAGGCAATTCTAGTATACCTATCGCTTTACTCTCTGAACACAGAAGCCAAGCTAACAAGAGCCGAGGTGGCGCAGTGGTTAGAGTGCAGTACTGCAGGCTACTTCAGCTGACTGTTCAGCAGTTCAGCGGTTCAAATCTCACCGGCTCAAGGTTGACTCAGCCTTCCATCCTCCCGAGGTGGGTAAAATGAGGACCCAGATTGTTGGGGGCAATATGCTGACTCTGTGAACCGCTTAGAGAGTGCTGTAAAGCACTGTAAAGCGGTATATAAGTCTAAGTGCTATTGCTATTGCTAATGCTTTAAAAAATGTCAATCTAGAGACAGAAACTTCTTGATACCACCAAAGCAGGCTGAATCCCTTTTAATATGGCATTCTGTCCAGGAGGAGGTTTAACATGGTATGGAAGAAAAAAGAACATTCCATATTTTTTAGAATATAGCATTCTGTTTCTAGATTTTTAATTTTCAGCTTCCTTACAGATTACTTAAATTTGTATTGTAATTTCCAAAATGTGCAGCTATAAAATTTCTTAAAGCAAAAATTAATAAGACTGGCATATTCTTGCACACATTTAGTCCTGTATTTGACTAGCTAAACAGAGTAGTCAATCTTACTCATGCACTGGGTGGAGTCCCATCTCTGCCATTCCATGTTAAATTACCTGGGGAACTCTCTCTGGATTATGGAGCAATATTTTTGATGGGTAAAGGCTAGCTACCGGCACCTGATGTTTAAGCAGCCTCTGCTTTTTCCCCCTGAATTATACCATTGGCAGTGAATTATGAAGAATATAGAAGTGCGTACAGGGCTCAAGTAGTTGAATATAGCTATGACTATAGGGTGGGTGTGATATGGAACATGTAACAGCCAGTATAAAAGGCTTGGCTGGCAAAGCATGGAAAAATGCTGATTTGGCATGAAGGTATTTCAGAGGACAAGCGGTAGCATGTGGGATATGGGTTTGGCTGGTGATTAATTGAATTTTGTAGGGTGTAGGACAGCAGTTGGAGATAGCATTGATGCTGATGAAGAGGTTTTAGAAGGTAAGATGTTGAACAGTGACAGATTGGACTGAGATTTTCAGCTGATAGATTCTAATTTTCTCTCTCAAGCATAAACAGCACTGTCCAAATAAACTATGGTGCAGTCTTTGTATATATGCTGGTTAGGAGTTTTGCCATTTTAAATGGGATGCCTTGAAAAGAATATACACTTGGTACAGTATGTAAAGTTATAGCTTTGACAACAAATGACTATAGCAACAATGGTACCCAAGGTGTCATGGTAGCTTTTTAAAACCAATACAAAAAGGAAGGATATAATTCACTTTTTCCCCTCCTTCAGTCCCTGGATGCAAATATGAAGAACTCTGTGCCCTCCTGACATTTTTATATAACCTGCTTGGTCACCCTGTACAACTGAAATAAATTCTGCAATGCAGTTCAAAAAATTTTCTTGATCAGATAATTTTTGGAAGTATCCCCATTAACCAGTGAGATTGAAATATTCTGATAGAAAAGCACATTCTTCTTTTTTCAGTGAGTTGTTTAACAAAGTAATATATGTAAAAGTAATAGGTTGTTTTTACAAAAACATATAGATTTGGTTTAATTCTGTTTTAGTTATTCAATTATACTACACAAGGACACTGACAAATTAGCCAGGATCTGCATTCTGATTTAGCTAGAGTAGTTCACAGGTATTTATGCACACACAAACTTGATCACTTCAGCAATATTAGAAATATTAAATATTGATAAGAACCTCCCAACGCATCCCATAATATCTGTCCAATTAATTGGATGAAATATGTCTTGCTTCAAGTCCTGTTACAAAAAAAACCTCACAACTTTGCAGAACAATGCTGTTGTAACATGCAAAAGGACAAGTGTTCTTAAAGGGAAATGAGGGCTAGTCTTTGTATACCTCTAAAACCATACAATTACTAAATGGCACATAGCAGTTCATTGTACTGTAAACAGAAATGATTGACTCTGACCAGAAAATATTAGTCAGTGCTAAATACAGAGTTCACCAGTCTTGAGCACGTAACCTAAAAAGGCAGTTACTGTCACTAATGCCTGATGTGTCTTGTCTCTAAACCAAAAGAGGTAAGGAATATTTAATGTGCCTATTCTGCAAGATGGCTAATGATACACTGTAGCTATACAAATTGACCAGTAAGCTTTATTCTTCTAATATTAAATTATCCAGTTTGCAACTGTGTGCTAGTTGTGAAACAGGGGGGAAAAAAACCTCCCAAAGGACATTTAAACCATTTTTCCCCTTAAATTTGTATAGTTGCTGTATAATCTGGTTTTTCTTCAGATTGTACAGGTAGATATATTAAGAATAAAAAGAGTAGCTTGGTATTTATTCACTTTCTTGAACACCATTAAAACCTCCAACCTTACCAGAAAGCTAATGACTAGTTTTGGTAGAATAAAATCCTCATGCTCTGGGTTTTAGTGGTCTGAAATTCTGTATCTTAACATATCTTTTCCTAACTGGGTGTAACATATGCTTTCATTATAAGTGTCTCTGTCTGAAGCCTGCTTCCAACATTGTGGCCTGACTTAGTCCTGATGACTAAGATGACACTTATGTGTATCAGTACAGTACAGCCATCTGAATATCTCATATATCTTTTGTGAATGTCTACTGAAGTGATGGTAATTGATTTTGGAAGAGAACTAAAAGACACGGGCAGAGGTTGTTAATCTCAACCCTATGTAATTTTGTTTGTACTTACAGCCTGAGTTGCATTCAAACTTGAACAAATTTGCAGCTGCATGATAGTTGAACTTAAATTTTTCACAAGGTGTTTAAAGCTGTATGGTTGTTGGTCCATAGAGGAGCAGCTTTCCTTTGTCCTTAAACCTTGGCAATCTGGAATATCACTCACCAGTTTTTTTAACTAACATCAAACTTATTTCACATTTCAAACTACAACCTCAAATTTATATCTATCATTTGTGCTACAAGAAAGTTGTAGGAGAATTCCTGACTTTGAAAGTAAAGGTGATAGAGAAGGCCCAAGTATTTATTTTGAACCTGTCAGGGCAGATGCCACCTTAAGATGGAAGAACAACAAAGTGTATGGAAATCTGTTCATCTGTAACTATGCATAATGAAATCGGGACCCAAACCCGAAATCTACTTCAGATCAATCTAGATGTCACGCCGAACATTCATTAAAAAGGTGGTCTACAGATTATTGGTAAAGCTAGTTGTTAATCCCTTTCTCCTATACTATTCCTATTTAAAAATTCTTCACCTGAGCTGCTGTTTATCCCATAAGACAAGTGTGCAAACAGTGATGCAGCAGTAGATTTGATCATTTCCAGGCATTATATTCAGGTGGGCTCATAGGAATGTCTTACATTTGGCTATTACACTATGCTTTTTGGCTTGATTTTCTGTATTGTCTCTAAAGATACTAAGGACATATTCACATATTTCAAATTTCCTAGCCTGTGGTCTGTTACATTTCCCATTGAAACTGCTTTCCACACCATTAGTTGCTGTCAACTCGTACCAATTTGCCTCTCCTTGCCTTGCAGGTGGTCCGTAGTCGTCTAGAAAAGCAGGGCATCACTGTCCACAATGTGAGGTTGAATGGCTCAGCAGCTAGCCACGTGTTGCACCAGGACAGCGGTCTGGGGTATAAAGATCTGGATCTCATTTTTGGTGTCGATCTGAAAAGCGAGGATATTTTCCAGCTGGTAAAAGATGTAGTGATGGATTGTCTCCTGGATTTCCTCCCAGAAGGGGTAAACAAAGATAAGATCACTCCCATGACTCTGAAGGAGGCCTATGTGCAGAAGCTGGTGAAAGTGTGCAATGAAACTGACCGCTGGAGCCTTATATCACTGTCAAACAACAGTGGGAAGAATGTGGAACTCAAATTTGTAGACTCTCTCCGGCGGCAGTTTGAGTTCAGCGTTGATTCTTTCCAGATCATATTAGACTCACTATTGCTCTTTGGAGAGTGCTCAGAGAATCCAATGTCTGCAAACTTCCACCCTACTGTCACTGGGGAGAGTATGTATGGGGACTTTGAGGAGGCGATTGATCACCTGAGGAACCGAATTATAGCTACCAGGAATCCGGAGGAAATCAGAGGAGGTGGGCTGCTGAAGTACTGCAACCTCCTCGTGAGGGGATTTCAAGCTAAATCAGAAGTTGACATGAAAGCCTTGCAGAGGTACATGTGTTCGAGGTTTTTTATAGACTTTCCTGACATTGGGGAACAGCAACGAAAGCTGGAGTCTTACCTCCAAAGTCACTTTGTAGGGATGGAAAGCAAAAGGTATGATTGCCTGATGACCTTACACAGAGTGGTAAATGAGAGTACGGTGTGCCTGATGGGACACGAAAGACGACAGACGCTGAACCTCATTGCCATGTTGGCCCTCCGGGTCCTGGCTGAGCGGAACATAATTCCAACTGTCACAAATGTGACTTGTTATTATCAGCCAGCACCATACATCAGTGAAATAAACGTCAACTATTACGTAACCCACATGCAACCTCTTCTGCCTTGCAGTCACTCCTACCCAACGTGGCTCCCCTGCAGCTGAATGCTGGAAAAAGCTCCAGCCTTTGTCTTCTCAAGGAGCAGAGGCTGTCTGTTCAGAAGAAAAGAAAAGAAAAAATAAGTCTCTTGCTCTGAGTATCTTGCTCTTACATTGGAACTATAAGTCTACTTAATTGTGGGAAATTGTGCAGTGATATGTCTAATTACCAGAGATGTTTACAGGAAGAAAATGCTTGAGTTATTAATGTATAAGGTGGGTGGGAAGGATTAGGTTAAAAGCAGAGCTGCACTACCTTAAATGCAAGCTGATTTTTCTTTCTTTCTTTCTTTCTTAGTGCAAGAAGCATTATGGGCTGTGCAGACTCTTGCTTTTTTTCTGAACATATTTCAAAGTGGTTAATTCCTTTTAAGGGACCAAAGAAATCTTATACAAGTGCCTGCAACCAGAAAAGAAATACTGTAAAAAAAAAAAATTTTAAAAAAAAAAAAAAAAAAAAAAAAAATTTTTTTTTTTTTTTTTTTTTGTAGTGGCAGAAATTTATATTGACAGCTTAGTTATGGATGTTTGCCAGGAATTTTTGGTTTTAGAATCACACATTCACTTCTGTCAAGGGAGCTGAGGTAGGCACAGCAGCCACTGTAACATGGCTTGCTGTCTGATGGACCGGCAGCATCGATTAACAGTTGGAGCAGAACTGGGATGGGGAACCAAATGGGGGTTCAGTTCATAACGATAGAGAATTTCTAATGAGATGGATTATGTGCCCTCATTGCGAAGGCTACCAGAGGAAATAGGAACTACCCTGAATTATTATTCAACTTAATGTGCAGTGCCAAAACCCTAACACGTTAATCCCTCTTAAAGGAAAGTCTATAGATCAGTATTTTGCTGTGTGGATCAATATATCTTTTTCATGCAAGGAGCAGCAGTTCCCAGGCTTTAATAGCCTCTACGACTGTCAATGGTATTAGAGTAGAAATGAGCTGGACCAAAAACATAAAAAGGTACATGCATAGCCTTTGTCCTGGTTAACAAAAAGAACCAGTTAGACCTTAGCCCAGAAGCCCTCAGTTTTGTGTCTGATAGCCCACTACGGTATCTTGAGAATTGTGCTTCTCTTCCTGTTGGTTGTCTATGAGTATGACTACCTACTTGATTCCATGTTAGACTAAGGAAACATTTTAACACTGCTTGTTATGGCTGTGCAAAACTTTATAGTCTTAATTTGACAAGGTATCAGTGATGTATTGAATCAAGTCATCAAATTGAAGACTAGGTTTGATGCGTTGAATCAGATGAAGTGATCCAATTTAGATGACTTTTGTTTGAATTGAACTTACAAATTGGATTAGCACAATTCACACGTTTGAACTGACAATTCAAATCTGATTTAGAAAAAATACATTTGGATTGGATCTGATTTGCACAGGTCCATTGCCTTGCTTTTGCTTATAAAATTTCGATGTAGAGAAAATTCCTCGTGTTGCGCTTGCTACAGTAGAATAAATAAGAGACGAGAGAGCTGTAGACAACTGTACACAAGAAATTGTTGATGTCTTGTCAAATTAGGTTTTGAAATAATTATTTACCCAGCACAATAATTCTTCCTGTATATTTTTTTGAATTGCATAGAAATTTTACAACATATCAGTTCAGATTAGTTTATACTTTTTAGGAAGCTGAGGCAGCAGATACTTTGGCTGTTGGACATACCTGCTCTGTAAGGGATACACAAAATGCTCCATGGTGTATCTTTGAAGGTTGACTTACTTGCTAATCTGTTTTCTTTGCAATCAAAACTGTACCTTGTTGGAGCAGACTAAAAAAAAAGAAAAATAAAATATACTTGGATTTTGTCTAGCTAAACACCCTGCCTCTTCCTGAGAGACAATGAGCTGAGATGGTAAGGCAGTTTTTAACATCTGTTGACTTATTGACCAATACCTACCACAACTTCACCCACTTTGGTATTTCTACAAGTTGTACAAGCTAAGAGAAACTTCTCAATTCTGATAAATCCAGTGCTGTGTAAATAGAGTTCTTGAATATATAGGTGGCTTTAGATGATCTCTCCTCTATACTGGTGAAGTCTTCCATATTCTGCAATGAACATGGCTGCAATGCCTGATGATTAAGAGGGCTGTCCTAGGTTTCCTCTGCCACTTGAAGGAAGGCTTTGCTTTTCCAGACTGTCTCCTTTGACAACCATTTGATAATTCACATTTAAAAGGAGACAAATGGGTTTGCACTAAAACCGCACAGCTGGCTGACAGCAATGTTTTTAGCTAAAATGATGGGTGAAAATTTAAATAGTAAAAATTGCCTCTATAAAAAAAAACCAGATCAATGCTGTGTTTGGGGGAAAAAGTTCTCCCATGTAATCAAGGGCTTGCTGGATGCTTTTTTTTTTTTAAGCACTTTTTGCTGTATGGGGATGTGTGGTGAAATATAAGTAGAGGCTGCACCAGATATATCTGCTGTGATACTGCTGTTTTCCTTGTGTGCATGAGAATATCCTGAAGAGTTTGACACTATGAATGGCACTTCTAGACTTGTGTTTGAATGTGTTCTGCACTATCAAATCTGTCATGCAATAAGCCTGACATACGAACTTTGGATTCTTTAGAATCTGTCACCATAAATAAATACAATGTATTGAACTCTGTTGGATTTACTTTACTTAATCATACAAAGGTACCATAGTTTTGGTTTCTAATCCTCAATTCTCTCTTCAGCCTCAAACAAAATTGATCTAAGTTAGCCTTCCCCAACCTGTACATTCTAGATAAACTGGACTACAAGGAAAGGCTGTTTTAGGCCACCCAAATTAAAAGGCTTCAGGAATAAAGGTGGCTTCCAAACTGCTATCCTTTCTCCTTCTAAGGGCATAATTGGCTTTTGCAGAGTAGGTGGAACCAAGTAGGGAACGCCATACTGAAGTTTCACTGCAGTCTTCTGCCCTCTAACTTTGCTGATTGTATCTTCTACTGATGATTGGATGATACTTGTCCCAGTTCATATATGGTACGATCTGAGGCAGAGGGCAACCACTCTAGGGTGCCAAAAGGAAAAAAGGATAGGGAACATTGCTACACAGAAGTCACATCATTTCTACCAAGATACAAAATGATTCACATCTTCCTAATGCAATAGTATTTCAGTATATATTTAAATTACTTTTCAAAACAGTTCTAGAGGGAGAGAGCAAAGAAGAGACTCATAGGTACATGGGATTTATGCATTGCCTTCACTACCAGGCCTCTGTTAGCTGCTTACTATGCTCTTCTTTCTAGAGTAAATGGAGAGTGTTGCATTGAGGTTTGGGACGCTATACTTCCAAGTATCCTGTGTATAGAGAATTATATCTTAACATGGCTTGTGAATTGCCAAATTATTAGTGATAATGGATGCTTGCACGGGGAATAGCCTGGCTCTGTATCTTCCAGATACTTTAAACTGGTATTCCAAAAACCATTTGCTATTGACTAGGCAAGTAAATGAAAGTTAATATCTAAAGCTACTAGAAGACATCAGGTGATCCAGTCTGGTTCTGATTTTATCTCTAGCCTCTTTCTGTAGTCTTCATTCTTGGCTTTACTAGCTATGCTCAGAACACTACTCAATATATCCTTCCATTGTGAAATTAATTTGGTCTTTAAATATAATACGATATAGGTTGGGGGAGGGGGTCTTGCCAAGTTTTTACCTCTTATGCCATTCCAATAGCACAAACCCTGGTCCTAATCCTGTAATTGGCAGTTGTCTCTGAAACTGACCAGAGCAGCACAAACCACCTGATGTGGTTGGCTTTTTCTATTGTTGGAGCAGATCACTCCTAAACAAAAGGATGCTTGTAGAAAACACTAGTTGTGATCTGAAAGGGGGCTTTCAATGTTTTGAGTGTTTGATCTCTTTAAAAAAAAAAACCTAATAAAAATCTATTTTCTCAAAAGTTGGTCTGTCATTTTTAATTGAACAGAAAAGCCAATATCAAAATGATGAAGGCTAAGGTCCATAAAAACCTTACAGCCAGTCTATTAAGCATCAGGTGTATTAAATGTGTGTACGTGCTCAGCATATTGTTGGGGGAATTTTTAATCTGAGTCTAACAAATTGGAAGAATGCTCTACATACAGTCCAATACTGGTTTAATAATAACCATAGCAATAAATTAAAAAGTCTTGTCAAAATATAGCAAAGGTGTATTTAGAAGATCGTAGGTGGGACAGCAACTGAACAAATCAAATAGTTTTTATTTCTACTTTCTTGGGTTTGATACGGCTTTGGGAAATTTGATGTGTTGCTTACAGTGCTATAGTGCTGGCGTGAAGCCTATTTGTCATGGTTATACCTTGCCTAGAATATGACCTAGTTTGTACACCAGTGAGCCATGATTTACTTAACTACAGTCATAGGATAAATCACAATGGGTGGAGTAGGGCTGCCCAATATACTGAGCCAAAATTGAGCAAAATATATGTTCAGGCAGAGAGGCTTGGTGGCTGAGAGTTTAATTTGGATGCTTGCTCCTTCCAACTTTATGGTTCTATAACTTAGTGTGCTTTGTGAACCAGCCCAAATTTGTGTTCCGTCATGTTTGCAAAATTGCTCTTCACATCCAAGTTACTCCAATATGACTTGCTTCCATGTGAGGCATTTAAATTCAAGAGTAATTTAAAAAAAAAACCCTCAGAAGAAGGAAGGAACCATTGCTAAATCCTGTGCATGGGCTCATTTGTGATGGGACAGGTTCTTTCTGCCAAAAAAATGTTGAACAGAACTTACTATGATGCTATTCAAAACAGCTTCCCTCAGTCCACATGTTGGTGTGAAGCTGTGTTGAATGTTGGATAGCAGTGTTGATTGTCCATGTGCTTCTTAAGCATTGGTTGATAATCTGTAAAAATAAAATCTCGAATTACTTTTCAAATCATATATATCTGAAGGAAACCAATCGTCTCAAAAGGAATGTTATCTGAAGGCAAGAACTACATGGTATCTGATCTGAAGCCATTTTTTTCTGCTGAACACAGAGCAGAGAAGGAACAATACGATGAACAGAAAATCATTTTTACCACTAAAGCTGAATTATCTTATTCGCCTGCATCCTGTATGCATGTTTTCCTACCTTTGGGAATTCTTAGATAAATAACAACAAAACTTGTTCATCAATAGTTTTCTCTCCCCCCACCCCAAGAGCTTCTGTTTAACCATTTACCTTATTCTCAAATTTATTGGGATGGTATATTTGAGGTTGTGTCATTGTGTTTTGTTCCAAATCTCTTAGGTATTGTAGCCTCACCTAATTTACAGGTCTGGGGGGGAAAACTTGAAAGGTGCCTTTTAGCTGCCTGCAAGGAGCGAAATGTGTTAATAAGCCCCATGAATGAAAATTGATTAATGGAACACCTTCCTATAAGATTAAAAAAACACACTCAAAAGTTTAACCTAATCACTTGGTATCTAGTGTCTGCTTTCCAGAGTCCAAGTTGTACTTGGGTTTCATTCTTTCAAATGGAAATTCCCAGCATCTGATCTTGAAAATAGTTAATATCTTAGCTATGGATCTATGTCTCTCCTAAGGGAATTAGGGTTGTATGGAAAGAGTGCTGATGAACTTGCGACAGTGTCTAGCTCTCACTAAGCAGGGCAGGACGGTTGAAAGGTTGATGCTTAAAAGTTCACCAAACAATATAATAAATTAGAGGTCCCTCTCACCTCTGAATTTGGACTTGGACCTGGTTGTTTATGCTGCAGTACAAACCTGTAATATGTTTTTAGGATGTGCTTTCTCCTGGAAGAATAAAGATGTGTAAATCTATTTATTTGCCCTGATCTAGTCTGTTCTCCAAGCCATGCCAATGAGCAACAAACACCATATGGCAACATCACTCCTCCGCTGTCCTCTGGAGATAATGTTTACATCCAGTGAATGTTGATACGGATAAGTGTCTCCAATTTTACACGGGAACAGCTAGTGGGTCCTCCTGGACTATGCCACAGATGGGAGAGTCGTACAGTGCAGTCAGTGGTGGGATTCAATTTTTTTTACTACCGGTTCTGTGGGCGTGGCTTGGTGGGTGTGGCAGAGGAAGGATACTGCAAAATCTCCATTCCCACCCGATTAGCTGGGATTCGGAGGCAGAGAATAGATGGGGGCAGGGCCAGTCAGAGGTGGTATTTACCGGTTCTCCGAACTACTCAAAATTTCCGCTACCGGTTCTCCAGAACTGGTCAGAACCTGCTGAAACCCACCTCTGAGTGCAGTTAATATCTGCAGTACGCAATGTCATTTCCACTGCAGCCACTGTATTGCTGCAGTGCAAACAGATGAGGAACAGACCTTAACTGATCTCAACACCAGCCCAATGAAAAACAGAGGACCATAATAGGATAATTCCACGCCTATTTTATGCCTCTCTATTTATTCACTGTTGGTTTGAAAGAAGAGGCTTGGGAGAACAGAGATCTGAGACTCATTTGGCCTGAAGAAAAGTGGTGTAGCTTTTTGTGTGAAAGAATAGGCAGCCTTTCCTCCCATCAGTTGTGATCATGCTCCCCTTTCATGTGAGTCCCAACAATTTTTTAAATTGTTTTTATATGTTTTATTTTTATTTTTTATATGATGTAAGCCGCCCAGAGTCCTTCGGGAGTTGGGCGGCATATAAATTTTAGAAATAAATAAATAAATAAATTTCCCACCAATCCTCAGGTTTCCCTGTCCTGTTCAATTAGTCTTCTCTAAACTAACAAAGAATATCTCCTGAGTGACATCAGAGTATTTCAAAGGATCACCATGATTTTTTTCCCAGCGATGTCAGAGCAGCTGAGCCAATACCGTAGTATTGAGTAAGAAGGAGTACAGAAGAGAATGGCACTGGAAACAACTCAACAAGCTATTGTTATGGGGGATTAGTTGTCTATGGAATAATTAAAAAGTGAGCCAGGATAGATTGGACAGATTTCAGGGTGGAGGAATATATATATATCTATATATTTGTCTTCTCTCTCCCCACCTCCCCTTCCCATGGAGCCTACATTTCCCCAACTAGAACCAGATGTCAAAACACCCTAAGTAAGAATCCATACAGTACTGTACATTCAGGAATGCAGATTTAATTTGGAGCCCAAATTAAATAATATTCTGCTAGTTAATTCTTATTATATGGTGGTACTTTGGGGGGAGAGGTGGAGGTTTAGAAGAAAACTCGACTTGCAGTGGTTGCAGTTATCTCTCATTTATTTATAGTTCTAATGATAAGAATAGTCTTGCATGTTTTTAATCATTAAAATTAGCTATGAGAACAATAAAAAGGGAATGTCTGAAAACAAAGACATTTTTATTGGGAAAAGTGGGCCTTTTACCCCATGCTGGTGGAACCCCTGTTCTTTGATAATGTGGTATGCAAAGTTGGGAACCTAGAGTAAGGGCTTCAAGGAAGATCATCACATGAGAATAAAAAGTCAAAAAAGAAATGTTTGGGGTAATATCTCTCTATCCATTTCTTGGACAATACAGAAAAGGAACTGTTTTCCTCTGCTGCCTTTCCATCTATTGAACAAACAAGAGTAGAAAAAGGGGAGTCCAGTGACAAGCAACTCAAATGCACAACTCAACTGTGTTTTCCTTGTCATAAGCAGAGGTGGGATTCAGCAGGTTCTGACCAGTTCTGGAGAACCGGTAGTGGAAATTTTGAGTAGTTCGGAGAACCGGTAAATACCACCTCTGACTGGCCCCGCCCCCATCTATTCTCTGCCTCCTGAGTCCCAGCTGATTGGGAGGAAATGGGGATTTTGCAGTATCCTTCCCCTGCCACGCCCACCAAGCCACGCCCACCAAGCCACACCACGCCCACCAAGCCACACCCACAGAACCGGTAGTAAAAAAAATTGAATCCCACCACTGGTCATAAGGTGTCGTTCAGCTGCTGGTTCCGATTAGATTTGTTGAAAGCCACACAAAGCTCATTTGGAAAATTTAACATTTGGACAGGATGACAGGTTTCTCTCAGACTTTGTGAGATGCAGATGTGGTTTCTTGTAAAGCAGACGGGCTTTCTACAGTAGGTCAAATAGTTCCAGCTGAGAAATAGATAAACATCTCATCCCCCCCCCATTCGCTGAAAAGTCTTTATTATCATATTAATACTAGTCAATTGTTTGCTTCACAAGGGCAGTTTTAAAGAAAAAATAAAACTGAAAATGTGATGGGTAGATTTAGGTGCAACAAGATCAAACAATGTTGTACGACTATATAGCCTATGATTGTGGTATAGTTAAGGCCTCTGATGTCTTGGATGTGATTCATTTTCATATGATAGATGATCTTTTTTTAAAAAAAAATACCCATGTTCTAATGCTAATAAGACTCTTACTGAACATTGAAATAAACGTTTTCTGCTAATCAACATGTCATTCAAAAGAGTGGCATAGTTTAGATCCTAAAGGAGTTAAATGCAACCCTCCAAACACTAAAACACATTAAAATATCTGGAGCGAGAAAGTGACTTAGAAATTCTGCTATTTGAAAAGACATGAGAAACATCAGCCCAATTTCATGGGATTCATGAAATTTTTAATTGGGGTTGTGTGAGAGAGAGAGAGAGAGAGGAGAGAAAGATGTTTGAAGCTTTTACGAGATTTAAGGCACCACTTTTGCCTCTGAACTTTTCCTCCAAATTAAAAAGCAGTAGAACAGAACGATTCTGCAAGACACAAATGGATTTGTGGAGGGCCTTGGCAGGGGTGTCCAACCTTGGCAACTTTATGACTTGTGGACTTGAACTCCCAGAATTCCCCAGTCACCTATGCTGAAGTCCACAAGTCTTAAAGTTGCCAAGGTTGGATATCTCTGGCTATGGGTTGCTCATCTGTGATCTATATAGGGGATGAGAGTAAATGATGGAGTCCATAAAACAGAGTGGTGTTCATCATCTACCAGAGATGGCTACCTTTTCTTCCTACATAAGCCCTTGGTAAGCCATTCCCCAGGAATCCACCCCTCCTCGATGGTACCTCTGAAATACTACTGTCCTTTTGTCCCCTGTTCCCTTCTCAGGCACTGATCCTTGCCCCCATACTGCCACCAGTACATGTTTACCTTCCTTATCTTCACCACTTATCAAAAGGGAGTTTCAGCTAGAACGGTGTCACCCTGCCTTCCAAGCAAAGGCAAAGCAACTTCAATGCATTCCGCGGGGTGTTTACTGCATGCCCTACATTTGGCTTCTTAATGCAAGGGAGGAGTCCTTGGAAGGACACACCTATCTCTTCTTCCCCAAAATACAAGGCCGTGGAGTTAGCAACATCCCATTACTTCCTTTACCGCATCACCCTACAAAGGTGCAATTAGACAGTCACTCTGTCAGGCTGAGGGGTGATTCATATAACTACCAGTCTGCTAATGAATGCTAACTAAATTCATTAACCAGTGGGACAGAATGTTAACGTGCATTTTACCATCCGCTTCCCAAGTTGATTTTTTAAAAAAAAAAAAATCATTGGAATACAAGCTGAGCCAGTTTTTCCATATCCACAGCGACCAATGGTACATGCTGGGGGGGGGGGGGGGAATCTCATGAATGACTAGCCTAGACGTTTGCAAAGGATATAATTACGATTTCTGCAAAGGGTTTTTCCTCCTTAGTAACTTCCAAGTACTTTGTTCATCTGCATCTACGCCCTGTGTGGTCCCTGCAAAACCGTGTTTGTTTATTCTACATTTCTGCTCTGGACCCCAAAGGGGCTTACAGTAATTAAGCAAAAGAAGAACAAACCCCGCTCACAGGCTAACAATCTAAATTTATGGCAGCTACTCAAATCTTACAATAATGTCATAATCATGTGTCATAGAGCAGAAATGCATAACTCTAGGTCTTCATCTTGATTACATCCTCCAGAGACCTCCAGAAGCAGTTACCAAATTAGTGTTTTTTCAGCGTGACAATAGAGGAAAAATAGTAAAGAAATGACTTAATTTCAATTAAACAAAATAAAATCTTGTTCTGGTCCCATCCACAGGTAGTCCTCGACTTATGACAACTGAGCCCATAATTTATGTGGTTAAGTGGGTTTTGCCCCATCTTTCAAATTTATGTTTATTCAGTGAGTTTTGCCCCATCTTTCAACCTTTTTGCCACAGGTGTTAAGTGAATCATTGGAGTTGTTAAGTTAGTAACACGATTGTTAAGTGAATCTGCTTTGTTTGAATCAACTTTGTCAGAAGATCACAAAAGGTGATCACATGATCCTAGGACACTGCAACTGTCATAAATATGAACCAGTTGCCAAGCATCCAAATTTTGATCATGTGGCCATGGGGATGCTGCAATGGTCATAAGTATGAAAAACAGTCATAAGTCCCTTTTTTCAGTGCCGTTGTAACTTTGAACGGTCACTAAATGAACTGTTGTAAGTTGAGGACTACCTATATTAATTTTTGGAGCAGAACCCGTGATACTTCACTCCAAAACTATGTGTGACCAACACAGAAGATGCTTATAGTCCCAGAAGGCTCTGATGTTGCTTCCTAAAAGAGTAGTACTTGGACATATACTTCATTTGTTTCATTTTTTTTTAAATAAAATTCATAAGCAGTAGTGGGTTTCAAATATCAACTTTAGAAAATAAAAGCTGAATTCACCCTTCTACAGTTGGGTGCACAGGTAGAGCAAACAGATTTTTTTAAAAGCTGCGCGTTAATGATGTGAAAATTCTGAAATTTTCAAGAACGGGAATTTTTTTTCTCTGATAAATACAGGTAGTCCTCAACTTACGATTACAATTGAGCCCAAAATGTATGTTGCTAAGTGAGAAATTTGTTAAGTGAGTTTTGCCCCATTTTACGACTTTTCTTGCCACATTTGTTAAGTGAATCACTGCAGTTGTTAAATTAGTAACACGGCTGTTAAGTGAATCTGGCTTCCCCATTGACTCTGCTTGTCAAAAGGTCACAAAAGGGGATCACGTGACCCAGGGACACTGCAAGCGTCATAAATGTGAGTCAGTTGTCAAGCATCTGAATGTAAATCACGTGATCACGGAGATGCGCAACGGTCATAAGTGTGAAAAATGGTCATAAATCACTTTTTTCAGTGCCGTTGTAACTTTGAACGGTCACTAAGCGAACTGTTGTAAGTTGAGGACTACCCTGCACTTCTCTATTTTGGTGAGATTAAACTACATTTGTTTCAAAAACAAGAGGGGAGAAAGGGAAGGAGGGGCTGTAAAAAGAAAAGGGGATGGAAAAAAAGCAACCCTGAATTAAATAATGTAATAAGATAAGTATAAGAAATATGTATAAAATATCTAATGAATGTATAAAAGATGTAAAAGAGAAATGAACTGATAAAAGTGTGAATGTCTATATGGAAATAAAAATAAAAAATTTTATAAAAAAAAATGAATAGAAATTATCTTTAGATCTTCAAGTGATTTCAAAGCATAATATGTTGAAATCTAAGGACCAAACTTCTTGTTAACAATTGCCACCGCATTTAAAGATGAAACTTACCTAATTATGAAGAACAAAGGGTGTGCGTCTGGTTTTATCTGCCCGAGAGCAGGGGTGGGTTCTAACTCACCTTGCTGCCGGTTCGCTTCCTCCTGCACCGCGCAGTGCCGAAAAATCTGAAAAAAATTCAAAAAAAAAAAAACCAAAAACAAGATGGCGACACATGCGCAGTGCTGGAAACTTGGCTTCTGCACATGCGCAGAAGAAAAAAAACCCAGAAAAAATTCCAAAACAAATTAAAAACAAATTTAAACAAATTTAAAAAAAAAGATGGTGGCGCCCACGGACCGGCATCGACCAAACCGGATCCATGACATCACTGTGACATCACCAGCGGGTCACTACCGGTTCGGGCGAACCGGTCCAAACCAGGAGGAACACACCTCTGCCCGAGAGTAGTTATTTTGGTGAACCAAACAATATTGATTAGGTCAAGCTTCAACAAAGTTTAAAGAGACCTGTAGAAGCATATGGCTCTTTGAACAGCTAATTGGAGTTTTAAAACTTTGGAAAAACCTCTGTTGACACCTTGTTCTGGACCCCTCTAAAAATATTGAAGCCATCATTTTAATTTCCCATTGCTTTTGAAATGATGCTCCATGTTTAAACTGTTGTGTTTATTGTTGGCAAAATTGTTTCTTTATAAAAGTCTAAAATGAGTGGTTGACATTTTTTCAATTTTGGGTAGAAAATAACTATATGTCTCAGCTGATATTTGAATTAAGAGCAATTATCAGAAGCTGGAAAAAAAGGAGTTTCCCCTTTAGGCTGTTAAAGAAGGGTGATAATATAGTTAATTTTGAACGGTGATCTGAAATAAGATTCCAGTTCTGAATTCATGAGGAACATTTACATGTTTGCCTTACCTAGGTTGTACCTTACTGTATTTGATTTGAACTTTACCAACTTAAGGCAAGGTGATTATGCATGCTTAAGAGGATTTCAGCCACCAACAAAGATGGGCTACGTTGCCCAAAATTATATGCAGATCAGAGTAGATCTTTCAGAAGTTGGACTTCTCTGAATCTGGTAAAACAGCGATCAACTAAAGCAGTGGTTCTCAACCTTTCTAATGCCACGACCTCCCGCCGCCGCCGTGACCCCCTCCCCGCCCCCTCCCCGCGCGGGATGAGGTGACAAAGGGGGCGTGGCACCAGGGGTGAAATGCTCCCGGTTCGGGCTTGCCTGCGGGTCGCCGGACAGCTGATAGCGATGGAAGCGGGAGACTTCGCCCGGACGCCGCCATTTGGGTTCTTTTACCCTCTGCGCATGCGCAAAGCATTCTGTGCATGCGCAGAGGGTAAAAGAACCCAAATGGCGGCGTCCGGGCGGGTGGGCGAAGTCTCCCGCTTCTGTCGCTACCGGCTGTCCAGCGACCCGCAGGCACGGCCGAACCGGGAGCATTTCACCCCTGCAGTGACGGTGGCACCAAGATGGCGGGCTAATGCACGCAGCGACCCCTGTGAAATGGTTGTTCAACCCCCAAAGGGGTCACGACCCACAGGTTGAGAACCGCTGAACTAAAGTATTTGAAATCCTTATTTTGAGATTAAATATATTCAGTCGTGTGCATTTTCTGATTAAATCTGCTGAGAAATATATATTTATAGGTGCATTTAATCATGTTGAGGGGTAGGGTTTTAAGATTGTAAGCCGCCCAGAGTTACAGGGATTCATTTAACGACAGTGGCAAGAAAGGTCATAAAATGAGGCAAAAACTCACTTAACAACTGTCTTGCTTAGCAACAGAAATGTTGGGCTCAATTGTGGTCATAAGTAGAGGATTACCTGTATTTAGTGGAATGTTGCCTTAGTACCTGTAGATTGTGTAACATGCCCTTGAAAATAGTGTCTCTATGCAATGATAACTTGATGGACAAGTTTAATTCCCTTCCCTGTTTAGGATTCATTGCTTGACATTTAGTGTAAAAAATAATAATAAAAAGCCTGGATCTATCAATCTGACAAGTTCCCTGCAGCATTTTCTGCTGGATAAAGAAAGAAAGTGAGAGTTAAAAGAGGTTATCTGGAGGAAGACATTTAAGACTGGTGTTCAGCATGCCCTTTAAACCAACTAACTAATCCATCCTCTTACTAACTATAAATTATATGCATTTCTAAGACTGCTATGAATCTCGAATTAATCAGTCATCAAGTCACGCTTGGTTGGCGAATTCTGGGGAGTTGAAGTCCACAAGTCTTCAAATTCCCAAGGTTGGAGGCTCCGATCTACAGCAGGTAACTGAATCTCCTAAAACATGAGAAATCATGCTATGCTGGGGAAATGTTAGATCTCTTAAATAAATGATTCATGATAGGAGTCATCATCATTCCAAATAGCTCATGTTTAGGACTCTGGTTTCTTCTCTAAATCTCCCAGCAAGCAAATCTATGAGTTGGGAACCAGCAAAGAAAGGTTTCATCTTCACGCTTCAGTTACAAACTTACGCCTTACGGTATCGCTGAGTTTCTTCCTTGCTCATTGCCAAAAATGAGAAATGGGCAGTGGCCAACAGTTAAAAGTTTGCGTAGTCAGCGGCCAGCTAACTGCAAGGCTGATAGGGTGACAGTTGCTCAACACCACTCATTGTAAAGTTAGAGAGGTCATTCTGTAACCTTTCTGAAGAATCCACTGTGGATTCAACTCCCAACTCATTTTTCCTCAAATAGAAAATCAGAATTTGCAATGAATGTTGGGAGAGAGTAACAGGTTTAGTTCAGGGGTGAAATGCTACTGGTTCCCACCGGTTCCTGAGAACCGGTAGCAGCGGCGGCGGGTGGGCCCACCTGCCCAGTCTCTGCTTTCCACCGTCCCAGCCTGCATCTCCTACTCCCTTCCCTGTGGGCCGCAGTCCTGCCATGCTTCCCTGCCTTCCATGCGGCCTTCCCGGTGTCCCTGTGGCCACCTTGCGAAGGCAGGCAAGTGGAAGGCCACGTGGAAGGCAGGCAAGCATGTCGGGGCCAGCCAGCCACGGGGAAGGGAGCTAGCAGCCTTCCCGGCGGTCCCCCATGCCCGCTTGCCTTCCGAGGTTGGCGTCCAACCCGGCCCGGCTAGTGGGTGGGCTGGTGGCCCTTGGTGGAGACGCAGCTGCTGCTATGGGGCTGAGAGGGGCGGCGGCGGCGCTCCGGGATGGCAAGTGGATGTCCCGGGGTTGCACATGCGGTGCGCCGACCTCGGATGGCAAGTGGGCATGGGGGACCGCCGGGAAGGCTGCTAGCTCCCTTCCCCGTGGCCAGCCAGCCCTGACATGCTTGCCTGCCTTCCATGTGGCCTTCCATTTGCCTGCCTTCGCAAGGTGGCCACTGGGACACCGGGAAGGCTGCATGGAAGGCAGGGAAGCATGGCAGGACTGCGGCCCGCGGGGAAGGTAGTAGGGGAGGCAGGCTTACCAAATACGCCGGGCGGAGGATCTAGAAGGTAAGGCCGACGCAAGGAAGAACCGCTGCGCTCGTCTGAGGAGCCGCTTCGGAGGGACATGGCGAGGCTCGCTCGCCTTTTGGGCCTGGCACGCTCGGCTTCCGCGGGGCCTTTGGCCGCCTGCCGCCTGCTTGCCTTCCCCTCCGCCTCGGGTCCCGCTCCCCACATCCAGCCCATGACAGGGGATGCACTGCTGCCGGGCCGCCCTCCCTCCCAGAGCACTTTCTTCCTTCTTCCCCCGCCAAGAGAAAGAGAGAAAGAAAGAGAAAGAAAGAGGAAGGAAAGAGAGAGAGAGAGAGAAAAAAAAGAGAGACAGAGACAAGAAAAAAAGAGAAAAGAGAGAAAGAAAGAAAAAGAGAAAGAGAGAGAAAGAGAGAAAGAGAAAGAAAGAGAGGAAGGGAGAGAGAGAGACAAGAAAGAAAGAAAGAAAGAAAGAAGAAAGAAAGAAAGAAAGAAAGAAAGAAAGAAAGAAGGAAGAAAGAAAGAGAACTTATGACCACAATTGAGCCAAAATTTTGGTTGCAAAGCAAGAGCATTGTTAAGTGAGTTTCACCACATTTTACAAGTTGGCCACGTCTACCCAGTCACATGACCACCAAGCCACACCCACCAAGCCACGCCCACAGAACCGGTAGGGGAAAATTTTAGATTTCACCACTGGTTTAGTTGCCTTTAGTTGTTGATGTTAAGCCTTGATGCTTAATTTAGAATTTACAGGACAGATATGAGGACACTAAGAGAGACACCAGGATGGTAATAAATCTTGAAAAAGGGCTTATTAAGAAATTTCCCTTAAACAGCATTGGAAGGATACGACCCCCAAACTTTAGCTGGGGGGAGCCCAAATGGGAGGTAAGATTTCTACAACATGATCATAAGGGATTAGACAAGGTGTATAGTTTTGCAACCTTTCTTCCTACCTCCAGAGCTGCTCAATTTAGGCATCAGCAAAAGAAGGTTAGATATTAATGAGGATTAAGTGTCTAGCAAGCACTGGGCATCTGCTATGACAAAAGAGGAAAATAATTATCTGATTGGGGTTAGTGCTGCAAGTTAGTGATCTCACAGCTTGCAAGAATCCCTAGGAAGAATTGTCTTCTCTAAGCAGCATCTCTTCCAGGTGTTAATTGATAGATGCAAGTCAATGCTTCCTCCAATTAGCATTTTTCTTTCTTCTTTTGTCTGAATTAGAAAGGAAGGAAAGACCATCAGTCAGAACTAATGAAGCTTCTTGGATGAGAAGCTAATGTCTTCTTCCTCAAGGAAAAAACATAGACCAGTTGCCTTTTGAAAAAGCACCATTGAGGCCTATAAGGAAAACCAATATAAGATGTTTTATCGTTGGCATTTGGCACCAGCGAGGCTGGCCAAGATGTACCCAAATTTAAATCCAAAACGTTGGAAATGCAAACAGGGACAAGGTACCTTCTTTCACTTATGGTGGTCATGCCCCGAAGCGAAAAGATATTGGACGAATATACAGAAATGACTGCAGGATTTAACTACCAGTAAGTGTCAAATAGAACTTAAACCCGAACTGTTTCTCCTGGGGATATTTAGGGAGAAATATATTAGAAAGATAAAGTATTTGATGTTACATATATTAACGGCGGCAAGGATTGCCTTTGCGCAGTATGGAAGAAAGATAGTATACCGCCAGAGGGACTAGTAAGTCAAAAAAATATTTGATTGCGCGGAAATGGATAAACTCACATTAGAGTTAAAAGGAAAGGAAGATTCGGAATATTATGCGGTATGGGAGAAATGGTATGAATGGATAGATAATGGAAGTAAGAAACGGAAATGTACATAAAGGAGTAGAAAGTTTGGAAATAGAATGTATTGAATGTATTGAATATTGATTCCAGTTGTATGAATAATGTCACAGATCTGTTAAACATGTATCAGAGATACGTAAAGAGAAAAACTGCAATAAAAATAAAATTAGAAAAAGAAAAAGAAAAAGCACCATTGAGACAACCAGAACCTGGGTGATAAGACTGAAAGCACTGAGAAGCATTCACTCAGCTAATATCAGTAGTGCCCAACCGAAGTATAAAACTTAGCTTTATTTTATTCTGTTGTAGGTGAAGTGGGTGGGTTAATTTTATTTTTAAACATTGGTTAAACTTCATGAACTAAATGAATAAAAATGCATGATTTTGAGCCTTATGACTTTGGGGACCAGTAATAGAGGTATTGAAACAGAAATAAATACAGGATAAATATAACCTGTACAGGTAGTCCTCAACTTTCAACAGTTCATTAAGAGACCGTTCAAAGATACCAAAAGAAATAATCTGTGGAAATCACAAAAAGATGCACAACCGGACAGGCAGACAAACACTCAATGGAAAATATATAGAAATACAATAAAAATATAGAAATAATGAAAGAAAGATACAGTAACTTAGAACCAACAGTACCATCGATATAATGGTACGCAACGTTACAAAAATATTAATATTAATGGTTTATGTCTGTATTTTGTTCGTTTTTCTGTTTTAGTCAGTCTCTGTATTATGTATTATGTAGAGTTAGATGTATGTTTGTTTTGTACATATGTATATATTTCTGTTTAATTTTAAATACGCAATAAAGTTTATTTAAAAAAAAAGAGACTGTTCAAAGTTACAACGGTGCTGAAAAAAAGGGACTTACGACCGTTTTTCACACATACAACCATTGCAGCATCCCTGTAGTCATATGATCAAAATTCAGATGCTTGGCAACTGGTTCATATTTATGACCACTGCTGTATCATGTGATTTCCCCTTTTGTGATCTTCTGACAAGCAAAGTCAATGGGGAAACCAGATTCACTTAACAACCGGGTTACTAAATTAACAGCTGCAGCCATCCACTTAACAACCGTGGCAAGAAAAGTCGTAAAACGGGGCAAAACTCCCTTGACAAATGTCTCACTTAACAACATAAATTTTGGGCTCAATTGTCGTACATTGAGGACTACCTAATAGCCTAATACCTACTTAATAGCCAGCCATCAACGCTCCAATTAACAACTAAAAGCCACCCACAATCAGGCACCACATAAATAGTATGCACAGAACAGCCGACTGCACATATTAGAGAGAGACGTTCCCTGAGGATGGGCTCCACCAAGAGTCCAAAAGCTTGGAAGACAAAACTCTGCTCTCAGTGACTGTTTCAGATTGGATCCTGCAATAAATAGAACCATTTATTTATAGAAAACTATCAGGTAACTTTCCAAAGTTGCAACAGTGGAATACCTGAGCCTGTTTAAAGGCTGTCAAATATAGTAAGGGGAAGAAATCCTGTCTCCTACTCAGCTCTTTTGCTATCATGATTAAACCCTTTGGGTTTATTTGGTGAACTGAATCCAGGAGAGGTCAGCTGTAATTTCTTCTTGTTCTTTTCTGACAAGAACATTGGACAAGAACATTGGACCCATCTCTTTAGGGCAACAAGCCTCAAGAGAAGGGTCATGCACAGTGTAAAATAATGCATAATGAGATGCCCTCTGAGGTACTCCTCCTGTTGGTCTTTTTTTTTTTTTTTTGGTAAACATCTTGTTTGCTTTCAGAAATCATTGCCAACTTGCCTGGTTTAATATTTCACAATTACAGCTCTTAGTTACCGCATGATAAATTCCTAGAACAGAAGAAAAATCTCCTGGCTCCATGCCCAACCCAGAGCCAAAAAACCAGGCAAAGCGTTGCAACCTGTGAGTATGAAAACCACATTTCCAGCACCGCAAAGTCAGCGTTGACTGCATCCTTCTCGTGGCTTGCTAAGAAGAAGGGCTCATTGGTTTTTCACGCAATTTAGCCACTTGACACCTAAGAGGAAGTGGTGAATTGACAAATAATCAAAATCCGTTCTTAAAAAGAGGAAGGCTGGTTTTAGCATGAGAAGTCATGCTAATTAGTAGCTGTAGCCCAAATTCCTGGAGGACAGTAAGTCCATCATGGGCAAATATGGGCACTTCCATCATCTGCCATATCATGAGAGGACTTGTATGTATAGTCATTGAACATATTGCTCATGTTTGCTTGACAGTCAATGTATGGCCTTGTTAGCTTTAGATTTTTAATATCCTACTTAAAAGAACAGCCTAAAGGTAAAGGTAAAGGTTCCCCTCCCACATATGTGCTAGTCGTTCCCGACTCTAGGGGGCGGTGCTCATCTCCGTTTCAAAGCCGAAGAGCCAGCGCTGTCCGAAGACAACATCTCCGTGGTCATGTGGCCGGCATGACTAAATGCCGAAGGCACACAGAACGCTGTTACCTTCCCACCAAAGGTGGTCCCTATTTTTCTACTTGCATTTTTACATGCTTTTGAACTAGGTTGGCAGAAGCTGGGACAAGTAACAGGAGCTCACTCCGTTACGCGGCGCTAGGGATTCAAACCACCGAACTGCCGACCTTTCTGATCGACAAGCTCAGCGTCTTAGCCACTGAGCCACCTTCAAGCCACCCTTCAAGAGCAGCCTACTGGGATCTAAATTGCAGATTTCTCCTGGGCTACCTACGTTATGAGCAGAACTGCTAAGTTTATAGCTCAGCTAACAACCCCTTGTATCAAACCGATTGGGATATCTTTATGATAGCCTTAGTAAGACCATACCTAGAATACTGCATCCAGTTTTGGTCACCACACTATAAAAAAGATGTTGAGACTCTAGAAAGAGTACAGAGAAGAGCAACCAAGATGATCAGGGGACTGGAGGCTAAAACATTCGATGAACGGTTGCAGGAACTGGGCATGGCTAGTCTAGTGAAGAGAAAGACCAGGGGAGACATGATAGCAGTGTTCCAATATTTGAGGGGCTGCCACAGAGAGGAGGGGGTCAAGCTATTTTCCAAGGCACCTGAAGGCCAGACAAGGAATAATGGATGGAAACTGATCAAGGAGAGATTCAACCTGGAAATAAGGAGAAATTTTCTGACAGTGAGAGCAATCAACCAATGGAACAGAAGTTGCCTTCAGAAGTTGTGGGAGCTTCATCACTGGAGGCTTTCAAGAAGAGAATGGAATGCCATCTGTCAGAAATGGTGTGGGGTCTCCTGCTTGGGTGGGTGGTTGGACTAGATGACCTACAAGGTCCCTCCCAACTCTGTTAATCTGTTAATATCCTATAAAGGTGATATATTTATCTGAATTCTGATTCTTTATATTTATCACATATGTATTTTATTGTAGGTAGTCCTCGACTTACAGCCACAATTGAGCCCAACATTTCCAAGACAGTTGTTGTGAGTTTTGCCCCTTATTACGACCGTTTTTTGCCATAGTTGTTAAGTGAGTCATTGCAGTTGTTAACTGAATCATGCGATTTTAAGTGAATTTGGCTTTCCCCCATTGACTTTGCTTGTCAGAAGCTGGCTGCGAAGGTTACAAATGGTGATCACATGACCCCAGGACAGTACAACAACTGTCATAAATACATGCCAGTCAGGGGTGGGTTCTAACTTACCTCGGTGCCAGTTCGCTTTCTCCCGCGCTGCGTGGCTGTGCCTCATGGGCGTGCGCACTTTGCATGCACGCGCATGCGCAGTGCCAAAAAATAAAAAAAATCCCCCCTAAAAAAAGCTGAAAACAAGATGGCGACGCATGCGCAGTGCCAGAAACTCGGCTTCTGTGCATGCACAGAAGAAAAAAGAATTTTTAAAAAATTCCCCCCAAAAAAATTTTTTCCAATTTTTTTTTTTTTCAAAAAAAAGATGGTGGCGCCCACAGACCGGCACCGACCGAACCGGCTCCGTGACGTCACCATGACATCACCAGCAGGTCGCTATCGGTTCGGGTGAACCGGTCCGAACCGGGAGGAACCCACCTCTGATGCCAGTTGCCAAGCACCCGAATTTTAATCACATGACAATGGGGATTATCTGTACATAGTGAGCAGAACTGCTAAGTTTGTAATCAAGGCAGTTGAGCTAACAACCTATTATATAAAACAGATTGGGATATCCTATCAAGGTGATGTATTTATCTGAATTCTGATGCTTTCTATTTACCACATATATATTTTATTACTGTATTTTCTTTTATCTATTTTGCCCTGGAATTAAATCCAGGATAAAATGTATTTTTTTTTATTATTATTATTATTGTTGTTGTTGTTGTTGTTGTTATTATTGTTATTATTATTATTATTATTATTATTATTATTATTATTATTATTATTATTATTATTATTATTATTATTATTATTATTATTATTATTATTATTATTATTGATGTGGTCATAAGACTAATCAATGAATAAACAAATAAGTCCATCCATCATCCAGGTGGGAAAATATCTTCTGTATCTTTCTTCCCTCATCATTAGCTGCGGAGGGGGGGGAAGGGGGGGGCTGGGATGGGCGTGGCCATGGTGGGCGTGGCCAGCTCGACATCACTCGTGTTGGGGGCACCTTTGGTGGCCAAGTGCTAAGGCAGGACTTCCCTCAGACCCTCCCTCACTCTCATTATAATCTATCTCCTTCTTTCCCTCCCTCCTTCCTTCCTTCCTTCCTTCTTTCTTTCTTTGCATCCTTCCTTCCTTCCTTCCTTCCTTCCTTTTCTTCTTTTTCCTTCCCTCTTCATTCTCCTTTCTTCTTCCTTCCCCTCTTTCCTTATTTTTCCTTCCTTGCTCTCTTCCCATCTTCCCATCTTCCCTTCTTTTTCTTTGTCTTTCCTCTTTCCCTTTCTCCTTTCTTGTCCCTTCTTGCATGCTCAAATGCAAAAGGGGAAACATTTCTCCTTACACTGAATAATCAGTGTATTATAAATTTAAAATAAGGTTCCCTTTCAGATTGTGAAACCGCAAATGTTCAGAAAACATGGCAGCCCTAAGGCAGAATGTGTTTATTTCCCCCCCCCAAGTAGTGTAATTTTATTGAAAATTATAATTACAACAGTAAAAAAATAATACAGACATTATATATTATTATAATATGTTATATTATAGTGATATAATAATATACTGTAGACTAAAAGAAAGAAAGAAAAATGGAAAGGATTTTCTCCACAGTAATCTATCCCTATAAAATCTGTCCTTAATAGGGTACCTATCACCTTTGTGACTGAGTTTATCCTTTTTGCTGTTTGTTATCCCCTTCTTGTCTTTTCTTCTGCCTTTCTCCGCATTAGAGTTTTTCCCAGAAAGTGTGGGGTCTTTGCATAATATGTCCTGATAAATGTTTCAAGAAACGTCAGAAGGAGGTTTTGAATTTCATTGGTTCTTCTTCTTCTTCTTCTTCTTCTTCTTCTTCTTCTTCTTCTTCGTCTTCTTCTTCTTCTTCTTCTTCTTCTTCTTCTTCTTCTTCTTCTTCTT
>QLTV01004279.1:1549913-1564524 GCA_003457575.1 Thermophis baileyi | reverse complement strand
CCCCCTCCCCCCTCCTCCTCTTCCTCCTCCTCCTTCTTCTCCAGTCAATAGTCTGGAGATATATCAAGGGTCAGGTGTGTATGAGGGCTACAACTGAAAAATTCAACCCTTAATTGTTTACAAAATCTCTCACTATTGCTATTTGCATAAAATGCACACATTTGGTGAATATACACACCTGCCTGACTCTTATTGTTTAGTTTGCAATTCTAGCTGACTTCGGAGCTGGCTTTGAGGAGCTGCTTGAAGAGATAGTCACCATTTCACTGAGATCTCCATTTAAATACCATTGGATTCAGAGATGCGCACGTCCTCTTTGACAAAAAGGTTTGTCGAAGAGCAGATTGCACCTGTCTTCCTCTCACCAAACAACAGAGCGAAGAAGACAAAATTCCAAGGTATGCCAAATGAGGTGGCCCCATGACAACTTCTTGAAGTGTGAACTCTGATGAAGTGTGAAGGAATGGAAAACCCCAGGACTCCATGGCTTGATCTAAACAGATGCCAAGGCTATTTCTCATATTGCTTTCAGGCTAGAGTGCTTCACATAGTATCCTGCTTCAACATTCCTTTCCTAGTGACACACACACACACACAGGTAGGTCTACTACAAGATGAAGTCGGATGTTGTATGCTTTGGTCAAAAGAGGTGTGTCGTTTCTGCAGGTAGGGTGGTTATAGGAGCAATGATCTCAGCAGGAATGCTAAATTGGTTCTTCTGAATAAGGCTGTAGGGCAGGGGTGTCAAACTCTTATTTCATAGAGGGCCGCATCAGGGTTGTGTTTGACCTTGGGGGGATAGGGTGGGCGTGGCCAGGGTGGGCGTGGCCAGCTCAAAGTCACTTGTGTCGGGGGCGCCTATGGTGGTCCGAGTGCTCTGCCAGTGAAAACGGGCTCCCGAGCTCCGTTTTCGGCTGCGATGGCCTCCTGCAACCTTCTGCCAGTGAAAACGGAGCTCAGGAGGGATGCACACAGCCCTCCCGAGCTCTGTTTTCACTGGCAGAGGCACCGCGGGCCGGTCCTTTGCTGTTTTCAGGGCAGCCCCGCAGCAATAGCAATAGCACTTAGACTTATATACCGCTTCACAGTGCTTTACAGCCCTCTCTAAGCAGTTCACAGAGTCAGCATATTGCCCCCAACAATCTGGGTCCTCATTTTACCCACCTCAGAAGGATGGAAGGCTGAGTCAACCTTGAGCCTGGTGAGATTCGATCTGCCAAATTACAGGCAGCTGGTGATCAGCAGAAGTAGCCTGCAGTACTGCACTCTAACCACTGCGCCACCGCAGGCCAGATCTAAGCACCCCGGGGTTAAATTTGACACCCCTGCTGTAGGGAGTAGAATGCGTTGAGATGGATGGGGGTTCTCCCCATACAGAGAACCCAGCAAGAATTTCACTTAGTGACCGTTCAAAGTTACAATGGCACTTATGACCATTTTTCACACTTATGACCATTGCAGCATCTCCATGGTCATGTGATTTACATTCAGATGCTTGACAACTGACTCATATTTATGACGATTGCAGTGTCCTGTGGTCATGTGATCCCCTTTTGCAACCTTCTGACAAGCAAAGTCAATGGGGAAACCGGATTCCCTTAACAGCCGGGTTACTAATTTAAGAACTGCAGTGATTCACTTAACAACTGTGGCAAGAAAGGTCGTAAAACGGGGCAAAACTCACTTCACAAATGTCTCACTTAGCAACATAAATTTTGGGCTCAGTTTTGGTCGTAAGTTGAGGGCTACCTGTATCACAGAAGAGGGTGATGGAAAATCACGTCTCTATTGTTGCCAGACAAGGGCATGGACATGACCATGAGGTCATCAAAATCACACATGACTCAAAGACTATCCTAAAATTGTTTTGGCACGTGAGGCACCTCACAAACACCTCCTCCATTCACTGTCGGTTAAAATACAATAAAAACAAATTAAATTGCTAAGGGCTTGCTGTCCATTCATGACACCCCCAATCTACTTCCTGGGGCTGCCCTAATGGGAGAGCTAGCATTGATATTTGCTTAGGCATAAATATTTAACTGATGATGCATTTCCTATGACTTTGTCAGGGCAGAAGAAAATCTTCCCCCAGGGAAAGGCAACTAGTTTTGCAGTTGTTCATAGCACAATAGAGCTTTGGGTGAATGGATGGATCCAGCTTTTGTCCTGTAGCAGAGAAGCTGAGCTTGCAAAAGCTTGAGTCGAGAAGAGAATGAATGTTAGTCCAACATCAAGAATTTATTCTTTGGGTATCAGACAGTCCAGGCATTCTTCATATCGGAAAAGAATATACGTTTATTTATCACTTATTTCAAAAGCAACATAAAATGTGTACATTAAATGAATCAAAGCGCAATCGCTTAGATCTCTCCCTTCATATCATGAAACATACAGTAGGTACCTGATCTTCTTTAGAAGGGAATATTACATTGGTCAAACTCAGGGGTGAAATCCAGCAGGTTCTGGAGAACCGGTAGCGGAAATTTTGAGTAGTTCGGAGAACCGGCAAATACCACCTCTGGCTGGCCCCAGAGTGGGATGTGAATGGAGATTTTGCAATATCCTTCACCCAGGAGTGGGGAGGGAATGGAGATTTTGCAGTATCCTTCACCCAGGAGTGGTGTGGGAATGGATATTTTGCAATATCCTTCCCCCAGGAGTGGGGTGGGAATGGAGATTTTGCAGTATCCTTCACCCAGGAGTGGGGAGGGAATGGGGATTTTGCAGCATCCTTCCCCTGGAGTGGGGAGGGAATGGGGATTTTGCAGTATCCTTCCCCTGGAGTGGGGTGGGAATGGAGATTTTGCAGTATCCTTTCCCTGCCATGCCCGCCAAGCCACGCCCACCAAGCACACCACGCCCACCAAGCCACACCCACAGAACCGGTAGTAAAAAAAATTGGATTTCACCACTGCCCCTCCCCCTGGGAATCCAGACTACATTCCACCACAATTGCATCTAGATCCCATCTCAACTCTGATAGCTCAAAGGGATTAGAAGAGGGGTCTCTGTGGTCTTATGCCAACAAGAAAAACACTGTGGTCATGGGGGCCTGTGAGGAAGGGGCCCTGTTATACTTTCGATTGGTCCTCGCACTTACTGTATGATGGAAATTCCAATCCCAATTGTGGTCATAAGTCGAGGACTACCTGTAAGGTAAAAACGTAGGCAATAGGATCAATAAATCAATCATGACCATCTGTCTATCCTCACAAGACTACATTTTTCTTTTATTCTTGCCTTTTCTTTCACGTACAAGGAGAGGGAAGACTTGTGTGTAAACCAACAAGGCTGTTGGGATTTCGTAATGCAAGATTGGCTGCTATTCCATACCTGACTTTATCAGCAAGGTAGGAAAGGCATCCCAGATATTAATAGCCCTGATCGTTAATATCAAGTTTCCTTACCTTGGTTAGCTGCTGATTTTTTCCATTTGATATGACACTAAAGAAATGGTGAGCCTTTATCAGGACGTACAAGGCTAGGGAGAACTTCCATTTGCTTTTCTTATCAAGAGAGAAAAACAAATTCCAGATGGCTGAAAACTAGAGGGTTTTTAAAAGAAAAAAAAACCAAGAACATATAGTATTCTTGCATTAATCTTTGTAGCTGGTTTGCTCTGAGGTCACCATTCCTATCTACCTCCTTTCCCCCAAGGTTTTGCTGTCACTGAAATAATCAGCAATGTCACAAGGATTTATCTTTGCAGGCAACATGTTAGCTCTATTCCCAGTGGTGAGTACCTCATATGCTGCCACAATATTAAAAACCTGCTGGAGAATATGTTTAGGTTCCAACAGACCCCATCTTCCATAAACTAATTCTACCCAGTCAGATCTGTTGTGGGAACACCAGAACCCAACAATTCCATGTTACTTGCTGAATCTTTCAAGCTTGTGAGAAAGAGCAGCTGAAAAGCAGGACTCAAGCAAGACCCAAGGCCTGGCGACCCAGAACGGATCACACCAGCATTGGGAGCGTCCCTTGAAGATTACTCAGAAGCTTCTACTTATCCAGAATGCAGCATCAACAAGAAGTTACAGATCCAGACTGGTTCACCTTTTAACACTTCAGGAGCTGCACTGGTTATCAGTTTGCTTCCATCTATAATTCAAGTGTTGCTTATCTCTTTTAATGTACTTCATGGTTTAGGATTTGGGTATCTTCAGAATTACCTAATTCCCCATCGCAGACAAAAACATGTTTGTAGATATGCACTTTGTATTTTCACAAATCTATAGGTGTTTATACAGACTTTTTCCTAATCATCATTATATTAATAAAACTCCCTTTTTACCATCCTGTAATCCCTTAATTCGGGGTAGAGTCAGGGTGCCTGGATGGAGTTGAGCGTTTACTGACCGGATGCCCTTCCTGATGCCCCGTGGAGTTCACAACAGATTTTTTTTTCTTTGCGCCCTAGAAGAGAAACACCTGCCGTTGCCTAGGACTGAACTCTCAACCTTTCGAGTGGGAGGCGAACGTCTTCACCACTAGGCCTATCGCCATTATATATAAATATATATAAAAATAAAAGAGTTCAGTGCTCCATTTCTCAAAAGTTGAGCAAAGCAACAAAAGTTTGACAAATTTTTTGGAAAGCTGAGCGAGGAGGAATTCATTGACAGATTTGCAGAAATGAAAAACCTAAGAGAACCCAAAACGGATTGATTTACTCATCCATAATTGGAACAAAAGCAAATTCCATGGAGCTTATGCAACATTTCCTAGTTTCTTTCTTTTTTCTTTTCTTTTNCAGGAGGGAGAAGATGTAGAATTTTTAACAAAAAACCCTTTTTGTTTGGTTATTATGCTAATACAAAATTCCTTATTTTCTTTTTTTTTTTTTTTTTTTTTTTTTTTTTTTTTTTTTTTTTTTTTTTTTTTTTTTGCTTTTTCGCACTGACCAAACTTCATTGGCAGCTTTCTTTACTCGCTAGCCTCTCTCTAATGCTGCTTTTTACCAGATCCCCTCTCTCACATGTTAAAAGCCTAGAAAACCCATTTTGGTTCTGGTTGTGATCAGCTTGTCCCTGATTCAATCCCTCTCTTGTCTAGGGAAGGTTCTCAGGTTCAAAAGAAAGAGATTTTGACCGAGACCTTTTGAAGAACCATTCTAAATTATCGCAGAGAGTGCAAGAGGCAGAGAGGGGTTGTGGCTGTGACGAAGGAACTTATTTTTATCCTTGTGATTGTAGGCACTAGACATACTTTGCGTAGGAAACTAAACTGGCTAAGACCCAGGTGAAGAATCTGCCCACTCCTTTTTTTGTGCCGTCCAACAAATCAGCATACACATTGCTAAAATGTTTGGAGCATTGCCACTCAGGCCACAGTAAATGAGATGCATGCATTTGATGTGATTACAAAACAGCAGCCTTGCAATGTAATTTTTCTGCAAATAATTGAACAGCAGGAATACATTTGCCAGTTTAATGACCAAGATAACCGGTAATATGAACCCTGGGATGAGAATGTGAATATTTTTGGAGTGACATTTAAACAACCATCAATCAACTGGTGAAGAGCTGGCATTCTTCCCACCCCCCACTCTGCCCCAATCTGGGACTGCTCCAATTTTCACATGTCTGACGAACTGAGTATAGGAAACATTGAGTTGCTCTTCTTTCCAGATCCAGGATTCCATAGGGACCACCTTCTCCCACAGCAGCCTGGGCTCATTCGAATATTTTGTGGAGAGAATTTTCTCACAGTGTCCCAAACGAGGCAGAGAGAGACAATTGGTGGGGACAGAAAAGAAGCATTCTGAATGGTTGAATCCAAAAGATAGAATCCAGGGGTGAAATGCTCCCGGTTCGGCCCGGTCTGGGCATACCGGTAGCGCCGCTTGCCGGTAGCAAGAGAACCAGTAGCGATGGCAGCACGAGGCTCCGCCCACCCGCCCGGACGTCGCCATTTTGTTTTTTTTTTACCCTTTGCGCATGCGCAAAGCGTTCTGCGCATGCACAGAGGGTGAAAAAGCCCGTGTGTGAGCGGAGCGCGTGTGAAAAAGCGCACGCGCGAGAGCGCTTCCGAACCGGTAGGGAAGGTACGGTAAGTAGATTTCACCTCTGATAGAATTCCTGTCCTTGGAACTGGGCAAATACCTAATACCATCCCTATTTAAGAAGGCATTCATTCAACAATCATTTTAAATTTTGCATTGTAATAAGATATGACCCTAATTCTTGCTTATACTAAATTTTAGTCTTCTTACATAATTTAACTTGAGTATTGATTGGGCCTAGGAGGTAAACAAGAAGAGAATCACCTAGTTAAGATCATCTTTTCATAAAGTGGCCACTCATACATTGCAGAGAAGACGAAATGTTAGGAAACTAAACTGAGAAAAGAAGACACAGATGCATACAAGATTTCCAAATTCTCAGATCTGAAAAATGCACACTCAGAAATTATTTCTCCCCTACACTATTGTTTTCCAGATAGACAGCTCTGTTTGGTCAAGAATTTATGGCTTAGGTCGGAATTCAATAGCTAGCTACTTTCCCCCCCTTTTAATCAGGGGTGGGTTCCTCCTGGTTCGGACCGGTTCGCCCGAACTGGTAGCGGCCCGCTGGTGACTTCACGATGATGTCACCGAACCGGATCAATCGGTGCCGGTCTGTGGGGGCCGCCATCTTTTTTTTAAAAAAAATTGAATTTTTTTTTCGAATTTTTTTTTAAAAAAATTCCCCTTCTGAGCATGCGCAGAAGCCGACTTCCAGCACTGTGCATGCGGTCGCCATCTTTTCTTTGGCTTTTGGGGGGGGGATTGTGGGGGGGGGTTCCTACTGCACATGCGCGCGCCCACGAGGCGCGCCCACATGGCGCGGGAGGGAGCGAACCAGCAGCGAGGTAAGTAGGAACCCACCCCTGCTTTTAATACTGTTCAGGGTCTTCATTATTACATTTTCAGAATCATTGGACTATCCTTTGGAATGTTATATTAACGGGTTTTTAGTGAACGATCCAAAGTCTAGTGATTGAGGGCGGTAGATAAATGTTGTAAGAAACAAATAAGTTCATTATTAATTCAATGGGAGAAAAGAAATCTCACCACATTAAGGTGAGAAGACACATGAGTTGTGGGCTTGTTTCCCAGATGCTGTTATTAATGGATAATCCTTCTCTTTCCCTTCTCAAGGAGCTTGGATTGAACAAGGGAGCTTTCAAGAGAAGAGCTTCTCCTCTACAGTAGTCCTCAATTTATAAACTTTCATTTAGCAACTATTTAAAATCACAGTGGCACTGAAAAAAGGTGATTCCAATCCTTCCTCACGCTTATCACGGTGTCAGCATCCCCACAGTCATAGTCAAGATCAAGATTTGGGAGCTTGGCAACCAGCATGTATTTACGAAGGATTCAGTATCCTGTTACCAACATTTGGGACCTTCTCAACCAGCTTTCAACAAGCAAGGTCAACGCTTGGGGGAAGCCAGATCTGCTTAATGACCATGTGATTCACTTAACAACTGCAGTGATTCACTTAACAACTGTGGCAAAAAAAGTTGTAAGTTGGTTGTGACTCACTTAACAACTGCCTTGCTTAGCCACAAAATTCTGGACCTAACTGTGGCTGTGAGCCTGTGGTTGTAGGCAGGGGTGGGTTCCAACTTACCTCGCTGCCGGTTCGCTCCCTCCCGTGCCGCGTGGGCGCGCCGCATGGGCGCGCCGCATGAGCGCGCCGCATGGGCACACGCGCGCATGCGCAGTAACAAAAAATCTGGGGAAAAAATAAAGCCGAAAAAAAGATGGCGACCGCATGCACAGTGCCGGAAGTCGGCTTCTGCGCATGCTCAGAAGGAAAAAAAAAATTCAAAAAAAATTCAAAAAAATAAATTCAAAAAAATTCAAAAAAAAAGATGGCAGCTCCCATGGACCGGCACCGACCAATCTGGTTCGGTGACATCATCATGACATCAGCGGGCCGCTACCGGTTCGGGAGATCAGGTCCGAACCGGGAGGAACCCACCCCTGGTTGTAGGATACAAGACCTTCCAATGAAATGATCTGAAGCCCAAAGCAAGATTTAAATTAAGATTGTCCTCATTTGTAGCTTAGTCGCTTTAGCCACAACACTAATTCTGTAGCTTACAGCCATGGCCTCCAACCTTTTGGGCACCAGGAACCAGTTCCACGGAGAAAGGTTTTTCCGTGGACCGGAAGGGACGTGGTTTTGTGTGCTGCCTGCATCCCGTGGATGGGGCTTTGCTTGTTTGCGTGGCCCAGTTGCTGGCATGCCACGGACTGGTGCTGGTCCATGAACTGGGGGTTGGGGACCCTTGGCTTACAGAATTAAGCTATACAACCCCTCCTAGGTCCCTGAAAGTCTGCAGTGTAGATTCCAGAAACCTCCAAAATGTGTTATAGAACTTTAATGTCTAATGTGACAAAAGGGAGACATGTATGGCTGGATGCGTTACAGCTAATCTTACTGCCTGTTTATAATTTGAATGAAGTTCAAGGTATTGGTGAAAACAGAGTTTTGCACTGAGATCATCTACTATTTTGGACAATAATCAGAGGGATCTGGTAGCACTTTTTCCCTTTAACACATTGCGTTCAAAGGCGCAAAACAGGGGTGTCCAATCTTGGCAACTTTAAGATCTGTGGACTTCCAATCCCAGAATTCCCCAGCTAGTTGGATACCTCTGGTGTAAAATAAGGGTGAGTTCCTGAAAGCATATGGCTTTTTACTAATGCAGCTCTCCTCCTCCACTACTTGCTTTAGGCAATGTGATTTCTGGCACCCTGAAGTTGTGCACACAAAGCACGAAGGAAATTCTCAGCCTGAAAAAAAAATTGCATCTGAACAGAAAGCATCCGATTTAGCAGACTGAGCTGACTTTGAACATGATTTTGAAAGAGTCCTCTGTGTGGTTTGGGGACAAATGGATTAATTACGATTTTCACAGGGCTGTAAGTTTACCGTAGCCGTGGTGTTGGGGATGAGTAGATTTTTTTTGTGAGATCCAAGTAACGTTTCTAATAAAGCAACTTCACTTGGAGTTTTCAGGTCACACCAGCTTTTCCCTCCCTCTGGCCCCATCACAGGCTGCCAGCTGGGAGTTGTAGAAGCAACCAATGTCTGGGCTTTGTTTCGAGAAAGAAAGTAGATCTGTTAACTCAGCTGGTTGCTATTCCAAGAATTCCGACCTCCGCACTCTCTCGCTCTCTCGTTCCATTTCAGGGAGACATTCCCAGCCTTCTTTAGTGCTTGAGCAAGTCAGGGGGAAATGCTGCAATTTGCCCAGGAAAAAAAAAGTTAATAGGATTCGGAGGTCATTGCATAACTTTCAAATACCGTTTATGAAAGATCTAAAATAATGCATTGGCCTTATGTATTTATTTATTTAGCATATGGCATATCATACATGTATATGGATTTGCAGTATGTATTAACATTCTGCCTAGATTTAAAAAAAACAACACAGTGAAATCTGAATGTTAAAAAGATCTATATTCAGATTCCACTGTCTAGGCCATCTAAACATTGAACTGCAGCATCATTTATATGAAAAAAATCAGATACAGATAGTCCTCAACTTATGGTCACAATTGCGCCCAAAATTTATGTTGCTAAGTGAGTAATTTGTTAAGTGAGTTTTGCCCCATTTTATGACTTTTCTTGCCACATTTGTTAAGTGAACCACTTTTGTTGTTAAATTAGTAACACGGTTGTTAAGTGAATCTGCTTTCCGCATTGACTTTGCTTGTCAGAAGGCTGTAAAGGCTGATCACATGACCCGAACACACTGCAACGGTCATAAATGTGAGACAGTTATCAAGCATCCGAATGTAATTCATGTGACCATGGGGATGCTGCAACAGTCATAAGTGTGAAAAATGGCCATAAGTAACTTTTTTCAGTGCCATTGTAACTTTGAACGGTCACTAAGCGAACTCTTGTAAGTCGAGGACTACCTGTACTGGACCAGTATATAGGTAGTCCTCAATTTATGACCAGTTGCTGAGAAGCAAAAAATGCCTATTCGGGAAAGTGGATTTAGACTTACGACCATGAGATTGGCTGAACAGCTGGTCGAAAAATCAGGTCCATTTATGTGGTGCCTCAACTTATGACCTTAACAATGAACGACTAGAATTCCAGTCCCAATTGTGGTTGTAAGCCAAGGAATGCCTGTATCCCCCAGTTCACAGCTGGTCACGACGTGATCTACAGTTTGATGTGGGACCCCGCAGTCACACTGAGGGAAGGATACTGTGCTCCATTTATACAGTGAGTCCCAGCAGACGCCGTGTGAGGTGTGAATCCTATTCAGGATTGTCCGTTGCTGAATGGCCTCATGATCAGGTGCTTCTGTTAGAAGCTTGGAGTGGAATAGAAAGACTGCCAGCCTAGAAATAAGACCCACCTGAGTCTTTTTTCCCTCAGCTACAACCACATTGGTTTTTCTACATGCTGCTGCCTAAATCCAAGCCTTTCGGATGGGGCGAGGCAAACTGAAAGCCCCCTCCAAGAAACGGTTCAGTATTCAAACCGAGCAGAGGGGCTAATGTCTGAAAAGTATTTCAAGCAACAGGCAGTAAGGTCATAGGGTGGGTAACTATGGCAGGTTACGACCTGTGGACTTCAACTCCCAGAATTCCTAAGCCAGCCAAGGAATTCTGGGAGTTGAAGTCCACAGGTCATAAAGGGGCCGTAGTTGCCAACCCCTGTCATAGAACATAGAATAGGGGTGGAAGGGACCTTCGAAGTCTTCTAGTCCAACCTGCTGCTCAAGCAGGAGACCCTATAAATGACTGTCCAGTCTTTCTTGGAAACCTCCAGTGACGGAGCACCCACAAGTTCTGGAGGCAAGCCATTCCACTGGTTAATTCTTCTCACTGACAGGAAATTTCTCCTTAGTTCTAGGTTGGTTCTCTCTTTAATGATTTTCCAGCTGTTATTACTTGTCCTGCTCTAATATTAGTTACAGTAGTTAGTATTCGTAACTTTGGTTTTCTAGTCTGGTCTACCTTGAATGACTGATAGCTATCATTCCCTCCATTTCTGATATTGGGACATGAACGTCACAGCTTCTATGGCAAAAATGGAATCCCCGTGTCATCCAGTCACTAGGAGTAAAGCTCAACTTAGAGGAGACTTCACCTCGATATACAACAGGAAGGTCTCAGCAAGGTTGATGGGACCTTAATGTTTGCAGTAGGATAAACTTGGGGGGGGGCAGCAGAGGGTAGGAAGCTTCCAAGGAAGACAAAAAGACATCCCCACAAGATCCCACTTATGACCACAGGCTTAGTAGCTACCCAGTACGGACTGACAAGTGAACAGAGTGCTTATGGGTAGAGGGGTAATGGATTGTCACAGTGTAGTAGATGGCATGACTGAGAGCCAGTTTGATCTGGTGGTTAAAGCACCAGGCTAGAAAGCAGGAGAGCGTGAGTTCAAGTCCATGAAAGCCAGCTGATGACCTTTGGGCCAGTCACTTTCTCTCTCAGCCCAACACACCTCGCAGGGTTGCTGTTGTGGGAAAAATAGGAGGAGGAAGGATATGTTTGCCACCTTGAGTTATTTGTAAAAAATAATAAAGGTGGGATCAGAGATGGGTTCCTACCGGTTCTAACCGGTTCTTTAGAACCGTTAGTAACTCGGCAATGACGTCACGGAGCCAGTTCCGTCGGTTTCTCTGTGGGCGCCCCCATCTTGGATTTTGCTTCTGCGCATGTGCAGAAGCTATTTTTTTATTGCTGCGTGTGCGCGCGCACGGCGCGACCCTGAGCGAACCGGCAGCAAAAGGATCCAGAACCCACCCCTGGGTGGGATACAAATCAATCAATCACTAAAAAATAAGGAAAATAAATGGCTGACTGGTTGGTTGGTTGGTTGGCACAAAGAATAAGGTTGTTTTTTTTTTTGGTTGTTGCAGCTTTCTTTGATAACCTCTCATACTTTCCTCTCAGCTCCTTCCTCCATGCCTACATACATCTTGCTACTCAATTCTCATTGTCATCTGAGTGATATGACTGGAAAGAACTACATATGACTCATTTTTTTCCACTCACAAGGACTCAGGGATCCACCCATGAGATCTGTCCTATGCGTTCTGCATGGGGACTCACCACTGCGGGGCTGGGTGGAAGATTGTGTGGTTTTTTTTGGTATCTGTTGTCTATCTCCGATGGGGTAGGAACCGGTAACCAATTAGTCAGAGAGGGATGGGAAAGCCCAAGCAAGCCCAAAACAGAGACCTAGTGATAAGATTTGCTTAACAACCATGTGGTTTACTTAAGACTGCAGTGGTTTTCTTGACAAAACCATTGGTCAAATCGGGCATAACTCACTTAACAACCACCTTGCTTAGCAATGGAAATACTACAGGGGTGGGTTCCTCCCGGTTCAGACCGGTTCGCCCAAACCGGTAGCAACCCGCCAGATTGGTCGGTGCCAGTCCGTGGGCACCGCCATCTTTTTTTCCGAATTTTTTTCAATTTTTTTTTATTTTATTTTTCTTCTGCGCATGCGCAGAAGCCGAGTTTCTGGCACTGCGCATGCATCGCCATTTTGTTTTCGGTGTGTGTTTTTTAAAAAAATTGGGGGGGGGTTGCACTGCGCATGGGCGCGCACGCCCACGAGACGCGGCCACGCGGCGCGGGAGGAAGAGAACCGGCAGCGAGGTAAGTTGGAATCCACCTCTGAAATACTAGTCCCAGTTTTGGTCGTAAGTCAAGGACTACCTTTATGGGGTTTTTTTTGACTTGGTTGTTTACAGACACTGGAAACGTACTCTGCTTTGTTAGATGTTCTGCCACAGCTTCACTTGCTGCTAATTGCATGGAGGAAAAAAGTCCCTAAAGCCCCCCAGCCCGGTAAAGGCTGGAATATCCAGGAGATACATAGCCACCCAGTCTTGCCTTGCTTGCCCCTTTGCCAAAATCTCAGACTCTGACTCCATACTTGTCGTCCTCAAAGTGCTTGGTATTTTCCACTGCTCAGAAGTTGGTCCCCAGCCATTCCTAACAGCTGCTTCCAGCCAAGCCAGACTTTTTTTTAATTCCCTCTCTCACAATCTAGAGAAATGTCCTCAGCCGCATGCCAAGAGAAACAACTCTGTGTTAGCAACTGCAGCTGAGGGAGTGGCAGACAGGGTGGTTGGGATGCAGGCCTCACAATGCTGGATTGATGACGTTCATAACGCTCCTGAGATAGGCCGTCTCCGTTGCTCCTTGCTGGGGATGAGTGAATGGAAAACAGAGGCGTTGCGTTGATCTATGCTTTTGACAGACACTTAGGTTGGCTCCTTGGAGGAATAACATCTGGGAAAGGATAAGGTGAGCGTTCCCAGCTTCCATCTCAAAGGACGTGGGTCCTTCGAACTCGGGTTTCATCTTCTCATCCAAGAAGCTGAAGAAGCTTCTTGGATGAGAAGCGAAACGTCTTCAAAGAAAAAATAAGAAAAGTCCAGTTGCCTCCTAAACATGCACCTTTGGGACAACCATGACTGAGAATCTCCATAGAGTTTCATCTTCTACTAAATTATGGTTTCTCCACCCTCATTTGTTAGAATCAGCTGTAGTTACAGGTCATCCTTGACTTACAACGATTTGTTTAGGGACTGTTCAAAGTTACAACAGCTCTGGAAAAAGTGACTTATGACTGTTTTTCACACAACCAGTGGTGGGATTCTAATTTTTTAACAACCGGTTCTGTGGGCATGGCTTATTTGGGGCATGGCTCAGTGGTCATGTGACTAGCTGGTCATGTGACCGGGTGGGCGTGGCTAGCTGGTCATGTGACCGGGTGGGTGTGGCTATGTGCATAGGCACTACTCAAGAGGGCTGAAAAAAGTGAATTATGACTGGTCCTCACACTTACGACCGGACCTCGCACTTACGACCATCCTCACATGTATGCCCGTTGCAGCATTTTTAACAACCGTGTCACTCATTTCACAACTGCGGTGCTTCTTTTCACCACGGTGACAAGATAGGGTGCAAAACGTAAAATGTGAGGACAGTCGTAAGTCTGGGCAAAAGGACCGGTCAAAAATAACTTTTTCAGCCCTCTGAGTAGTCCCTATGTGCACCCGGCGTGGCCAGGTGGTCATGTGACTGGGTGGGCATGATCAACTGGACGTCATTCACGTCGAGGGGCGCTTCTCCTCGCCTGGCCTCTCGTGACCGTGGGGATGCTGCAACGGTCGTAAATGTGAAAAACGGTCATAAGTCACTTTTTTCAGTGCCATTGTAACTTTGAATGGTCACTAAATGAACTATTGTAGGTCAAGGATTACCTGTACAAAAATACAAAAAGCTTCTTTGCTTGCAAAAAGCTGCCCTAAATACCCATCATTAGATTAGAAATATCTGCAAGCTGGAGTTACAAATCAGGCAGGGTGCCAGAGCACCTTGAGGAATTAAAATAGTTAAAATGCAATGATAACTATCAGCAGCCAACTCTTGCTCATAAAGTGAAACCCTTTAGCAGAGAGGTCATTTAAGCTCTCCAGAAAGAGCACACCCAGGAGAAGCAATCCTTAGATCCATTTGCACCACTTAAGGATACCAGCTGGTCTTACTCACTCATAAGATATCCTAAGGAAATCATGCAGATTTAAGGAAAGATCACATGCCCCCCAGAAAAGG
>QLTV01004279.1:1501306-1522059 GCA_003457575.1 Thermophis baileyi | reverse complement strand
CATGATAGTATTAGCCTTCTACCCATCTCACCACATGGCACCTGGGAAGATTACATCAGCCAGCAAGGCTCAACCAAGCCTGGGAGACAGACAGCCTACAAAGTTAGCGAAGACCCCTGCCCCCTGGGAGTCTGACCACCAATCAGAGCGCATTTCTTATACAGGAACAGGAAACTCTGAGGTGGGGCCCAACAGAGGGTATAAAAAAAACTCAGGGACTCTCAGCAACGCCCTTTCTTTTCTTCTTCAACATCTTCGAGGCATGTGATTCCCCTTTTCCCCAGGGACCTCAAACCATGTGGTCCTTCTGTCCACCATTAAACCATCTTTCCAAGCAGCCTCCATGTTTCCAGTGTCTTTTTCCCCACTTGGAACTGAACCCAGAAGGACATTTCTTCCAACACTACAAAGCATCCATGGCTGATGGAAGCCCAGAACCTGTATCTCCCTGCTCCTAATCCAGTACCTTCTCCATGGAACCACACTGGTTATTGGGCTGAGAGGCAGAGATTGGTCAAAATTCCCCCAGGGAGAGTCTGTGGCTGAGTGGGGACTAGAATCTGATCTCCCCACTCTTAGTACAAAGCCTTCAGCACTATGCCGTACTGGTTCATGTGGGATATAACACATCTTTCTTCGTTTCATTGGCTAGAGATGGAGGACTTTGCTACCCTGCACCAAGAAGGACTGAGCCAAACATCCATTAGTTCCCACTAATCAAAGAGAGAACCAATCTAGAAATAAGGAGAGATTTCTTGACAGTTAGAACAATCAATCAGTGGAACTGCTTCCTTCAGAAGTTGTGGGTGCTCCATCACTCGAGTTTTTAAAGAAGAGATTGGACAACCATTTGTCTGAAATGGTACAGGTAGTCCTTGAATCACAACAGTTACTAGTGCCTATTCAAAGTTACAGCAGCATTTAAAAAAAGTGACTTATGACTGTTTTTCTTACTTATAACCATTACAACATCCCCACGATCACATGATCAAAATTCAAACACTTGGCAACTGGTTCATGTTTATGGGATCCCCTTTGGCAACCTTCTGACAAGCAAAGTCAATGAGGGAGCCAGATTCACTTAACAACTGCTACTAACGTAGCAACTGCAATGATTCACTTAACAACTGTGGTAAGAAACATCATAAAATGGGGCAAAATTCACTTAGCAAATGCCTCACTCAGCAACAAAAATTTTGGGCTCAATTGTGGTGGTACGTCAAGGACTACCTGTATAGCATCTGTTGCTTTGAGCTGCGGGTTGGACTAAAATATCTCCAAGATCCCTTCCAATTCTGTTATTATATTATTCTGTTGTCAAGTATTGAATCTTTTTCCTGTTCTTGGTAGTTGAGAAGACTGATTTCCCATATGTTTTGTCATGTTTACAAACATTGAAAATGATGGACTGCCCCAGATGCAGGGGTGAAATCCAGCAGGTTCTGACAGGTTCTAGAGAACCGGTAGCAGAAATTTTGAGTAGTTCGAAGAACCGGCAAATACCACCTCTGGCTGGCCCCACCCCCATCTATTCTTTGCCTCCCGAGTCCCAGCTGATCGGGAGGGAATGGAGATTTTGCAGTATCCTCCCCCAGGAGTGGGGAGGGAATGGGGATTTTGCAGTATCCTTCCCCCAGGAGTGGGGAGGGAATGGGGA
This sequence comes from Thermophis baileyi, assembly GCA_003457575.1. Taxonomy (NCBI): domain Eukaryota; kingdom Metazoa; phylum Chordata; class Lepidosauria; order Squamata; family Dipsadidae; genus Thermophis; species Thermophis baileyi. Next base: position 1,520,402 of record QLTV01004279.1, on the reverse strand, counting down.
TTTTGCAGTATCCTTCCCCTGGCACGCCCACCAAGCCACACCATGCCCACCAAGCCACGCCCACAGAACCGGTAGTAAAAAAAATTGGATTTCACCACTGCCCAGATGAAAAGGCAAGCGTGAAGTTAGGACACTCGTTTCAGTACATTTTGAGAAGTACTGGCTTCCTGCTCCCCCCCCCCCAAAAAAAAAGGAGAAAAAGAGAGAATGACGGAGTATACACAGTCAGATGAATAGACAGCATCACGAGTTGGAAGGATCAAGATCACAACTACCTAGGCCAGGGGTCTCCAACCTTGGCAACTTTAAGACTTGTGGACTTCAACTCCCAGAATTCCTCGGCCAGCAAAGCTGGCTGAGGAACTCTGGGAGTTGAAGTCCACAAGTCCTAAAGTTGCCAAGGTTGGAGACCCCTGACCTAGGCTTTGCTTTAAAGGCAGGATCTAATGAAGGAAGGAGAGACTGTTATGCCTGGAGGCAGTTGGCTTTGCAGGAGATGGGTTCTATTCTATTCTATTCTATTCTATTCTATTCTATTCTATTCTATTCTATTCTATTCTATTCTATTCTATTCTATACCTCCACTTTTATTCAGGAATACTGTAGACCAGTGGTTCTCAACATGTGGTCCACAGACCCTTGGGGGGAGGGAGTGATGTCCTAACAGGGGGGCCACAAATGCTTGAAGAAGTGTTATGATTTAAATCTTAAGTTTTTTGGGGTCCATGGCCCTGGTCTGTGGCCACAAAAGGTGTTTAAAGGGGGACCGTGGTGAAGATAAGTCCTTCCAATATCAATCCTGTGGGCTATATTAGATATTAAGGCTATGCAATCCTTTTGATTCAAAGAGCTTTCCTCTTTGAATCAAAAGGATTGCATAGCCTTAATATCTAATATAGCAGGTTTGCAGCATCTGGAATCTGTCAGAAGATTCTTAGGAAATTTCTAAGTGAAGAATTATGCAAAAGAAAATGGGGGGGGAGTGTTTATGACATCGGTGTTAGTCCTTTCGCTTGGACTAATCTTTGATAGCTGTCCCAATGGATTGCAGCTTTCTTCATCTTGGATATCTTTCACAAGTTTGGACTTCAGCTCCCAAACTTCACGGCAATTGGCCTGCTGGTTGGGGAATTCTGGAAGTTGAAATCTACTGGTCTGGAACAGGGGTGAAATTCAGCAGGTTCTGACAGGTTCTGGAGAACCGGTAGTAGAAATTTTCAGTAGTTCGAAGAACCGGCAAATACCATCTCTGGCTGGCCCCAGAGTGGGGTGGGAATGGAGATTTTGCAATATCCTTCCCTCAGGAGTGGGGAGGGAATGGAGATTTTGCAATATCCTTCCCCTGGAGTGGGGTGGGAATGGAGATTTTGCAGTATCCTTCCCCTGCCACGCCCACCAAGCCATGCCCACAGAACCGGCAGGGAAAAATTTTGAATTTCACCCCTGGTCTGGAAGCTTCTCTGGTTGGCTACGTCAAGTTATCCCCAATGTCTGATGACATGTTCTGATGGAACTGAGACAATGTAAATTGTCAGGACAGCCATCATGCAATTATATGGCCAGATAGATGAACAGTCAGCAGAAGTAGCCTGCAGTACTGCATTCTAACCACTGCGCCACAAATGCTCACAGTTTCCCAGTTGGTAGTATGGTTGAGTCTGTCCATGAGTTGTGCAATTAAGGAGTTTCCTTCATGTCTTCTGACTGCTATTGGGGTTCATGGATGCACTCTGCTAGTCTTCGGTTTATCCTACTTAGTGGCTGTTACAGTCCTTACACTGATAGGAAGATACAGAGGATTGGAAAAGAGCATGAGCTTCTGGCTGGAACATTGAGTACATGTCAACATTTATTGTACACTTACTTAAAGGTTAAAGATGACACACAGAATATACACAAACTGTTTTCCTTGGCTTTCACTCTGTCCAGTGTGCATCATGAAGTTAATGAAGTCCTCGTATTGTTTACCATCCATGTTGACAGAAAGGCTATATTCCCAGCTTTCTATTTAAAAGAAATTATAACTGCACTTGTGAAAAGATTTATGTATTTATATATTCAATTTTCTCTGCTTATAAGTATTTTACCAAGGAAAAACTCACCACCTTCTGTTCTGTGTAGAGTAGCTTTGCTAGGAATTCTTCCAATCTTAACTACCTCAAGTTCTAAACTACATCTGCCCAGGAGCTTTGCGTTTAGCTTCAGTGGTGGGCTGCAACCGGTTTAACAACCGGTTCGGTGATCGCACGTGTTCAAAATACAGCAATTTGAAGCTCAGCTGCTTACCTTCTAAGGCAGCCCCGGTAAGTAGAACAGCGGAGGCACTGAAATCAGCTGTGCCGCATGAATCAGCTGAGCCAGAAAAAAGGAAAGGAGGGAGCGGGGGGGGGGGGGGGGGGGGGGGGGGGGGCGGGGGGCCAGCTAATCGTTGGAACTACCAGTTTTCCCGAACCGGTCCGAACCAGCAGCAGCCCACCACTGATTAGCTGTAATTTGTCTGTTTGTGCCACAAATTTAATCAGATTACAGGTAGTCCTCGATTTACGACCACAACTGAGCCCCAAATTTCATTGCTAAGCAAGACAATTGCTAAGTGAGTTTTGCCCCATTTTATGACATTCCTTGCCGCAGTTGTTAAGTGAACCATTATATACAGGTAGAATCACTGAAGTTGTTAAGTAGCAACATGGTTACTAAGTGAATCTGGCTTCCTCTTGGAGTTTGCTTGTCAGAAAGTTGCAAAAGGAGATCACATGACCCTGGGACATTGCAACTGCCATAAAGACGTGCCAGTTGCCAAGCATCTGAATTTTGATCACGTGACCATAGGGATGCTGGAACGATCTTAAGTATGAAAAAAGTCATATTTTTTTTCTAGTCCCATTGTAACTTCAAATAGTTACTAAACAAATGTTGTAAGTTGAGGACTACCTATATTAGAAATCCAGCAGATATTCACATAATATGTAGCTTCAACGTTGACTGGTTTTGGATGGGTTGCTTCATATAGGACAGTGTTTCTCAACCTTGGCATCTTTAAGATGTGTGGACTTCAGCTCCCAGAATTCCCCATCCAGAATTGAAGTCCACACATCTTAAAGATGCCAAGGTTGAGAAACACTGATGTAGGGGGTGAAGCCAGGCCATTTAACTAGCTTAGGTAAGATGTAAAATATGTAAATTGTAAAAACATGGAAAATAAGAAATAGAGGGACATTTTAGCCTTACCTCTTAAGCAAGGTTTCAATCCATCAGTTAGGAAATTTGTGAGAAAGAAATTCAAATAACGCACACTGATCATGAGAATCATCATTTCCCATCATTTGTTTCCAGAATGTTGTACTCTAACCCCCTTTTCCCAGCATTAAACCTAATTAAGGAGACTCTGGGATAATCTTGTTTTCTTCTTTGTGCTATAATTTTATTTATTCATTTGAATCATGTAGCCACCCATTTCATACACATGACTCTGGGCAGCACACAGAGAAAACAATACAAAAACAACCAAAATTAGAACAAGAATATCAAAACACACTACGGTAATAAGAACTATTAGTCTATTATTAAAAATAGGGGTTTAACAACCTGCTTTCTACATAAACCTGTTTTCTAAATTGCCACAATAGGACAATTTCTGAATTGTCACAACAAAAGGAAGAATGACCCAAGGTTAAAAATAATTAAGGCTTTGATGTTGTGCAAATGCAGCCACTAGGTCCATATCAAATCTGAGCGGGTATTAAGCAAGTGTATAATTCAATATATTATTGCACAAAACTAACAATAGGTTTATTCAGTAGTTCAGATTTTTTTTCCTGTTTAAAAAAAAAGACACACCCCTTAGTATGTCCAGATGGGGAGTCCTGGGCCTTTTACCCACGACTTCAGCCCAGCTCTAAAAAACCAGAAATTAAGCTGTTTTGGATCTTCCTACCCCAAGTCCAGTAAGACCTTGATAAGAATGGAAAACACAGGAAATGCAATCATCATATATAAAGAATTCTATATAAGCTCAAGAAAGTCTGTAGTTCAATTAGTTGCATATTACTTCCTTGACCAAACTCTTGGTTTTTAGAATGGCTGACCCTCCTGCTTGGATGTTCACAGGCAGGCCTTCTTGTTGGTTCTTTCTTTCTTTATTTTTTATTTATTTGTTTGTCAAACATGTACAAGATAGCAGGTATAGGTATAAACATAAACATAATCAAAGTGAATACAGATAGATGAGGACAATAGGACAGTAGGACAGGGACGGTAGGCACGCTGGTGCGCTTATGCACGCCCCTTACAGACCTCTTAGGAATGGGGTGAGGTCGACAGTAGACAGTCTAAGGTTAAAGTTTTTTGGGTTTGGGGAAGAAACCACAGAGTCAGGTAGTGAAACATTGTGGCAGATAATTTTATGAACTACATTTAGATCGGTTCTAAGGCGACGTAGTTCTAAGTTGTCTAAGCCCAAAATTTCAAGTCTGGTGGAATAAGGTATTCTGTTGCGAGTGGAGGAGTGGAGGACTCTTCTCGTGAAATATTTTTGGACTCTCTCAATTGTATTAATATCCGATATGCAGTGCGGGTTCCAGACAGGTGAGCTGTATTCGAGAATTGGTCTAGCGAACGTTTTGTATGCTCTAGTTAGCAGTGTAATGTTGCCAGAGAAGAAGCTACGCAGGATTAAGTTGACTACTCTTAGTGCCTTTTTGGCAATGTTGTTACAGTGGGCTTTGGCACTTAGATCATTAGATATGAGTACTCCAAGATCCTTGACAGAATGAGGGTCGTCTTGTTTCTTCCTCTTTACTCATGTGTACTTACCATTGATTGATTGATTGATTGATTGATTGATTGATTACAAGCCTTCAAGTCAATGTCAGCTCTTAAAACTCACATAGACAGATTTTCTGCATGATGATCTGTCTTTAACCTAGTCTTTCAGGTCTTCCATCAGTGGACCTACTGACTTTGAAATAGAGTTGCACTTAGCTTTACTTTCACAGAATGTGGGACTGAAGTCAAAGCCAGAATCTCCGGGGAATTCATTCATTCATTCATTCATTCATTCATTCATTCATTCATTCATTCATTCATTCCATTTCTATAGCTGCCCACCTCAACCAAGTGATTCTGAGCAATTTACAATTCTAAAATCAATTAGTGTTTTATCCAATCAGGGTCAATGTTCTACCTGAGACATCCTGGACCTAGTCAGCAAATGAGGAATTATCTAAGAGCTAAACTCATTGACTTTTCATGGCATTACAAAAATGTAGTCTGGTTTTTACCAGTTCTACCTGTATATAATGGGAAATGTACTTTGGGCAAAAACCAGAAAATCTGAATCGCCCTCTGTACAAGCTTCTCCATGTGGGATCAGCTTATGAGGCACTGTAGGTAACATTAAGCATGTTGTATGAACAAAGAGACCATAACAACTAAAAAAACCCAAGAAATAGACTTAGGCAATCAGCTTCATGAATGCACAAGACGAAAGCTATTTTTTGAAGTTAAATTGGATTAAAGAGGATCTTTTAAGAACAAGAACAAGGTAAGTTTAGCAGAACGTCCTATGGAACATATGGAAAGAAAGGGTTAAAGAAAGAATCCCACTTACTTCACATTACCAATAGGTATTCCTTACGTTTTCCCAAGATCATGCATTTCCAGGGATGAGCTAAGAGCAGTCAGTGTTATAAAAACATAGACTGGACCGACCCAGATTGGATGCTGCAAAACATAGACTGGAAGGAGATTTAGAAAATACTCCACCTAATCCAAAGGTATACAACTTTTCCTGGGCCAAGAATCACATTTGAGTGGCATACCTTGAGAAGAGCCCACACAAGTTAAATGAAAATTAAAGTTATTTCATTTGCCTTTAAATTGAGTAAATTAAATTACGTATAATTAACACGAGTACTCCTCTGCCCTACATTTCCAAATTTCTCCCTGCTGTCACATTAAGACCATCTGATGTGTCAGCTGTGATGGGACCAGCTGCCATCACAAACTCACCATAGGCTGTGATGGGAGCAGTTGATAGAGATTGGACTCAAGAGCAACTGAAGGACAGTATCCATCCATCCATCCATCCATCCATCCATCCATCCATCCATCCATCCATCTCTTGCTCTAGGAATGAACATTCCATCACTAGTTATCATCCAACAGTGAGGTTGTCACCCATAAGTGAGTCACCAAAAAGGCAAGCTATAGACCCGTGATGGCGAACCTATGGCATGCGTGCCACAGGTGGCACGCGGAGCCATATCTGCCAGCAGGGGGGGCATTGCCGTAGATCAGCTCCAGCACGCATGTGCGAAAATCAGCTGGCCACGCCCCCCTCCCCTCCCAGGAGTCTCCATGGCCCATTTTGAGGTAAGTAAAGGGCTCGCGCAGAGGCTCTGGGAGGGCGTTTCTGCCTCCGGAGGGCCTCTGGGGGGAGGAGGATGTTTTCACCCTCCCCAGCCTCCAGGAAAGCCTCTGGAGGCTGGGGAGGGTGAAAAATGGGACTTCCGGGTCCACCGGAAGTCGGGAAACAGGCCATTTCTGGCCTCCGGAGGGCCTCCAGGGGGATGGGAAAGGCCGTTTTTGCCCTCCCCAGGCTCCTATAAAGCCTCTGGAGCCTGGGGGAGGGCGAAAAACCCACCGTGCCATCGCGTGCCAAAAGCGGGGGAGCACAGGGGGTCGTGCGCTCATGCACAGGGGGGGCGCATTGAATTATGGGTGTGGGCACGCACATGCGCCCCCCCTGCTTTTGGCACATGACAGCAAAAAGGTTAGCCATCACTGCTATAGACCATCATGGTAGACACCAAGTATGTAATCTAAAAAAGGTTGTCATTATTTTTAAACAATATATACATGCATCCTTTAAAGGACTAAGATTAGAAAGGCCGAAAATTACTGCTGGCATAGCAATTTCATTTGTCATCCCATTAAAAAGGTTTCCGGATTAATCTAAACACAGAGAACTGACTTCAAACATAAACTGTAGGGCTGGGCCAGGCTATCATATTAGTTTAAGCTACTAGGCCTGTGGGCAGTTTCCCTAGGTGTCTCCTCAAAAGACAAACACGGTTGTTCAGCTCCTTGTCTCTAGTTTGCAAGCAGGAATTAAAGGGAAATTAATCTAGAAAATGTGATGGTTTGGGCAGAAATAATTGAACTCCCAGATCTGGCTGAACTACAGCTCCCAGCTGACCTAGCAAAGAACATGAATACTTGGAGTTATTCTTCAGCAACATACCATAGATTGTCTGCTATTGTTTGTGACAGTGGCTTAATTCTATCTATCTATTTTTCCTTTTTCATAATTGGTGTTCAAAATTCTTCCTGGCTCTGATCCTGCAACCAAAAGACAGATGCTACTTATTTGATAAATTGAAGACTGGTTGATTTATTATGTGCCATCAAATTGGTATGGACTTTTACAGTGGTGGGATTCCAAATCTTTTCCTACCGGTTCTATGAGAGAGCACTTTGCGCACGCGCGCGCAGCACTCAAAGACCGCCCTCGGTGTCAGCGAATCAGCTGAGCTAAAAAACAAGGGAATATAGGACAGGGAACAGCGGGGGTGGGAGGGCGGGGCCAGCCAGAAGTGGTATTTGCCTGTTCTCCGAACTACTCAAAATTTCCGCTACCGGTTCGCCCGAACCGGTCCGAACCGGCTGAATACCACCGGACTTTTAGTAACCTACAAATAAATCATTCTGGAGAAAAACTATCTACATGGTCCTTGAGAATTGATACTGAATTGATCGTTCTGATCTGTCCCCAAACAGTCTTTCAACTGTGCCTGCACTATTGCTGTATTTGAGTCTAACCATCCTGCTGTCAATCATCCCCTTCTACTTCCTTCTGCCATTATAGATTTTTCCAGTAGGGAAGGTCTTCACATAATGTGTTGTAAGTAGAATAATTTGAGTCTGGTTTATGTCATTTATGCCACAAGCAAAAATTCTGGATTGATTTGTTTGATGATCTATGTTTATTTTCTGGGCTCCCAATGGTACTGCTAGAAAGGTGCGATCAGAATTGTTATTGAAGGAACGTTGTGTTCTTTGTATGAACATTCACGTTTATTTCTGTAATCTTTAAAAGCTGAGGACCTATGCAGAAATTGAATAGATGGATGAATAGCTGAAAATTGACCAGTTAATTTATTCTCTAGTCTGCAGATAAACAGGAGTTGGAGTTGAGGTTTCTTTTAAGATAAAAGTTGATAAGCATCCTCGTTTACCTGTGCTGAAAACAAGATATTTGCAGAAATAAATTCACAGTTAACACTTGAACTTGATGTTAACCCACTCACCAATTTCCTCTTCAATAACCACCTACTGCACTGTGGCCTTTCACACAACATGGCTACATTGATTTATTTAACCATAATTTGATAAAGAAGCCATAAACAACTCAGATCTCTCTCACACATATTAAATTATAGAGCATGGATGATAAACCACAGCTGGGTTCATCACTTTTTTCTATTGGAGTGGCTGCAAATTTCCTGCACTGGCAAAGCAATCAGATTAGATGACTTTTACATTTCTTTGAAACTTCTCAAAACTTGATAACCCTTCTGTGAAATAAAAAGCAGCTGTGTATTAGAGCAGGACTATAAAATAACCTCTTTTGTAAATCCTTACATGCAAATAATAACCCATAGAAGAGATTAATTATTTCACTCAAGCTTTTTCAGCGTCAGCCAGTTCTGGAATACTGGAACCATCACACGAGGACAAGGACATACAGGTAGTCCTTGACTTACAACTATTTGTTTAGTAACTGTTCAAAGTTATAACAGCACTGAAAAGAGCGACTTATGACCATTTTTCACACTTATGAGCATTGCAGCATCCCTGTGGTCATGTGATCAAAATTTGGATGCTTGGCATCTGGCATGTATTTATAAGTGTTGCAGTATCCTGGGGTCATATCCTTTTACTGACAAGCAAAGTCAATGGGGACACTAGATTCACTTAACCGTGATACTAACTTAAGAACTGCAGTGATTCACTTAACAACTACGGCAAGACAAGTCATAAAACGGGGCAAAACTCACTTAAGAGCAGTCTTGCTTAGCAACAGAAATTTGGGGCTCAATTATGGTCATAAGTACACTAAACAGAGGTGGGTTCCTACCGGTTCGGACCGGTTCTATAGAATAGGTAGTAACTTGGCGGCCTGGGTCGCTGGAACTGGCAGCAACCCAGGCCTGCTACGCCCCCGAGCCAGTTCTCTCGGTGGCGTCATAGGCGCCGCCGTCTTGTTTTTTGCTTCTGCACATGTGCAGCAGCTTTTTTTACTGTGCATATGCATGTGCGCGAAGCACACACATGCGCACCCGCAACCCGCCCGCACGGCACGCAATGCGTGACCCGCCCGCGTGGCACGCAACGCGCGACCCGCCTGTGCGGCGCGTCCCTGAGCGAACTGGCAGTAGGAAAATCCGGAACCCACCCCTGACTCTAATGCAGAGTGTTTGGTCAGATAATTATAAATGGCTGCCAGTTTAAGCCATCAGGATGGACTACTAGGACGGGCAACCTTTCTCACCATCATGCCCCCAAGAAATTGTCAGTCTTGAAATCTCACCCGAGAGGCTCCCAATCTCACCAAAGTATGTCAATCTGGTGAGATTTCTTTGAGACAAAGATGGAAAGATAGAGAGATTACCTTGCAACCAAGGTGGATTTGGGAGGCTGTCAGGCACCTTAGAAATTTGCGGGTGGGGGTGGGCCTTCTCAGCTTCTGATTTACTACAGCTCTCTTTGACTTATTTCACAGGTAAAGCCAAAACCAACATTTTTCAACCGTGGTTTATTGAACACGGCATTATGGCTGGCTTGTACAGAGCCCTAAAACAAGTTCAGTGAGCTCACACAGCATGCTAAGCATTGTGGCTTCATATTGTGTACAAACCAGGCCTTTATCTGTTGGATGTGATGGAGCCATTTCCAATCTCATATACCTGGATACATAATACATATACAAAATTTGTTTATTAATTACTACAAGTTATATGCCACTTCGTTTTTAGACAACTACCAATATGTGTCTACACATCTGTTTATCTATTTTAATAGTGGTAATAAGCTACTGGTCTATAATTAGTCTATCTATTATTCACATACATTAATCCTTTACATTTAGCTGCTCACAATAATATAGCTACAATCCTGTGCACCCTTACCTATGAATAAACCTCGCCTACTCAGACAGGTTTTGAGTAAATGTATGTAGAATGATTTGTACCAAAAATAGATTACCTCAAACTTCATGAGAAATATAATCGGAAAACCCTGGTTCTAACCAGGAATACTTTTAACTTAGTAAGAAATAAAATCAGGTTCCTAGTATGTCTGTCCATTATATAAATTTATTTTCAGCAGTCAGGTGAATTGCCCCCAGTCCCTAGTATAATTTCATTAGGAGCAACTGTCTGCAATGTAGAAAATACACCTTCCAGGCAAGATAGAACTTCAAGAAGAGAAGAGAAGAAATTAAGATACAGCTCACTAAGTTATCTTGGGACTTCTCCCAATCCTAATGATTTGCAAGAGGAAAAAAAAATCTAGATGTAAGTTTATGAAATTTCTATATCAATATCATAGCTCGATGTTGCTCACATTAGCACTTCTGGAGTTTCATCTGGTTTAAAAGAATGTTCTGTTTGTTCTATTGAGGGACTGGATCTCGGCGGAGTGCTATTGAGAAAGGACACTTTAAAATACGGGTAGTCCTCGATTTACAACAGTTCGTTTAGTGACCATTCAAAGTTACAACAGCACTGAAAAAAGTGACTTATTTTTCACACTTATGACCATTGCAGCATCCCCAGCGTCACCTGATCAAAATTCAGACACTTGACAACTGACTCATATTTATGACCGTTGCTGTGTCCCAAGGTCATGGGATCAACTTTTGTAATCTTCTGCCAAGCAAAGCCAATGGGGAAACCAGATTCAATTAACATCCATGTTACTAATTTAACAACTGCAGCGATTCACTTAACAACTGTGGCAAGAAAGGTCGTAAAATGGGGCAAAACTCACTTAACAAATGTCTCAGTTAGCAACAGAACTTTGGGGTTCAATTGTGGTCGTAAGTCGAGGACTACCTGTAGATGGAAATGAAGTTAGTCATGATAGCATTTCAACCAGTCTGTTCTCAGTATGACTAACTCAAACTCTACCTTATTGGTGGGATTCACACATTGAGCTAACTTATGGCTGCTTGAACTATGGCTCCCAAAATAAGCTACAGTGATACCGTAGTGTGGCCACAAATCAAACCATAAACTATGATTTGTTAGTCATGGTGGCTGGGTATGTCTGTTATGCTGAACAAAAACCAAATGAACTTATTATTGATTAATACATTGAGTGATTCCAGCCAACCTCTGTCAACTATCAAATCTTGGATCCAGTTTCAACACACTTTATGTAATCTGGTGATGGGAACAGAGCTTCCATGGGAGGATGCCAACACATGGAACATGAAGGTTTCATGCACCAACTTGAAGTCTACTGAGGAGCAGGAAAAGGACATTTCACTAGGATAGCTGTATGAGAAATAAGTAAATGTGCAGATTCAGAGCTGCTATGTAAAGTCACAGAGACCTCTTGCTAATTAGGGTAATTTGGACGGATGTTTCAAAAAGGTAAGGACAGATTGTTTCTTCCAAGCTAGAAATTCTGGACAATTCCTACTGATGATTTTTATTACTTGGTTATTTTTGTTCATCATAGATCTAATAATGGTTTTTAGAGTACCCAACTGATATATGGTTATCTTTATATATAAAAGGTAAAGGTAAAAGTTTCTCCTGTCGAGTCGTGTCCAACTTTAGGGGGTGGTAGTCATCTCTGTTTCTTGGCCGAGGGAGCTAGCATTATCTAAAAACGCTTCTGTGGTCATGTGGCCAGCATGGCTGTACACCAAAGGTGCATGGAACGCTGTTACCTTCCCACCAAAATGATACCTACTTATCTACTCGCAAGTGCATGCTTTTGAACTGCTAGATTGGCAGGAGCTGAGGTAAGTACTTGGAGCTCACCCAGTCACACTGCACTGGGATCTTGAACACGGACTGTCAGCTATCTAGCTGACAAACCCAGCGTCTTTAACCACTGAGCCATTGCACCCCACCCTCATCTTTATATATGGTCTTCATTTAAGGTTTGGATTGAATAATAAAGGGGTTTTTTTCCATAACATTTTTGTGTTTGCCAAATTTTTTACAGTTTATAAATATCTATTTGTATGGTGTTTTGTTTTCCTTCCTTTTTTCCCTCTTTCTATTCATTAGGACATTTTACAAAGGAAAAGGAAAATTTATTTATTTATTATACCACCTTTATTATTTTTATAAATGGTATCCAACACACCTTCCTATTTTCCCTACAACAACAGCCCTGTGAGGTGGGTTGGGTTAGGTTGGGTTGGGTTGAGAGAGAGAGACGAACTGGCCCAAAGTCACTCAGCTGGGTTTCATGATTAAAGAGGGATTTGTACTCCTGGTCTCCCACTTTCTAGCCTGGTAACCCAGAGGTGGGTTTCAGCAGGTTCTGACCAGTTCTGGAGAACCGGTAGTGGAATTTTTGAGTAGTTCGGAGAACCGGTAAGTACCACCTCTGACTGGCCCCGCCCCCATCTATTCTCTGCCTCCCGAGTCCCAGCTGATCGGGAGGAAATGGGGATTTTGCAGTAACCTTCCCCTGGAGTGGGGTGGGAATGGAGATTTTACAGTATCCTTCCCCTGCTACACCCACCAAGCCACGCCCACCAAGCCACGCCCACAGAACCAGTAGTAAAAAAAATTGAATCCCACCACTGACTTAACCACTAGATTGTCAAATCACCTGCATTGAATTGCCAATAAATTGCCCCCAAAATTATCATAAACAAGGGTGGTTTTTTTACCATTCCTGTTTAGCCATGATAGTCACTTATGCTCAGAAGCCTCTTCCTTGGTGGAAACTGGATTGTGCTTTTATTGAGATCAAAAAGGAAAGAGATTTGATCTAGGATATGTTAAAGGAATCATTCTGAAACTATCTATCATAAACCTGTCTGGTTCACTATAGATAAGCAGTTAAGAACGGATAGGCAGGCCACATCTGAACAATATAATGAATAAATTAAAATATTAGTGGGTTGCTGTGAAGGAGGCTAGGATTCACTTTTAATTCACTTTTTTTTAAAAAAATATCAGCACTACCAAAATGATTCCTCAGGTCACCAGCCGTGCATCAAGGAAGACAAGGGTACCCTCTGGTGGACGAGAGCGTCCTCAGACAAGGCAGGATGCATTGAAACAAAACAGGTCTATTTATTGCCTTTTCTAGAGTTTAGGACAACTTAATATCCTCCAGATCAGAGGTGGGTTCCTCCCGGTTCACACCGGTTCGCCCGAACCAGTAGCGACCTGCTGGTGACATCACGGTGATGTCACGGAACCAGTTCTGTTGGTGCCGGTCCGTGGGCGCCACCATCTTTTTTTATTTTATTTTTTATTTTTTTCCGGGTTTTTTTTCTTCTGCGCATGCGCAGAAGCCGAGTTTCCGGCACTGCACATGCGTCGCCATCTTGTTTTTGGCTTTTTCTTTTCTTTTCTTTTCTTTTGAAATTTTTTTGGGGGGTTTGGCACCGCGCATGCCACGCGGCGCGGGAGGAAGCGAACCAGCAGCGAGGTAAGTTAGAACCCACCCCTGCTCCAGATGTTTAAATTTCAGATCTCAGTCACTATGTCCAAGTGAACTCTAGTCCAATCTGTTTAGAGGAGATCAGATTAAGGAATAATCATTCCTTCATTATTATTATTTTTTCATTGTGAAGTTCATTTAGCTAAGTCTAATCCTTAACAGTAACAGCAACAGAGTTGGAAGGGACCTTGGAGGTCATCTGGTCCAACCCCCTGCTCACGCAGGAGACCTATACTTGGGATTCGAACTGCCGAACTGCCGATCTTTCTGATCGACAAACTCAGTGTCTTAGCCACTGAGCCTGCCTTGTGGCTGAAATTCTACAGCCTGTAATTCGCTATTTGAGGAAAATGATATCACTGTTCCCCCTTGGGGAAAGGGCAAATGATATTCCCAAAGCAATCAAGGCATACAGAGCGTGGGCCGTAGAGGCTATCTGCACCCCCACATCATGTTTAGGCAGCTCAACAGTCCCTTTTGAATACAATGACCAAAAATTGCTCAGTGTTACTTCCAACTTACAGATGACTTGCTTATAGAAGTAGGTTATGTATAGAGTATTGCAACGCAATAGGGTCATCCTTTATTGATACTGTTGTGTAAAATCACACATACAAAATTATATATGTATGACAAGCCATCGCATATATACAGGTGGTTCTTGGATTATGACTACTCATTCAGGCAAATGTTCCAACTTACAACGGTGCTGAACAAGTAGTACTTACAACCAGTCCTCAAAGTTCTGGACATTCCAGCATCCACCCGGTCACATGATCACAATTCAGGAGCTTGGCAATCAGCTCGCATTGATGGTTACATGATCACAATTTTCAACATTTCTTGCTGGCTTCCCACAAGCGAAGTCAATGGGGAAGCCAGCAGGAAATCGGAAGTTGTGTTCATGTGAGGTCCTTATGATCCATGGTGATTTGCTTAATGATGGCAACTGGGATTGTTGAACTGCAGACCAGGGGTGGGTTCCACTTACCTTCCCTACTGGTTCACATCGCGACGGAAGTGTGCGTTTTTCACGCATGCACGAGCAAAGCGAGTGCACACGCCTACATCACTTCACGGAAATGACCCTCTGTGCATGCGCAGAAGCCTTTGCGCATGGCAGAGGGTTTTTTTGCAAGCCACGGTGACCGGAGGACCGATTCGGGAGCATGGACCGCCGGTCATCGCTGCCGGTTCGGCGAGCAGCGGCAAATTTCCACTAACGGTTCTAAAGAACCGGTCCGAACCAGCAGCAACCCACCACTGCTGCAGATGCTAAGTGACATGGTCACATGACATCATGTTTTACAACTGTGTCACTTAGCAACAACAAGTCCCAATTGCCATCATATCCCAAGGACTGCCTGTAATTTGTGCTATTGTTGTATTGCTTTCTTTTTTTCTTTTCTTGATTATTTTCCTCTTTGTTCATTTTATTAAATAAAGCCACCCACCCACCTACTCACCCAGCAGTCCTATAATTGTTGGAGCTCTTTCTTGAAAACTGCAGGGTAATCTCTTCACAAAATTGAATGTGTTTTTTAAAAGATTGTGGGGTGTTTTTTTTTACAAAAATCCATCACATACCTAGGGCAAAAAAAAAACCTGGAAGTACCAGCCGTATCTATAAAAATGGCAAGGCCCTGCTTGTCTTGCATTATACCTCGGCCTTTCCCTCCCACTTGTTAGGTGTAGCTACTCAACTCAACTTTGCCCAACTATGATATACGTCACAGTGCCAACTACCAGGCCAGAATTTGGTTTAAGCCAACTGCTGAGTTCACAGCCACTGGGTGGAGCAGGGCAATGGCTGAGACACTATGATTTAACTTTTGATAACGTGGGTAGAATAATAATATTCATTTAAAGCAACTGAAGTAAACAAATATAATCCATCCATTCATTCACTGAATTTTTACTTTGTGTTTCCTGCTAGAGCAGTGGTTCTCAACCTTTCTAATGGCACGACCCCCCCGCAACCCCCCGCCCCCCCCGGTCCCCCCCCCCCCCCCGCTGGAGACTTCGCCCACCCACCCGGACGCCGCCATTTGGGTTCTTTTACCCTCTGCGCATGCGCAAAGCATTCTGCACATGCGCAGAGGGTAGAAGAACCCAAATGGCGGCGTCCGGGCTACCAGCTGACGGCGACCCGCAGGCACGGCCGAACCGGGACCTTTTTACCCCTGCAGTGACGGTGGCACCAACATGGCGGGCTAACGCGCGCGGCGACCCCTGTGAAATGGTCGTTCGACCCCCAAAGGGGTCGCGACCCACAGGTTGAGAACCGCTGTGCTAGAGCATGGTGGCTTACTTAGATGGTGGAGCTGATTTGGGGAATAGGGAAGAACGGAGTGAGCCATTAAGGAGTGGTCTTGCAGAAAAGCTCACACAGTCCTGAGATAAAAGCCTCCAAACAATCCCATCTTGATTTTCGTTTAAAATGGAACAAAAAGAAACTTGGAGAGGCCTTCAAGGTTCTGCTAGTCTACCATCTGCAATGAAGAACAAAGCTGGAAACTCTCCCATGCCTGTTTCTTGATCTTGCCAGAATAACAGAGTTGGAAGGGATCTTGGAGGCCTTCTAGTCCAACCCACTGCTCAAGCAGGAAACCCTATACTATTTCAAACAAATGGTTGTCCAAACTCTTCTTAAAAACCTCCAGTGTTGGAGCACTCACAACTTCTGGAGGCAAGTCCTTCCACTGATTAAATGTTCTGTCAACCTACCTCAAAAAGGCTGACCCACACCAGAGGTGGGTTCCTCCTGGTTCACACCGGTTCTATAGAACCGGTAGCAAACCGCTGGTGACGTCACGGAGCCAGTTCTGTCGGTGCCGGTCCGTGGATGCCGCCATCTTTTTGGGGGGATTTTTTGGGGGGGATTTTTATTTATTTATTTATTTTGGAATTTTTTGCTAATTTTTTTCTTCTGCGCATGCGCAGAAGCCGAGTCCCCGGCACTGCGCATGCGCCACCATCTTGTTTTGGGCTTTTTGGGGGGGGATTTTTTTTGCGGATTTTTGGCACTGTGCAGGCGCGCGTGCAGCCACGTGGCGTGGGAGGAAGCAAACCAGCGGCGAGGTAACTTAGAACCCACCCCTGACCCACACAGAGATCTCCCTCCATTTTAATCCTGCAACAACCTTGTCAGCTACATTTGGGATGGGAGAGTAAGTGGACTGTCTGAAAGTCATCTAGTGATTGTGAGACTGAGAGAGAATCTGAGCCTGTATCTCCCTACTCCTAGTTCCACACTTTCACCACTCTTCCAGAATTTTCCTGCACACTCCAAGGCCACAGACTTCAAGGGACCCAAGCCAATTAAGGGAAGCCATACGCTAAATAAATAATAAGGGAAGAGAAAATGGGGTGATCTCAGTCTCAGTGTAAGGGAAATGGAGAGAAGGTGGGAGCTGAAATTGATCTTTTACCAGCGAATCTTCCAAAGTCTGGATCTAAAGAAGAGATCCTGAGCTGAACGTAGACCTCTATCTTCAATCAGAATACAATGAACCAGCCTCTTTGTTCAGACTTTCAAAAACATGCCTCTTCATGCTGAGAAAACAGAATCTTGTCTTACCCGCTGTGCCCTAGGGATAACTGGCAACCCTTCAAAGCCATATCTAGCTTAAGCAAGCTCTGCTAACCTCCTGCCTCTTCCCTAATGGCAAGCATGTTTTCCTCAGGATTGACGCAAAAGGTTTTTTTAATGTGGCTGCGTAGGGCGTGTGCTTCACCCAAGCTCACTTCTGTTGGTACACAGACAGAGACCAATCCATCTGAATAGTACGTAATCGCGTGAGTACAACAAGATGACTTGAAAACAGTTGGACATAATGAGGTCACAGCAGGAGCACCGAAGTTATAAAGTGACCTTTTGCTCTGACACCTGCTCTTACTAATTCACTTGATATGGATATCAGGACAAGTAGTAAGTCTTCAGAGTCCCCAGGTTTGGTTTTGTGTTGTTGTTTTTTAACCAAGTAGACAGCCATGCAAGAACTACCATGGGATTAGTAAAATATTCATGTGGATAATTCAATTCAGAATACAAGAACAAAGAGAACAAGTGACCTGCAAAGAACTGGCTGGCTGGGGAATTCTTGGAGTTGAAGTCCAGACATCTTAACATTGGCAAGGCTGAGAAAGACTGGTTTAATGCAGGGGTGGGCTCCTGGGGGTTCGGCAGGGTTCGGGCGATCCTCTAGCCAAGGATCGCCGGGGTTCGGTGAACCCCCAAATGCCACCCCTGGCTGGCCACGCCCACCCTGTCCCGCCCCTCACGCCCCTCCCAGGAGTCTCCACGTGGCCCGTTCATCATTCCAGGTAAGTGCAGGGGCCGCGTGGAAGGTCTGGGAGGGCGAAAAATGGGCCTCCCGGAAGTTCCGGAAGTCCGGAAATGGGCCTGTTTCCGGCCTCCAGAGGGCCTCCGGAGCCCAGGGGAAGCAGTTTTCGCCCTTCCAGAGGCTCGAAGAAAGCCTCCGGAACCTGGGGAGGGTGGAAAACACCCCCACCCCACCGTGGTGCAGGCGGCCGACTAGGCCACGCCCACCCAGCAACTGGGTGTATTGTACAATATATAGTTTGAATGCCACCAAGCCATTAACATGATGGAGAAGACTTCTGATGGGTGACCTATATATCTGCTTAATCTGTTACTGGGATGATGGATGGATCCCAGGTCTGTGCTTCATAATTTTGTTCCCTCTCAACTGAATTTACTCAAGGCAGCACTTCAGATAAAGGACACCTTGTGGCAAAGAGTTGCTTGCAGATATTCTCTAAACAGAGGCCTGTCTTCTGCAAAGAAGGACCCTGGAAACTACCTAGACAAGTCTTTAACAAACCTGAGATCCAAAAGTATCAACAGTGCTTTTTCAAAAGGCAACTGGACTGGGTTTTTTTTTTCCTTGAGTCCAGTTGCCTTTTGAAAAAGCACCTTTGAGACAACTATGACCTGGATGACTCAGAATCTCCAGAAACACCGAGATACAGAATTAACACTGTTGAGCCCCTGAGAATGGCAAACAAATTGGCCCTCTTTTGCAAGCTTTTTAAAATGTCCTTGTAGATCAAGGGAGGGGAATCTATCCATCAAGAATAGAATAGAATAGAATAGAATAGAATAGAATAGAATAGAATAGAATAGAATAAACAGAGTTGGAAGGGACCTTGGAGGTCTTCTAGTCCAACCCCCTGCTTAGGCAGGAAACCCTACACCACTTCAGACAAATGGTTATCCAACATCTTCTTAAAAATATCCAGTGTTGGAGCATTCACAACTTCTGGAGGCAAGCTGTTCCACTTATTAATTGTTCTAACTGTCAGGAAATTTCTCCTTAGTTCTAAGTTGCTTCTCTCCTTGATTAGTTTCCATCCATTGCTTCTTGTC
>QLTV01004279.1:1475760-1490297 GCA_003457575.1 Thermophis baileyi | reverse complement strand
ATTATTTTTCTTTCTCTCTCTCTCTCTCTCTCTCTCTCTCTCTCTCTCTCTCTCTCTCTCTCTCTCTCTCTCTCTCTATCCATCCATCCATCTATCTATCTATCTATCTATCTATCTCCATCCATTCATTCATTTTCAGGGTTTCTATGGCACTAGCAATCAAATAGATTGTATATTATCTTCCAACTTAATTTTTCAGAAAAAGACAACACAATGAAAGAAAAAGGCTGCAGGAGGGAGAAGAAGGCAGAAGAATTGGAGGAACATGGGAGGGGTCTCTCTATCAGACACTTTGCTTGAAAAAATCCAAAGTAATAGTGAACTCCCCCCCCCATCTTCCTGGGAACCCAGAGTTACTGTAAGCTTACTGTAAGCTTAAAAGAGCCCCAGCTGCCTCTTCATCCTCCTCCTTCTAGTTGAGAATTTGCCTTAGAAATAACTTTAGAAGAAGAAAGAATGTCTGCAACTTTCTCAGAGGTAGAAGAACACCATATTCTTACACAGATATCTTAGTTGTAGAATAGCTAAAAAGTAGGATGGGGGAAGACACATCCTCCCTTTGATCGTTCTCTCATCTCTCTGGAAATCTAGAATGGGATAAAGTTTGAGAGAGAGAGAGAGAGTTTGGTCTAGTGAGAGAAGAGCCACTTTGGTCTTGTGGTTAAGACACCAAGCTAGAAAGCAGAAGATTGTGAGTTGAAGAAGCCCATAAGCCTTAAAGTTGCCAGGGTGGGACACATCTGCATTAGGCAAAGCAGACAGATGAGCAGAGAGCGCAGAGCGGCGAATTACCTGCTGGGATAGACGGCCCAAGAGCCATGAACCCATAGTAGGAGAAGGGTCCATTCTCAAACTTCATGTTTTCTTTACACGCTTCTACCTCCACCTTCCCCTGGAACAGAGAGAAGGTTATAGTTGGAAAACTCTGTGTCCTGGTGCTGAAGAATTGAACTGGGCTTCACCTGGGATGTCATAGCACTTTACCTGAACTGTGCAGGTGGGGCTCCTGTGCCACCCAAGTGTATTACTGGAAAAGGCCATTCATGGGGCTGAAGGGAGAAGACTGCATGGTACCTGCAAGATGAGGATGAAGTAATCTGCCATCTTATTCCGTTGGTACAAGTAATGGTGGGGGGAGTCCTTGAAGTTCTCATCAAATTTCAGCTCACAAATGACATCACGGTGCTTCAGCAGACGCAACAGGTATTTTTCAGAGATGAGGCTGGGGCAAAATTGCAGGATCTCTGCATGATGGGAAAAGGGCACAGGCATGAGTGTTCCAGAGGTGGTATTCAGCCGGTTCGGACCGGTTCAGGCGAACTGGTAGCGGAAATTTTGAATAGTTTGGAGAACCGGCAAATACCACCTCTTCAGAGAACCGGCACCGTTCCCTGTCCTATACTCCCGCCCCCACCGTTCCCTGTCCTATATTTAGCTCAGCTGATTCGCACGGCAGAGTGGATTGCCATGCCTCAGCTGAGCTAAACAACAGCTCAGCTCACCAGCACTGACACCGAGGGCGGTCTTTGAGTGCTGTGCATGCGCACGCAAAGCACTCTCTCATAGAACCGGTAGGAAAAGATTTGGAATCCCACCACTGGAGTGTTCCCAAGGACAAGCCTTCCCAACACTAAAGTCACAGGGCATATGTCGAGCCTCAATCCAGAGCTCGACACACACACCTGGGGGAGCGGGATAGCAGAGGGCGAGCGCACGGAGACCGGCAGAACACGGAACATGGGACGGTGGGAGGACGTCTGGGAGGCGAGGGAAGCTTGCAATGCAGCTTCCTGGAGACTGCGGATGACGTCACGGCAGCCGGCGCGCAACATAGGACCAGGCGGGCCATTTGAATCGAGCCGACGAACAGCTGAGAGGGAGAGGGCTAGGGTGCCGGATGGTGTTTTGGTGGGGGGGGGGTTTCGAGTTGTTATAAAAGGCGCTGAGAGGCAGAAGTTCTCAGCGCTGACTTTATCCTATTATGGTGCGGCGTGGACTGAACACTGGCTTGTAGCGAGAATAAACCTTACATCACGACAACAAGGATTGGATCTGTGGTTATTTGCGTTTTATCTGCACAGGTCTGGCTTAGCCAGGCTGAGAGCATAAATATTCCTCCAAAGCTGTAATAGACAGTAATAGTAACAGAGTTGGAAGGGACCTTGGAGGTCATCTAATCCAACCCCCTGCTCTCGCAGGAGACTTATACTATTTCTGATTGATGGCTATCTAGTCTCTTCTTCAAAGCCTCCAGTGTTGAAATTAAACACTTTATTTCAGCTGCTGAAATAATAAAGTCTTCCTGCCAACTCAGATAGAGGTAGTCCTCAATTTACAACCACAATTGGGATCGGAATTCTTGTTGCTAAGGAAGATGGTTGTTAACAGAGTCATGTCCTATTTTACCACCTTGTTTGCCAGGGTGGTTAAGTGAATCACTGCCGTTATTACCTGAATCACATGATCGTTAAGCAAATCCAGCTTCCCTTATTAACTTTGTTTGCCAGAAGCCCCTGAGAAAGTTGCAAATGAGAATCACATAGCCCTGGGATAGGCCATCATCATAGATACATGCCGGTTGCCAAGTGTCCAAATTTTGATCATGTGTCCGTGGAGATGCTATGACAGTTGTAAGTCCAAGGACTGGTCATGAGTCACTTTTTTCAGTGCCGTTGTGACTTAGACAAGTGGTTGTAAGTTGAGGACTACCTGTGGCTAAACAAGTGGTTGTAAGTTGAGGACTACCTGTTCAGTGGCAAGCATTGCCTCTGTTCCATTTGTGCTGTTGCTTGAAACAGATCCCTTTTGCCAAGCAGGGCCAGCCCTGTGATGGGTTGCTGTTGCCAGAGGACTCTGTTATGAACTCCTGTGTAATGGAATGGGCACCTGGAGAAGCAGTGGGGGTAGCAACACAGAGCTTTCCCAGAGAGAGGCCCAGATTAAGAGACTGCCCTGTCCTGAGCTGGATGGGAGATGGGGGAAGAGATTCAGGGTAACCACACCCTAGAACACAGGTGGGCAATTAATTTTCCCAAGGGGGTCACATAAGAAACTGGGAATGTTGTTGAGGACCAAACCAATAGGACCAACACATTACTGTCAAGGTGCATAGACACACACACATGCAGATCAGTGGTGAAATCCAATTTTTTTTACTACCGGTTCTGTGGGCGTGGCTTGGTGGACGTGGCTTGGTGGGTGTGGCAGGGGAAGGATACTGCAAAATCTCCATTCCCACCCCACTCCAGGGGAAGGATACTGCAAAATCTCCATTCCCACCCCACTCCTGGGGGAAGGATATTGCAAAATCTCCATTCCCACCCCACTCTGGGGCCAGCCAGAGGTGGTATTTGCCGGTTGTCCGAACTACTCAAAATTTCCGCTACTGGTTCTCCAGAACCTGTCAGAACCTGCTGGATTTCACCCCTGATGCAGATATGTAAATTGAAAAACAAATTACAGTCACCTTCAAAAGAAAAGCAATGCATGGCATACCCGATTTACTTCTGAGATCTAATGTCTGATTGATCTCACACAGGCCGGGCAAGGATATTCAAAGGGCCGGATGTGGCCCGGGGGCCATAAAATGCCCTAGAAGTTCTGAGGATACATCAAGTAGGTAAGGAGGTTATAACTTTAGTTCGGCGAGATTCTGTCCATTTGGGTTAAGCAAAGAGAGGATTGGACTCCATTGGGTTTGGTGTGTCGGCTTTGGGCTTGTGCCTGACGTCCTACCTGTGGAGAGGAAGCGATGGGCAGCCAAGAGTAGCTGCTTGGAGATCTTTGTTTCCATTTCATAATCCCTGAAAGCAGTGAAATCCCACTTCCTTAGCCCAGTGACTTTTCTTTTAGATCGATTGTCAACTGCAAAGGTGAAAAGCAAAGAAAATGTCACCTACACATTCATGCTGGACAGCCATGCTAGCCACTCCCTCTGTTTCACTGAGCACCGCCAGGGTGGATGTTGTCAAGGAGATGGACTTGAAGTGGAGAGAACCGTATTCAACTCTCCACTCAACCGTGGATGAGTTTGGACCAGCTATTCTCTCAGTCTAACCCACCAGCTTCAAATTCCATCAAGTCAAATCTTTATTACAGTCATAGACTGTAATAAGGGGGGTGGGGTGAAAAGCTGTAGAGGATACATCTGAGGAAAAAAATATTTTAAAAATTATAAAAAGCGAGAAGATATAAAAGATGTAGGGATTAAAAAGAGAAAGCATGTGTCCAACAAGAATCTAAAAGAAAAAGTGGGATATACCAGTAAATGCACTAAAATAGAAAATACAGGGAACTGCATTCCACAGTCACAAATATTATTCATATAGAGTGTCCTGATGTGGACCCGGGAGCATATGAAAAGAAATGAGGGCTATTTTCAGATGATAAAGCTTCATGTGGGCAGGAGGAGAAACCCGGATAGTTTCCACTCTTTTGTATCAGTTTCAAGCAGTTCCAGCTAGACTGGAAGGAGGTGTTAAGAGGGGGTCTAGTTTAGAATCCTTGCGGTGCAAAAAGCAGCAGAAGCCTGACCTCCAACAGAATCCTTGAAGTCTTATCTGACCATTCCCAAGGGAATGCAGTTAGTCTGGGAGATTATTGTAACATAGGTGCCTAGCAATAAAGCTTCTATTCACAAGTGGTTCTGGTTGCTTGCTCCTGGCAGTTCTCTACCCTCCATTTTGCTTAATTTTACATCTTTTTTCTTCATTATGCCTTCTGAAGTGGCACAGATACTGTCTATATTACATAAAGAAACTATGCTCCTGCAGCAGCTTCATTTAAAGAAGCTGAATCTGGGCTAAGTTTCAACCTTTCTAAAACTCCTCACCCTTCAAAAGTGAGGTGTAGGTGTATAATCATATAGGGTTTCTATCGAAACCATTTGCAGAAGAGAAACCATTAGCATCGGAAACAAGAAGGATGGTGTAGGATCTCAAAGACTAATAGGTTTATTATGACTATTACCAGAATCTTTATGCAATAATAAACCCACTCATCTTTAAGGTCCCACAAAATGTGTGACTGTTCATATAGAGTGAGATTCTGTCTGTTGTTGTCTCCCTCACACATATGGATACAACTATTCTCTGCAACTATTTAAGAATAAAACTAACCGTAAATATCCGATTCATCCACGATTTCAGACTTGATGATTTCTTCAATTACATCCTCCAAGGTTACTATGCCTACCACTTCAAAGACTTGTTCGTCGCTTATCTCATGCGTCTTTTGGACAATGGCCAGGTGAGACTTACCTGTGGGACAGATTAAGTTATTTTGCTGTGATCAGAGTCACATCAAAATAGTCCTTTAAAAATAGAATTCGGCTTTGTAAAATCTAGTAAAGGTTATGTCTGATAAATAACCTATTTCATGTCACCTTGGTTCAGAGCTAGGGGGTGTGAAAGCTCAGTGGTTAAAGATGCTGAGCTGGTAGGGTAGAAAACTGACAGCCCAGGTTGAAGACCTGGACACTGGACAGGGGGACTCCTGTTACTTGCCCCAGCTCCTGCCTACCTAATAGTTCAAAAGCATTCAACTGCGAGTAGATAAACAGGTACCACTTTGGTGGGAAGGTAACTGTGTTCTGTGCACCTCAGCATATAGTCATGCTGGCCACATGACCACGGAAATGTGTTCAGACAATGCTGGCTCCCTCGGCTAAGAAACAGAGATGACACGATTGTCCAGTCGTGTCCTAGAGTCGGACACGACTGGACAAAGGAAGCCTTTATCTTTACATTTCAGGTTCAGAGTCGGGGTGCCTATTGCCTTACATATTGTCTTACAACAGTTTATACAAACTCTTGCTTATATCTTGAACATAGAAGGCATTTTGGATCGAGATTTTAGACCACGGGTGTCAAACCTGATTGCATCATGTGAGGTATCGTGACTTATCATGACGTTTTTTTGCCTTTGCGGAGCCGAGGTGGGCGTGGCCTACATATGACACATCCAGCCCATGGGCTGCCAGTCTGAGTGGCCTGTTTTAGACATATCTCTCTAGTCCCGTTCAATAATTATAGCATCAAAATGATGAAGAAATTCTACCGCAAATATACATTTTACGAAAAAATTGTTACTCTTAATTTATTTTCTTATTGGCTTTTATTACCAATGAGCCGCAGTGACACAGTGGTTAGAGTGCAGTACTGCAGGCTACTTCTGCTGACTGCCGGCTGTCTGCAATTTTACAGTTCAAATCTCAACAGGCTCAAGGTTGACTCAGCCTTCCATCCTTCCGAGGTGGGTAAAATGAGGAACCAGATTGTTGGGGGCAAGAGGCTGACTCTGTAAACCGCTTAGAGAGGGCTGTAAAGCCCTGTGAAGCGGTATATAAGTCTAAGTGCTATTGCTATTGCTATTACTATTTTTTTTCTCCTTATTCAAACATAAAACCGAACTATTGGATCTTTACCAAACTTTTAGGAGAGGGAGAAGTGTGCTCATATGAGCAAGAATTGTGCAAACCTCCAGAAAAGTTGATTTCGCTACCTACATGGAGGTAGTTGTGTGACTGACCACAACCCTCCTTTTAAAAAGAATAGGACAGCCGCTTTTGCCTGTCCTAAACATCCCTTAATTGTTCTATTTTATAAACTATCCCAAAGCCGGCATGAAATCCACTCTGTTGTTACCTTTTTTGAATTCTTCGAGCACAGCATCCAGTCTGTTAGTGTCGTAGACATAATGGATTGGGTGGTTGTAAAACTTGGTGATTGTCTTGAGTGGGGTGCAATCATCTGGATCTACAAATGCAAGATCTTTGACATACAACATGTCAACGATGTTCGTCTTTTCCTTCATGTAGATTGGGATCCGGGTGTAGCCACTCTGTAGGATCTCGGTCATTGTATCAAAGTCCAGGATGGCATCACTGCTGACAAGGAAGCAGTCTTTTAATGGGGTCATGACGCTTTCCACTGTCTTAGTCCTCAACTCCAGGGCTCCTTCGATGATATTCAGCTCTTCTTTCAACAAGTCGTTATAAGGCTGAGTCAATCGAAGCATCTCCATCAGTTTCTCTCGGTTGTAGACAGTGCCCATTTCTTTCCCAAGGAGGTAGTCCAAGAGCTTACTGATAGGGTAAGCAAAAGGCAATGTGACTAACATAACCAACCTGGTGATGAAGACGGTGTTGGCACCTATTGCCAAACCATGACGGGAGCAGATGGCCTGTGGAAGGATCTCCCCAAAGAGGACGATGGAAATAGTAGAGATCACAATAGACCAAATGTTTTCCCCAATAACTGTGTCCAATAATATGGTGAGAGAAGAGTTGACTAAAACGTTACCGAGCAGCATAGAACAGAGCAAATAATTCCCCTTCTGTCTGAGGGGTTCGATCTTGGTGGCATATTCCCTCTCCTTGGGCGTGCCGCAATTTTTCACAATGCGCAATCCCATAGGGTCAAGGGCTATTAGGCCTAGGGTGAGACCACTAAGTATCCCCGAGAGCGCCAAGAGGGTAACTACTATGATAATTTCAACCCAGCGGGGTAGCTGCAAACCTTTGTCCTCTATCACTCGGAGGCGCATGTGACTATCCTTGAGCAGCTGGCGTGATCTCCCACGATGATCCTCAAGGCACATCATGTAGTCCTTGAAGTGGATATTCTTCCGCAGGATCTGGACCTTCACAGAGAGTATGGCAGAAGTATTTTGCACGTCGCCGCTGTATGGCTGTATCAATAAATCGCTTGTTCTTTGAGGGCAGATTGAAAAGTTCCTGAGAAAAGTACTCAAGGAAGTCATCTCCACAAACCGAATCCTCCGCCAGCTGAATTTGTGGATGCCTTTACCATAGATCCGAAGGTGAATCAGGCTTCCTTCCACCACTTGGATCATGCCTTTTTTCAAAATGGTTGTCTGGGCCTTGCTACTATTCTCCAGCCTCATGCCTATAATTATGGTGTCATTAAGGGATGGTGCTTCCTTCCCAGCACTGGCTTGCCACAGGAAGACGAAAAGAAGCATAAGGACCTTCGGAAGCATCAGTACCAAATCTGTGACCTAATCGCTTCCTTTCTGTCACCCACCAAAACACCTCAATGGATCAAATCCATGAAGGATTACCTTTATTTAATGTATCCATGGATTTCCCTCCAGTTACTCATTAAATCACGCACCGAACTGGAGCTGTATATGTCACAAACCTATCTTCTATGCGGACCCGCCCACCTCATTTGCATTCTACATTCTTACCTGGCAACTTTGAATCTCATCACCATCATCAAAGCCTCTTGCAGTTGATTGATTCGCATCTGAGTTGAAGGCACCAGAAATCTCTGTGTTCTGAACGTGTGAACGGTTGTATTTTACAGAAGGGAACTAGTTTTATGAGGACCAACATAGACCATCTCCCATAAGCTGAAGTGTAGTATGTGTTATACCTCCAGTTAATGCCACTCTCATAGAGATGGACTTCTGCCTTCTCGGTGCCCCATGAACATTCCTCTACTTCCTTCCCTTATTTTGCTAGATGGGATATGAGACATTACTGCCAATTACTGTGAAACAATATTTCTCAACCTTGGCATCTTTAAGATGGGTTGATTTCCACTCCCGGAATTCTGGAAATTGAAGTCCACCCATCTTAAAAGTTACTAAGGTTGAGAAATGCTGCTGTAGACAATGGGTCTGTGCTGGTATGGAGCTGGTCTCCACTTTCTTCCAGCATATAAAAAATCCTAGAATCCTGTCTTGTATTGATCCAGAGCACTGATCTGGATTCCTGGATTTACCTCCTCAATTTCCCCGACACCAGATAGATATTATTTTCCAGATCTATCTGGAGATCCTGAGACTTGGTTCAAGGACTTTTTTACACCCAAGGTGTAAAATTTTACACCCTTAACCTTCCTTTGTAATCTATCTAAAATCCTGGCAGTTAAACCCATGGTTTTTCCAGGCCAGGGGGGAAAAATGCAGCTGAAATGGATCCTTTTCTGTGGTTCCACAACCTTTTTTGGCTCTCAACCTCAGCCCACACACAGCTGCATTTACCCCTAAAAGGAGAGTCAGCATTGAGTCTGCTGCTAAATCTTAATTAAGATTGAATGGAGAAAATGGTCTCCTCTTGTTCTGTATGTTGCATTTTTGTTTTCATCCCTGCCTACCATTCGTGTGTGCCATCCCATCTAAGCAAGATACTGGATATTTATTTCCATTCACACACCAATGTTGCAGCTTTTTTCAAGCACCCAACAATGCCTTTGCCTCAGTGATGAAATCCATTTTTTTTTTACTACCGGTTCTGTGGGCGCGGCTCGGTGGGCGTGGTGTGGCTCGGTGGGCGTGGCTTGGTGGGCATGGCAGGGGAAGGATACTGCAAAATCCCCATTCCCTCCCCACTCCAGGGGAAGGATATTGCAAAATCTCCATTCCCACCCCACTCTGGGGCCAGCCAGTGGTGGTATTTGCCGGTTCTCCGAACTACTCAAAATTTCCGCTACCGGTTCTCCAGAACCTGCTGGATTTCACCCCTGCTTTGCCTACAATTTAGTCTGTAGTGGTGGTGCTAAGTGTTTTCCCTCCCTCCGATTTCCATGAATCTAGCTAAAAAGCACTCCAATTTGGAATGAGGCTACTCCAGATTTCCCATGTGTAGATCAAAGGTATGAAATGCAAACTCCTGTATTCTTCTGCTGAAGGCTTCTTGAGTTCAGGGAGGTACTTCAGGCTCCATGGCTCCATATGGTCCATAGGAGTCCTCGCTCATAACCCAAGTTCTTCCCCAAAGGTATCACCCTGTGTAAGATTTGCTTTCCTTGGCATCTCACCTTTTTCTTCCCACTTCTGATGCAATATCACAGACAATATACAGTGAAAAATATATTTATTTAGGTACAAATGATGCTTTTTTTTCCAGTGGATGCCTATGCTATAAAAAACATACATTCATTGCAGGAGAGT
This sequence comes from Thermophis baileyi, assembly GCA_003457575.1. Taxonomy (NCBI): domain Eukaryota; kingdom Metazoa; phylum Chordata; class Lepidosauria; order Squamata; family Dipsadidae; genus Thermophis; species Thermophis baileyi. The sequence goes on along the minus strand of QLTV01004279.1, from coordinate 1,480,376 downwards.
TATTATCCATCAGAAATGATGGGGCCTCAAAATTATACAACAAACCACTGTCTCTCTCTATATATAAATCAGGGGTGTCCACCCTCGACAATTTTAAGACTTGTGGGCTTCAACTCCCAGAATTCCCTAGCCAGAATGGGTTGGCTGGGGAATTCTGGGAGTTGAAGTCCACAGGTCTTAAAAGTTGCCAAGGTTGGACTTCCCTGATGTAACTGGAGCTCTCCCTTGTACTCCCACAAAGCAATTTTTGTAAGTGGGCTTTCTTTCCCCCTCCTATTTTTTAAAGATATGCATCAAAGCTGCTCAAATAACTTCAAGGTTTTCTTCCCAGAGAGATACCGTTGTGGGCAACAGAAGGCGTTCCTGATGAAATATAATGAAGTAACATCAAGTTTTCCTATCTTTTTGATCCAGGAATATTGCAAGCAGCTAGATCAGAACAGATGTTAATCCTCCCTCAAAGTACATTTGAAACCTGTGCCCACTTTCCTTTATCCAACCTACTTTTTTACTCTATAAATAAAAGCTGTTAACAAGCCATCTGCTGGGCCAAAAGGCTGGGCTTTTTAAGGCTGCAATTTATTTATTTATTTATTTGTTTGTTTGTTTGTCAAACCTGTACAAGATAGCAGGTATAGGTATAAACATAAACATAATCAAAGTGAATACAGATAGATGAGGACAATAGGACAGTAGGACAGGGACGGTAGGCACGCTGGTGCGCTTATGCATGCCCCTTACAGACCTCTTAGGAATGGGGTGAGGTCGACAGTAGACAGTCTAAGGTTAAAGTTTTTTTGGGTTTGGGGAAGAAACCACAGAGTCAGGTAGTGAATTCCAGGCATTGACCACCCTGTTGCTGAAGTCGTATTTCCTGCAGTCGAGTTTGGAGCGGTTTACCTTGAGTTTGTATCTATTGTGTGCTCGTGTGTCGTTGGGGTTGAAGCTGAAGTAGTCATTCTACTGTGCCCACAGCCGGGATTACAAAATGTCGAATTCTACAGGATTTACTCCTGCGTATACGTTTTAGTATTACATTGATTGCTTTGGGAGAACATACTTAGCACGGTTAGCTAAATATCTAGCAGCTGTATTTACATTGCATGTTAAGTTCAGATAGCTTAGTTTTCAACTCATTTTCAGTGTGTTGTATGAACCCAGCCAGTTAAATGATTCAATGTACGTCAAACCCCCAAAAAAGATAAATCCAATAACCAAATTAATTATGGTGGTGAGCCCATCTACTGTTAAGCTCCTGCACTGTATATTTCCCAGAAGAAAGTATTATATGCTCAGGGAATAGGCACACTTCACAGAAAACCTAACTTAATCAGGCAATGTGTTTTTGGTTTCATCCTAGCATATATAATTTCCAATCAGGGCAGCGTTTAATTATAATTAATTCCTATCCAGGATTTCCACCTTTCATCACTATCTCTCTGTCCTATTCTTCTGCCTTTAATAAAACCTGACATGCAACCATTGAGGTAATTATTTTTTTTAATGACATGGGTTGTTTGCATATCCTAATCCATGGATAACATCACCAAAGTCTACATCAACTTTTTCTAAAGTTAGCGTTCTCCAGATAAGTAATAATCGGAAGTTTAAACTTTTTGAACACTGATCACAGTACAGCAACTTATGTAATACCAGTAATTTTCTAGACGGGGAAACGATATTTTTCAGGGAATTGCCAATTAAACTTTTGCAGGGCCTCTTTTCCTTCAGTCAGCTCTTCCTGCTTCCCCACTCACCCCACATGTGGAAAAGGAATACAGTGAACAATAAAATGCTATACATCTGTATAGTTTTGATTGCTGTCTAAACTAGCATGACTGTCTTGAATGCAAAAATGAGCCAAATTTTAAACACTTGTGTTCTGGGAATTGGTATATGATGCAATTGCAACTGTTGCTGCTTGTGTGTGCCTTCAAATCAGTGTGCTGGTTCCTAGCAACTGCCTAGATGAGTCCCCGCAGTTTTCTTGGCAAGATTTCAGAAGTGGTTTGCCATTGTCTCTTTCCCGGGGCTGAGAGAGAGGGTCTGGCCCAAGGTCACCCATTTGCCTCTGTGCCTAAGGCAGCACTAGAACTCACCGTCTCCCAGTTTGTAGCCTGGGGGCCTTAACCACCTTACCAAATTGGCTCTTATGCTGCTTAGACTACAAATATCAGTTCTAAAGTGATGGAGCTACCCAACCGAAACTTAGTGAGGCTTTTCTCCAAAAGCATTTTTAGGATGGGCTATTCATGTTTTGAAAAACATTTCAGTGTTCAGCTTCAAAGAAGCAGTGTAAGTGTAGTGTAGTGTAGTGTGTGTGTGTACACACCATACCCCCCCCCCCAGGCCTGCTAAATGAAAATATCAAAGTTGCAACATTTTCTGCATATTGTGTTTCAGATTAACACACTGCATGAATTCAAAAGACCAAGAAACCTGTATTGAAAGTGCAAAAAAAAAAAAAATTATCCTAATCACTTAATTCTGCCCATGCACATAAATTTTTTATTTATGTCCAGAAGAAACCTATGAATGTGTAGCAGCATATAAGGGCCTAAAGGCATCATTTAAGCTACTCCTTGCTTTAAAAAGCTGGCCGAAGACACACAGCTCTTTCTGGTCTTCCAGACTACCTAGAAGTCCATCAATATTTCTTCTCCCTGGATTCCCACTGAGTCAAGCAACCTTCGCCAGTGGCCATGATGATTAAGGATTCAGAGAACTGATGATGTCAGAGAAGGGGAGACTAAAAAGCGTTCTGAGAGACCAAGATCAAAGCAAAGCAACTGTGGCCCTACTGACTAGAAATGAGGGGTGACCTTATCAAACCACGTCAGTGCACAATCCACCTTCTCCTGGCTGTTTCCAACCTCTGCATCTCAGAAGCTGCAGCTAGATAACTGCAAAGCTGACGCGCGCGCGCGCGCGTGTGTGTGTGTGTGTGTGTGTGTGTGTGTGTGTGTGTGTGTGTGTGTGTGTGTGAGAGAGAGAGAGAGAGAGAGAGAGAGAGAGAGAGAGAGAGAGAGAGAGAGAGAGATTTACTAAAATATTTTGTTTATGCCTGAACTAATTTTAGGGCATATGTTCCTTTTAAGTTTGTTGATAGAATTACAAGATAAGGTTGACAATTTTGTGAATATGAACTGACCTAGCTTTTTTTTAAAAAAAATAAAAATAATGATTACTGCTTTGGGGGACATCATCAATCCTCTGCATTAAAAATGTTAATTCAAGTACGGAATATTGCAAAAATGGTTAAAATAATTAAACATATCAAGCTAGGCAGATGGACATTGGAATTCATGTCAGCTGGCAAGTATCTCCTCTACACAGAAAATTTAGATATAACAGGAATTTCAATCACAATATTATTTAAAAAGACTTATTTTGAAAAATAATTGGAAGGTTTTTTTTCCCTAAAATATATGCTCTGCATTTCATTTCAGGGCATTAATTTCAAATACACAGGATTATTAATTCCATAATTTATGGATAATATGAAAATTATTGATGTCCCTGTACTCTTTCAGATATTACTCTAGGTCAGTGTTTCTCAACCTTGGCAGCTTTAAGCTGTATGGACTTCAACTCCCAGAACGTTGAAGTCCATACAGCTTAAAGCTGCCAAGGTTGAGAAACACTGCTCTAGGTTATAAAACATTTCTCCAACTCTATCAGTTTGCTGAATTCACACAAGACGCTTAACCGTGAGTCAACAAAACGCAACTGTGGTATTCATATAGCATGCCATGCCCAAATAACTAGATGCTGGCTTAATATGTTGGCTTGATGCGTAGTGTAAGTCAAAGCTGTGGCTGAACCCCCCCCCCCATCTATCAAACCCGAGTTTACCAAAGTCTAACAGGCTGAGCAGAAGCCAGGCCGCGGGAGATGGGCAGGCGAGTGGCCACCGGTTAATGCGGCGAGAGTCACGAGCATCGAAGGGAGGAACAGCTGCCGCCTCACGGTCCCCATTTCCAGCAGCCTGCCTTTCCCCTTCCCGATCGGGGTCGTCCCAGGTTTTGCGCGCAACACGTCAATCAATCATCAATCAATCATAATAGAGCTGGAAGGGACCTTGGAGGTCTTCTAGTCCTTCCCTGCCGGCTGCAGCCCTCCGGGGACGCTCACGAAGCGGCGCCGTTGCTCTTCCGCGGCTCCGTCTCGCTCCGTTCTAGCGGGCTCAAAGCCGCCGCGCCCGGCAAACTCCTCCGGAACGGGGATTCCGGCGGCTCCGGCCCGCCCCCTCGCCTCATCCGGCAGGCCGCCCAAGGCACGCAGCTGCTCAGGGCCAGCGCCGAGGCCAGCAAGGCGGGCGGGCGGGCCTTTTTGTAGCGCCTGGCGGTCTTTTTCAGGCGCTGCCCGTGCGCCGTGAGGTGAAGCTCGGCTTGAGCCACGCCGCTGCCCAGGCGACCGAGAGTCTCGGCTCGGGTGGCCATGCGCAGCTCGGCCTCGATGAAGACGCGGTGCAGGTGCTGGACGCGGCTCTCCAGCTCCGAGACCAGGTGCCGCCGGCCCTCCGCCTCCAGCAGCCGCCGCCGGGCTTCCGCCAGCTCCAGCGCGCCCCGCACCGCCGCGGGCAGCGAGGAAGACGAGGCGGCGGCGCGCACTTC
>QLTV01004279.1:1448029-1459514 GCA_003457575.1 Thermophis baileyi | reverse complement strand
ATCTATCTATCTATCTATATCTATCTATCTATCTATCTATCTATCTATCTATCTATCTATCTATCTATCTATCTATCTATCTAATCTCTATCTCTCTATATCTTTGTATCTATCTAATATCTATCTATCTATCTATCTATCTATCTATCTAATCTATTTTTATCTATCTGTCTATCTATCTCTCTCTACCTCTCTCTATATATATCTCTATTTAATATCTCTCTCTCTCTATCTATCTATCTATCTAATCTATCTATCTCTATTTTTATCTATCTGTCTGTCTCTCTCTCTCTCCCTCTCTATATATATATCTATTTAATCTATCTATCTCTATATCTATCTATCTATCTATCTATCTATCTATCTATCTATCTATCTATCATCTATCAACAAATTTATGTAGTCACTCAACTCACAAAGTGGTTCCCAGTGACTTACAGCACTAAAAATCCCCAACATAAAACCCATCACTCCCACTCCCCATTCAAAAGTGATGCTGTAAGTGTTGTTCACCTATGACAGGTGCATAATTTGTCCTATGTTGGGAGGATGAACAGCAGAGATCTACAACTTTCATTAGTTTGAGGGCCATACCAGACTTCGTATGGCTTCCGAGGACCATTTGAAAGGGGATCTCTGGCATATGAATGGGTGAAATAAGCATCTGTAAGGCTGAAGGCACTCATGCTGCCCCTTAAAAGCTCAACCAAAAGCTATGGCCCTATGATCCACTCTTGAGTGCCACAAGAGCAATGCTGGGCTTGCACCCTCCCATGAGTAAAAGAAACCAGAAAGAAGGAGCATTTAACTCAGAAAAATAGTGGGCTGTGAAAACACTAGGCTGCGCTAGTGGCTTTTAAATCAATTTGCAAATCACTGTGTAAGGTTTTGAGTGCAGCTCAGAATCTGATAAATCCAATGAAACTCTGAACACGAGGCAACTGATAATCAGTTTTATTTCTGATCAGAAAGCAAAACTGGGCGACCTTTTATGTCCCACCTTAAACAGAGCAGGCAGAGAGAAAAAGCAAAAGCCGAAGCTGCCGCCGCACAAAAACTTTTTTCTCGAACTTCTTATAGTTTACACAGCTTGCACAGATCGTCATAGTGTTAGAAACATAATTTCATATCCATTAGTTCATGCAAACCTCATGATTTTCTCAGCGCTCTGCAAACAAAGGACCTTAGAAGGGGAAAGGAATACATTTTCTGGCCTATAGCCCAGAGCTTTGTTAGGGGGTGCTATCTCACATTAGGTTGCTGAGAGTACACATTTTAAGTTACAAGCGAGGCTATTTGGCAATTAGCCTAGACTAGAGGCTTTATCTTTGCAGATAGAGCATTAGATCACAATGGAGCTTCTCTCAGCAGCAATGAATATCAAAAGTTGAGTTAGGTACACTCTGTACATGCTCTAATCCTTTCAACTGTTTTCAAGAACACAAACACCCTGGCTTTTATAAGTCAGGAAGAACAGCATTAATTAAACAGCAGAGTGTTCTAAACTGCCACCTACTGGATGCAAATTTCCAACGTAGACTCCCTTTTTATATCATTTTTCTGAAGCTTCTTTTATCTCAAAATGTCTCAAAGCTGTTTATTTGCTTGGCTTGGTTAACTGAGTCCAGTCTTAGAAAGGTCAGTATCGTCATTTTCTTTTAATAGTTGCAGAACCTGGACTTACAACCAGTCATTTAACAACAATTCGAAGTGATGACGGCAGTGAAAAAAATTGCCTTATGATTGGCACTTATGACCATCACAGCATCCCAATAATCACGTGATTGGCACTTGGCAACCAGCATATATTTACAATGGTTGCTGAGTCCTGGAGTCACGTGATCCCCATTTGAGACCTTCCCAGGGGGTTTCTAACAAGACAAGTCAAGGGGGGGGGACTGGATTTGCTTAAGGACCACAATCATTTGCTTAAGGACAGAAACAAAAAAAAGGTAATTAAATCAGGCATGATTTACTTAATCACTGCATTGCTTAGCAATGCAAGTTCCAATCTCAGTTGTTGTTGTAGGTCGAGGATTACCTGTAAATGTCTAGTGCTACTTTTTTTCTGGGCAGGCAGAAATCCTACAGGTTCAGATTTTTCCAAGCTGGTGGTTCAGAGATGGAGCACCAGTGGAATTGTAGCCGCTGCCTTAGAACAGAGGGCAGAGTTGGTATTGTCAGTATTGCAATGTGTTTCGAAAAAGCCTCAAGAGGCTACAGGTAGTCCTTGACTTACAACCGTTTATTTAGTGATCGTTCAAAGTTACAACGGCACTGAATAAAATGACTTATGACCATTTATCACAGTTACAACCTTTGCAGCATCCCCATGGTCACGTGATCAAAATTCAGACGCTTGGCCACTGGCTCAAGATGGTTGCTGTGTTCCAGGGTCATGTGATCCCTTTTTGCAATTTTCTGACAAGCAAAGTTAATGGGGAAGCCAGATTCACTTAACAACCAAGTTACTAACTGAACAACTGCAGTGATTCACTTAACAACTGCGGCAAGAGACTTCCGGAGGTGACGTCACGGGGGTGTGGTGCAAAGGAATGGCGCTTCATACCCTTTGCCCGATTTTTCGTGTTCGGAGGTCCGCAGAGGCGAAGTTGGATTCTGGAGGGACCATCGATATAGAGGGGAAGCTCCGGAGGGATCGTGGAGAGGAGCGAGCTCCCAATACGGCAGAGAGAAACCCCTTGAATCCGGCACGAAAGAGATCAGCCTTTATGGCGGATCCATAGGCGTGACGGCCTGACTGATTGAATGGAGTAGGAAGAGAAGAGAGAGAAAACAGTGTGAAGTATCGGCAGAGATTGATGAAACTGAGTCGGATACCTGATTGATTCTCTGAGAGCTTGAGACCTACGAACTACATCTGCTGACAAGTGAGTCTCCAAGGCGAAAAAAAGTGGCGATTTAGCGGTAGGAACGTAGGTTTGGGAAGACGAATACTGATACTGACAGATCGAGAGGAAGAAGTGAGTGAAGGATTTGAATTGGTGTTGATTGAAATTTTAAAGACTATACATTCGGACTGGGATTGTGACGAATTTTTGCGGTTTGGAAAGAGAATTTCTATGGTAAGTTTTTGATAGAGACGGTTATGTGGAGAAGTGACGGTGACTGTACTAAATAGGAGGAAGGTGACATCTTAGAAACAGAGGGACGAGGAGCGGCTGATGCAACAGCAATATTAATGGACAAAGAACAATTTCCAAATATTGGTGGACCCTATTGACTATAATTAGTGAATCTAGAAGAGATTACTCCACAACACAATTTGGATAACAGACCATACCTATTAATAGTAAAAAATATAAATTAGATACAATTTCATAGTTATTCTGTATATATGCTATTTACTCTCATATCTATGTATGTATAAATGTTTATATAAAAATTAGACCTAGAATCCTATACATATATACCTTATAAAGAATTAATTTAGAAGAGAATATTACATAGTATCCCATAAAATTTACAAATAGACTGTACAGAAACGTATGAATCTATAAAATATTAACAATTCATATTTAACTATATAATTTTATACATATTTAAAGTACAATTTCTATAACTTTTATAATATTTACAACTTTGTCTGTAATGTGTAATTAGATTTAGATTGTTATTTATATTAATATTTAGAACTGCTAGACTATATTATTAACATTAGATTATATTACATTACAGACTATACTATATCATTGATACTGTGGTCATTGTTGTAGATATAACAACATATTATACTATGTATTATCTAATTTCAAATAACAACTGATTTATAACGAGTGTCTAGACTAGGGGAACTATACATAAGAGAAGTGAAAACCTGATAGGTAAATAGTAGTCGATTTATGGTATTGTGGAAGAACTTTTTTAGGTCTTTGAAAATGACAACGATGACGACGATAACGAAAATAGGGAAAAAAACAACACCGGCAATAGCCTCCCCATCGGGACAATGCTCAATAGAAAATATGTTGGGTGGCGAGAAAGCAGGCTCTACATTGAGTCTGCAGAACATGCAGTCAACCCTTATTATGATTCAAGAAACGATGATGAAAACACAGGAGTCAATAACGAAAAACCATGAAGAAATAAAGAGCGAGATGGGAGAGGTGAAAGGTGACATCCGTAAACTGGATGATAAAATAGGAATGATACAGGAGGCGATAACCAGAAATGAACAGAAAATAAAGACAGTGGAAGCCAGAACAGAACAAACAGAAAAGAAATTAGAAGCAACGGAACACAAACTGATGGCAGCGAATAGAGACTTGGAAGAGGCAATAGTCCACCTGGAAATGGAGAAATCAGCTTTTTTTCTGAGGTTCCAAAATGTAGTAGAAAATAAGGAGGAAGACCTACTAAACCTCATGGTAGAATTGCTAGCCGAAGTTTTGCAGAAAAGTAAACAAGAGACTCAAAATGACATAGATGAGATATATAGAATTCATACCAACTACGCACATCGACACAAACTGCCAAGGGAAGTTCATGTGAGGTTTGCAAGGAAAACAATTAGGGATGAAGTTTACAGGAGGACAAGAGATGAGCCGCTGATTTATAAAGAGAAAGAAATCCTAACCCTGAAACAAGTCCCAAGAAGGGTTAGGGAACAAAGAAGAAACTACCATTTCCTATCCTCGCAACTGGTTAAATATAAATGTTCAGATGGCTCATTCCCGAAGGCATGCTGATCACATGGCAAGAAAAGAAATTTAGAATAGATACTTTGGACAAGGCACAAGAATTCTATGAACGCTACCTAGCTGTAGATGAAGAACAAGATAGTAGAGAAGATATAGAAAGCAAAAGCCAAGAAGAACAGAAATCAGAAGAAAAAGAGTCAGACCAAGGTGTAAGAGAACGGATGGAAACGGAACGCCAGGAAAGAGAAGGTGCAAGGACAAGAGCGCAAAGAGAGACAAGAGCAACGAGAGGATCGAGACTTACACATAAACAATAAGATGGAAGAAGAAATTAAGATGTTATCAATTAACATCAATGGAATGAACTCTCTGGCTAAAAGAAAACAAACTTTGACAAAACTTCAAAAACAGAATATGGACATTATTTGTTTACAAGAGGTCCACATTAAGGAACAACATGGTAGTATTTTAGAATTCCCTAAAATAGGGAAACTCCACCTGGCCCTGGCACAGAAAAAGAAGAGGGGTATAGCAGTATATATAAAAGAGTGGCTGAAACCGAAACAGATTTATGCCGATGAAGAAGGAAGAATTCTATTGGTAGAAATAACAACAAGTCAAAAACAAATGTTGCTTACAGTAATCTACACACCAAATAGTAACCAAAAGATATTCTATCATAAATTACACCGGAAAATAATAGAGTCAGAACAGGAAAACATATGTCTAATAGGGGATTTCAACGTAGTGGTAGACACTAAGAAAGATTACACAAGCAATAAAAAAAAACAAGAAGAAGAGAAGAACATTGCCAAATACATTTTTCGAAATGATACAAGAGTTAAATCTACAAGACACATGGAGAGAATTAAACCCAAAGAAGAGTCAATACACCTTTTTCTCAAATCCCCATAATTCTTGGTCAAGAATCGACATGGTGTGGATGAATTCAGAATTGAGAAGAGACATAGAAGAAATAGAGATAATGACGAATACTTGGGCAGACCATAACCCCTTAAAAGTGAAATGGAAGGGACAAAAAAAGAGAATGAGGTGGACTCTAAACCAGAGGATCTTGAAAGAAAAAAAATATGTGCAAAGGATGGAAAAAGAGCTTGAATTATTTTTTAAAGAAAATGTGAAAGAACAAACAACATTGCAAAACCTATGGGACACAACTAAAGCATATATCCGGGGCTTAACAATAGCTTATGTGACGCGAAGGAATAAGGAAAAGAAGAAACAACAAATGGTATTGCAGGAAAAACTTAAAGAATTGGAATTTGTATTGCAAAAAGAACCTCAAAATGACAAAATTAAAGGAGAAAGGGACTTAGTAAAACATAAAATAAATTTAATAACTCAAGAAGAAACGGCACAAAGCCTTAGAACGGCGAAACAAAATTTCTTTGAACACGCAAATAAACCAGGGAGATGACTGTCGTACAAATTGAAGAAAGAGAAAGAGAAAAAACTAATACAACAATTGCAAGATGAGAATGGTAATCTTCACTATCGGACAGAAGGGGGGAAAAAGCATAACCCAATTTTTTTTTTAAAAACTCTATATAGCCAAGAGGATATACTGGAAGAAAGTATTAAGCAATACCTAAAAGAGAGGGGTCTGCCTACAATACCGGATATAACAAGGGAAATGCTGAACGATAAAATTACCATGATGGAGATGAAGGAGGCAATCAAAAAACAAAAAAATAATAAAACACCGGGACCAGACGGAATCCCAGCAGAACTATACAAAAAAATTCAAGAGCCACTTGAGATACCAATGTTGGACTTATATAACGAAGCGCTAGAACAAGCCAGATTGCCAAACTCGTGGATAGAGGCATACATCACATTAATACCAAAAGAGGATACAGATAACCAGCAGATCAAAAATTACAGGCCAATTTCGCTATTAAATGCCGATTATAAAATATTTGCCACAATAATTGCGGAAAGACTCAAAAAAATACTAAATGAAATTATCCACCCCGATCAAAATGGGTTTTTACCAAAAAGGCAATTGAGAAACAACACAAGAATGATAATGAATGTGCTGGAATATTATGAAGCCCATCCCGAGAAACAAGCAGCACTGATATTTGTGGATGCGCAAAAAGTGTTCGATAATTTAAATTGCCAGTTCCTTATTAATCAATTAAACATTATGAACTTTGGAGAAAAATTTATAGGGATGATTAGATATACTCCACCCAAACAGCAAAAATTATACTAAATGGGGAAATAACAGACAAATTCAACATAGCCAAAGGGGTAAGACAGGGATGCCCATTATCTCCCCTTTTATTTATCCTATCATTAGAAGTGTTGCTGGCACAGGTTAGGCAAAAACAAGAAATAAAAGGATTAAGAATAAAAAAGGAAGAGTATAAAATACAAGCCTTTGCAGACGATATGGCCTTTATTATAGAAGGCCCACTACAGCAGTGATGGCGAACCTTTTTTGGCTAGGGTGCCAAAAGGGTGGCGTGCCCACACCCATAATACAATGCCCTCCCCCGCGCATGCGCACAACCCCGCGCATGCGCACAACCCCGCGCATGCGCACAACCCCGCGCATGCGCACAACCCCCGCGCTGCACCCCGCACATGTGCACAACCCCCATGCTGCCCCCCCCGCGCATGCGCATAGGCCTCACTGAAGTCTCCGGACTTCCGATAGGCCCGTTGGGCTGTTTTTCGCCGTCCCCAGGCTTCAGGAGGCTTTCCTGAAGCCTGGAGAGAGCGAAAATGGCCGAAAAGAAGAAAATCAGCTGGCCAATGCGCGCTGGAGCTGACATAGGGCAACGCCTCGCGTGCCCTCAGATATGGCCCCGCGTGCCATAGGTTTGCCATCACTGCACTAGAGACAGGAATTACATTAATACAAGAAATAGAAGAATTTGGCAAAATAGCAGGGCTCAAAATAAATAAAGATAAGACAAAGATAATAACTAAGAACCTTACCCATAGTCAGAAAGAGGAATTGGAAGAGAAATTGGGAATTCAGACAGCTAAGAAAGTGAAATACCTTGGAATTTGGCTGACGGCAAAATGCTCATCTATAAAAGAGGATAACTATAACAAATTATTACAACAAATACAAAAAGATCTGGATAATTGGGCAAAATTACAACTATCATTAATTGGAAGAATTGCCACAATTAAAATGAATATATTACCTAAAATCCTATTCATCTTCCAAACAGTACCAATAAAACTAGGAAGGAAATTTTTTGAAGAACTAAATAAAGTAATATTAAAATTTATCTGGCTAGGGAAGAAATCCCGAATAAAATTAAAACTTCTACAGGATAGCAGAAATAAGGGAGGATTTGGACTCCCAGATTGGGAACTCTATTACCAAGCAGCAGTCGTGACATGGCTAAAAGATTGGATAAACTTCAAAAACAAAAGGACATTGACAATAGAGGGCCATGACTTGCAACTTGGCTGGCACGCATTTATTTGGGAAGGGAAAAGTAAATCACATTCATACTTCCAGAGACATTTAGTGAGAGACGTCCTGCTATATGTTTGGGGGGGAATTAAGAAAAAACCATTATATTAAAATTCCAATTTGGTTATCAACTATGGAGGCAATGATATATCCTAATGTACTAGATTTAAACAAGATAGTAAGTTATAAAGAGATATTGGATGAGCAATGGGAATTAAAGTCTAACCAAGAGTTAAAATGTCAAGGAATAGCGATAGATTGGTGGCCATATCTGCAAATTCGGACAAGATACAAAAAAGACCTACAACAATATGGTTTCTATAAAGAACAACAAGAATTGGATAAAATATTACAGGGGACGGAGGAAAAAATGATATCTAAAGCATATAACTATTTCTTAAGATTTAAAATGGAGGAAGAAACGGTCAAAGAATCCATGATAATTTGGGCTAAACATTTTGGCTATAACATTGAATTAGAACACTGGGAAAAGCTATGGGAGAAGAATTACAAATTAACAATGTCAGCAGCCTACAAAGAAAATCTATACAAAATGTTTTATCATTGGCATTTATCCCCGGCAAGATGGGCGAAAATGTTTCCAAACAGATCAGCGGAATGCTGGAGATGTAACCACAAACAAGGAACATTTTCTCATTTGTGGTGGACTTGCCCAAAAGCCAGGAAATATTGGGCCAAAATAAAGAAATGGTTAGAAGAAATTACGAAACAAAAAATTGAGTTGAAACCGGAACTATTTCTACTGGGCATAAGAAGAGAAAACCTATGTAAAGAAATTCAATATATTATACTTCATATAATAACCGCTGGCTTTTGCTCAAAATTGGAAACAAGATAACACTCCTTCAGACCAGCAGTGGGTTGCTCCTGGTTCGGCCTGATTCTAAAAACCGGTAGCGGCAACGGGAGGCTCTGCCCACCCGCCCAGGACGCGCGCAAACCAGTAGTAAAGGGTTTTAGAACCCACTACTGCTTCAGACGCAATGATAATAAAAAAGGTGCTTGATTGTGCAGAGATGGATAGGTTAACCATGGAACTAAAAGATAGAGAAGAAACGGAATATTACAAGACTTGGAATACATGGTACAGTTGGCTAGAAAATAGATGTAACGTCCATACATAAAGAACACTTAAGAGTCATAATAATGTGAAAAATTATATATATTTGTGAATATCGCTACAAGTTAAAGGCAAAAGATATTATGTATGTACATAAATAATTATATAACATATAGAATAGCAATTTATAAAATTGGCAAATATGTAAATATGAGTGATACCAATATTGGAACGCTGTAAAGAGTGGAAATGTGGTGTAAAGGTTGAAAAATGTTTAATAAAAATTTATAAATTTAAAAAAAAAACTGCGGCAAGAAAGGTCGTAAAATGGGGCAAAACTCACTTAACAAGTGTGTCATTTAGCAACATTAACTTTGGGCTCAATTGTGGTTGTAAGTCAAGGATTACCTGTATTGTCTAGCCATGTTTTGTGCTTTCTTCCTTTCTTCCTCCTTCCTGTCCTTCTGAGCTAGCTTTCTCCAAATGTAGTGGGACTAGAGCTCTCAGTATCCCAAACCACCATAATACTGTTCCCAAGAAATTATGGGAATTTAGTTCCAACACACTCATGCTGGACATAGTTTAAATCAGGGGTCTCCAACCTTGGCAACTTTAAGACTTGTGGACTTCAACTTCCAGAATTCCTCAGCCAGCTTTGCTGGCTGAGGAATTCTGGGATTTGAAGTCCACAAGTCTTAAAGAGTTGAAGTCCATAAGTTGCCAAGGTTGGAGACCCCTGGTTTAAATGGTGGAAATCAAACTCAATTATCAATAGCTTGTCTCATTATTTAATCAGGGTTTGTGGATTAAATCGCAATTGGAAAGGCTCACACAACATGTGAAGCCGTTAATCATTCAATTTCACAAATGTGCTTCATTTCTCCGGTTCAGGGGTGGGTTCTAACTTACCTCGCTGCTGGTTCGCTTCCTCCCGCGCCATGTGGCCGCGCCTCGTGGGCGCGCGCATGCTTCGCATGCATGCACAGTGCACAAAATATTCAAAAAAATTCAAAAAAAACCCCCGCTGAAAACAAGATGGCGATGCATGTGCAGTGCCGGAAACTCGGCTTCTGCGCATGCACAGAAGAAAAAAAAATTCAAAAAAAAATTCAAAAAAATTCAAAAAAAAAGATGGCGGCGCCCACGGACCGGCACCGACCGAACCGAATCGGTGATGTCATCGTGACATCACCAGTAGGTCACTACCGGTTCAGGCGAACCGGTCCGAACCGGGAGGAACCCACCTCTGCTCCGGTTACAAAATGATCGTTTTGTCTCAGACGTTTGTTTAGAATGTTAAATACAAAGCATACTTTTTAACAGGGGTTCTGAAATTTGGGGCAAGCAGACCCACCGATAAAATGGATCCCTAGAACAGAAATTGAAAGAGGCTTCCAGAGAGAGGGGCATGCAAGAGAATTCACTGTGAAACAATGAATTGATTATATCACTTTTCAGATGGAACTTTCAATTCACTCATTGATCATCAACCTTCTTTCTCATCCCTCCGGTTGGGTTGTCATAACCCCAATAATTCCCACTAAGGAGGATGATACAGGTAAAAAAAAATAGTCCCTGTGGATTTTACTCTGCTAGTCGTTGCCGACTATAAGGGGCGATGCTGATCCCCATTTCAAGGCCATTGAACCAGCGCTGTCCAAAGACATTTCTGTGGTTATGTGGCCAGCATGACGTCACAGAGCGTTGTTACCTTCCCACTGAAGTGGTACCTATTTATCTAATTGCATTTGCAATCCTAAATTGCATTGAGGGATTCAATCAAGATCACATGAGGTATTCATACCACTCTATAAAGCCTTAATAAGACCACACCTAGAGTACTGCATCCAGTTTTGGTCACCACACTACATAAAAGATGTTGAGACCAGAAGTGGGTTCCTCCCGGTTCAGACCAGTTCGCCCAACCCGGTAGCGACCCGCTGGTGACATCACGATGTCACGGAGCCGGTTCGGTCGGTGCCGGTCCGTGTACGCCACCATCTTTTTTAAAAAAAAATTGTAATTTTTTTTTAATTTGGGGGGGGGGGATTTTTTTCCGGGTTTTTTTTTCTTCTGCACATGCGCAGAAGCTGAGTTTCCGGCACTGCTCATGCATTGCCATCTTGTTTTCCGCTTTTGGGGGGGGGGGATTTTTTTTTTTTGCACTGCGCATGCGCGTGCGTGTGAAGCACACGAGGCGTGGCCACACAATGCGGGAGGAAGCAAACCGGCAGCAAGGGAAGTTAGAACGCACCCCTGCAGCATATGTTAAGGTATTGT
>QLTV01004279.1:1411157-1427785 GCA_003457575.1 Thermophis baileyi | reverse complement strand
ATTCCCACCCCACTCCTGGGGGAAGGATATTGCAAAATCTCCATTCCCACCCCACTCTGGGGCCAGCCAGAGGTGGTATTTGCCGGTTCTCCGAACTACTCAAAATTTCCGCTACCGGTTCTCCAGAACTTGTCAGAACCTGCTGAAACCCACCTCTGGCGCCAACACGAATGATGTCATGGTGGCCATGCCCACCCTGGCCACGCCCCCCCCCCGAGGTCAAACACAACCCTGATGCGGCCCTCAATGAAATCGAGTTTGACACCCCTGCTTTAAATCAATAGAACATTACAAAAGTTGGCTGTTTCACCCCTTCTCAACCTCTAAAATGACAACTTTTGGCAAGGATCTCTGACATAAGCGATGCAGATAAGGATGGAAATGCAGAGAGGGATTGCTGGCTTTACAATCACTGAATTCCATTCTTTGCTTTTTTTGAAGGTTTCAACCCTGTGGCCAGCTCTCCCATTTTATAGGGTGAGGCAACTGCTTTAGGCAGATGGTTTTGGCTGCCATAAAACAGCAACAAATACCTCATTTACTTAATTTATTCCCCCCTTTTTTTTTTACTGGCAGTAGGCAGGACATCCTTGTGAGAATGACTAGTATTTTAGGCTATGCTCTCTGTGGGGAAAGAAAGTACGCTCTGCTCGGTTTGACGCCACAAATTATTTCAGTTGATGCTTTGCATGGAGCAATTTTCTTCTTGAATCTCTCTTTAACTAACTCATATTTTTTTTCTGTGAATAATCTTTGGTTTGTCCCCAGATAGAAACTCTGCTGAGTCAGAGCCTATCCGCCAAATCATTATACTGTATGGTTTAATTCTGTTATTCTGTTAATTCTCCTCTCCCCCTCTGCAAGCACAGGATCTTCTGTCATGGAGGAAGCAGCTCCATAGATCCTCAGTGATTCCATAAGAAGGGAAAGCAAAAGGTAAAATAACTCAGAAAACGGGAAGAGAATGTAGGTGTAATGAAATGTGAGAATGACCTTGGGAGGGAGAGCCAAGATTGGACATCTGGCATGTCCACAGAAGGAGAGGAAAGTGGGAAAAGGAGGGAAAAGGAAGAAATACTTTGAGTCCTGTAGGACACCTTGTGAGATAGTCAAGAGAAGAACTACAACCAGGAGGACTAGCTGGTATCCTTTTTGTAAGGTTGCATTAACAGAATCTTGCAAGACTGAAAGTATTTACCCCCTTCTTTCTTTTTACTCTCTGGAAAACAAGACAGGGTCCCTTCTGAGATGCTTCCCACGTCCTTCCTCCTTCTGTCGGCTAAGACAGGGGTCCCCCAAACCCCAGGCAGCGACTCACTACCGGACCATGGCCAGTTCGAAACCGGGCAACATGAGTGGCTTGCTAGCTGCATGCACAGCTCCACTCGCGTGAGTGGTGGACACTTGTACACGCAGCTCCACTCGCGTGAATGGAGTTTTGCAAGTGCCTACCGCTCACGTGAGTGGAACTGCATGCACGAGTGGCAGGAGCTTGTGCAAATGGAGCTCTGCGCACGCGCTTGCGCACACCTGCCACTCACACAGAACTATCCCCCCTCCCCCCCCCACATGCCAGGCCACCAAGCCGGAAAAGTTGGGGACCGCTGGGCGAAGATAACCTTTTGCATGGTGGAAGTTCAGTCTGTGACTCTCCCTCCTGTCTCCCAAGGTCCTTCCCTCACACCATTTCTGTAGGCTTGAGGTAAAGCCTTGGGATATATTCAAATGCTACTGATATCCATATCAGTCCCAATTCCCAACACTCCTGTGTGTGCTTTGGAAATACATTGAATGTTTTAACCCCTGATTTAAAGGTTAAATATCATGTGGCACTTCTGCCTGATTGATGCTTTTGCAAGTGCAGAATAGGGTTCCAGAAAAGTGAGTACCGTATTTTTCAGAGTATAAGACACACTTCCCCCCCCTAAAAGAGGGTGGAAATGTTGGTGCGTCTTATACACCGAATACAGCCATTTTTGGCCTCCCAAAGCCCCCCCCACGTGAAAACAGGTGCACAGAGGGTTTGGGAGGTCTGCAGAGTGCTCCTGGGGGCTGGGGGAGGGCAAAAACGCCCCCATTTTTGCAAAAACGGCCCATTTTTCACAAAAACGGGGTGCGCAGAGGGTTTGGGAGGTCTGCAGAGTGCTCCTGGGGGCTGGGGGAGGGCAAAAACTTTTTTTTCATACTTAACTCTTCAAAATCTTGGTGCGTCTTATACACCGGTGCATCTTATAGTCCGAAAAATACAGTATATTTAGTTTTGGTTTTGAAGTGTTGAAATCTGCCAGTAAGAAGGGAATAAATATAGGAGGAATCAGAGCAAGAGGCAAAAAGTAAAACCAAATTAAGAAAAGAAGCAGAAAGTAAATTAAACAAGAGGCAGAAAGTAAAACCAAAACCACTCAGATACACACATTCCCAGTCAAGCCAGATTTCTGAAATGCCATCTATGGCACAGAGCATGTCTGCCAACCTAGAGATTAATATGGCATCTGTAGCTGTGCATAAATCACACCAAGAAGAAACAAGGTGCCAGGTTCAGAATATGACAAAATTACAATGGCACTGAAAAAAGTGACTTATGGTCTTCCTCATACTTATAGCAATAGCACTTAGACTTATATACCACTTCACAGTGCTTTACAGCCCTCTCTAAGCAATTTACAGAGTCACCCTATTGCCCCCAACAATCTGGGTCCTCATTTTACTGACCTCGGAAGGATGGAAGGCTGAGTCAACCTTGAGCCTGGTGAGATTCGATCTGCCAAATTGCAGTCAGCTGGCAGTCAGCAGAAGTAGCCTGCAGTACTGCATTCTAACCACTGCGCCACCGCGGCTCTTATAACTATTATAGCATCCCCCCATGATCAGAATTTGAGCACTTGGCAACTGGTATGTATTTGTGACCAGGGGTAGGTTCTACTTATCTTCCCTACCGGTTCGCATCGCGTCGGAAGTGCGCATTTTGCGCGCATGCGCTTGCTTCACTCGTGCATACCCCCCCGTCACGTCGTGCAAATGACCCTCTGCGCATGTGCAGAGGGTTCTTTGCAAGCCGCTTTCAAGGAGCGGCGACCGGAGAACCAGTTCAGGGGCATGTCTGCCTGGCCATCGCTGCCGGTTCGGCGAGCGGGGGCAAATTTCCACCACCGGTACAAGAGAACCGGTCTGAACCGGCTGCAACTCACCACTGTTTGTGACGGCTGCAGTGTCCCAGGGTCATGTGCTCACCATTTACAACCTTCCCGGCTGGCTTTCGACAAGCAAAGTCAATGGGGGAAGTGGGGTTCATTTAACAGCTGTGTGATTCCCTTAATAACTGCAGTGATTTGCTTCACAACTGTGGCAAGGAAGTTTATAAAATTGAGTGCAACTCACTTAACAGTCACTTTGCTCAGCAATTGAAATTCTGGTCCCAACCACGATCATAAATCGTGGACTCCTTGAGTCTTGCGTGAAGTCTTAGTACCGCTTTATAGAGCCTTAGTAAGGCCACACCTGGAATACTGCATCCAGTTTTGGTCACCACCTTGCAAAAAAGATGTTGAGACTTTGGAAAAAGTGCAAAGAAGAGCAACTAAGATTTTTAAAGGCCTGGAGACAAAAACATACGAAGAACGGTTGCAGGAATTGGGTATGGCCAGTCTAGAGAAGAGAAGGACTAGGGGTGACATGATAGCAGTATTCCAATATTTGACGAGCTGCCACAAAGAAGAGAGGGGTCAACTTATTTTCCAAAGCACCAGAAGGCAAGACAAGAAACAATGGCTGGGAACTAATCAAGGAGAGAAGCAACCTGGAATAAGGGACTAACAGTGAACAGTGAGGACAATTAACCAGTAGAACAGAAGTTGCCTTCAGAAGTGGTAGGTGCTCCATCACTGGAGGCTTTTAAGAAGAGACTGGACAGCCACTTATCTGAAATACTTCTGCTTGAGCAGGGGCCTGGACTAGAAGGCCTCCAAGGTCCCTTCCAGCTCTATTCTGATTGATGACAGAGGGAAGGCTTATCTCTTAGAAGGGAGCGATAAAGGTCTATCCCAATTTGGATAGCTCTGATCTGATTGTATGTAATAATTCTCTCTTGTGTTTTTCCTCTTTCTGTCAGGTCTTTTAGAGGTGGTGAGTCATGCTGGGAAAGAGACAAGGGCATTGCCAAAACATAAGCCACCTCCATCGGCCCCCTCAAGATGTTGCAGTCCCACAGAGGATCAGTTCTCCTAAGGCAAGTGATATTAGCCTGGAAGTATTTAACGGCTCTACCCCAGAGATTAAATACATCCGCAGGCCCAGGCGGGATAGAAGAGCTTACAAAACGGATTCCAACGATTCCCACGGAGGGGAAGGCGAGACAAATACTTTCATCCCTAGACCTGCAGAGAGCCCCCCGCCCCCATGCTGTCCCAGTCTTTCCCAGGTCTGGAACACCTCCAAAGCCATCTTCTGCTGTCTGATCACCTGTGGGAGCTGCTTCAAGGACTGCCGAGCCAGTATCTCCTACAACAGTACCTTGACAGAGGATGGGAAGAACCAGGAGTGCAATGGACGTTCAACTAACAGTCCGGCCAACAGTTCCCCCAATGAAAAGAATGGGAGCCGAACTGGGAAGAGTACAATGGGGAGCAGTTTTAGCTACCCTGATGTGAAATTGAAAGGGGTCCCAGTCCCGCTTTATCCAAACCGGAACCCTAGCTCTGCCACAGACTCTGATTCATGTTACAAGGAACCTTTGCCGGAGAAGTTCCCTCAACCCAGCATTGAGAAACAGCCTGCCCCTACTAGCCACCGAAGCTCTGAGGAACATTACTCCTTCCACGAGTCCGATCTTGAGTTTGGTGAGCTGAACAGCTCCATGTCCAGTAGGGAGATTGACGGCCTCATCTTCAAGAAACTGACCGAGCTTTTCAGTGTCCACCAGATCGATGAGTTGGCCAAGTGTACCTCCGACACGGCCTTCCTGGAGAAGACCAACAAGATCTCAGACCTCATCAACAGCATTACTCAGGACTACAATTTGGATGAGCAGGATGCCGAATGTAGGCTGGTCCGGGGCATCATACGCATCAGCACACGGAAAAGCAGGGTCCGACCCCGTGTCCCTGCCCCAAATCTCCCAAGTTCAGGGGAAATCACCAGCCGAGGCAACCCACTTCATGGCGGCAATGAGACCATGCTGGCATCCGTCCTCACTAGTGAAGAAGGTATGCATGAATTTCAGTTCTAGGGTAGAACATGGTACCAAATGGGGGGGAAACCAAATACACCACAATTTGGAGTGCCACATATAGGGCAGTACTGAGTACAGGTAGTCCTCGACTTACAACAGTTTGTTTAGTGACCGTCCAAAGTTACAATGGCCCTGAAAAAAGTGACTTGAGACTGTTTTTCGCACTTATGACCATTGCAGCATGCCCATGGTCATATGATCAAAATTCAGATACTCAGCAACTGACTCATATTTATGACGGTTGCAATGTCCCGGGGTCATGTGATCACCTTTTGTGACCTCCTGACAATCAAAGCCAATGGGAAAGCAAGTTTCACTTAACAACCGTGCTACTAACTGAACAACTGCAGGGATTCATTTAACAACTGTGGCCAGAAAGGTGGTAAAATGGGGCAAAACTCACTCAGTCTCATGTAGCAACAGAAATTTTGGGCTCGATTGTGGTCGTAAAGTCGAGGACTACCTGTATGTGTTATATGTGAAACACATCTATGTCTTTCTCTTCTACTTCAATCAAATCTCTGTAAGGCATATGAATAGAAAAACGTCTGGGCATAACTTTTCACTAAAAGTGACATCCTTCAGATGTCCCAGAGGTGCTTTTTTCAAGAGGCAACTGGACTTTCTGGTTTTTCTTTGAAGACGTTTTGCTTCTCATCCAAGAAGCTTCTTCAGCTCTGACTGGATGGATGACTGAATCCTTCTATTCCCCACCATCCAATCAGAGCTGAAGATGAAAAGCGAAACGTCTTCAAAGAAAAACCAGAGAATCCAGTTGCCTCCTGAAAAAAAAAGCATGGGACAACCATGACGTGGATGACTGAGAATCCCCATAGACATCCTTCAGTTGCGTCAAGCTACAACTTCCACTGGACCCAACCAGCATAGCTGATGGGGAAACTATAGGTCCATGATGGCAAACCTATGGCACGCATGCCACAGGTGGCATGCAGAGCCCTCTCTGCGGGCACGTGAGCCGTCGCCCAGCTCAGCTCCACCCCGCATGCGCGTGCGCCTCCCACTGGCCAGCTGATTTTCTGGTATCTGCGGCGCATGCGCAGAGGGCGGGGTGCATCCCCAGGCTCCGGAGGGTTTTCTCGAGCCTCCGGGAGGGTGAAAATGGCCTCCCCCGGGCTCCGGAGGCCCTCTGGAGGCCGGAAACGGGCCCATTTCCGGACTTCCGGAACTTCCGGGAGGCCCATTTTTCGCCCTCCCCAGGCTCCGGAGGCTTTCCTCGAGCCTCCGGGAGGGCGAAAACGGCCTCCCCCCGGGCTCTGGAGGCCCTCCAGAGAGGGCGGGGGGAGCACGGGGGAGCATGCGCATGTGCGGGGGATCGCGCGCAAAACATTGGGGTGCTGTTTTCTCACTGATCAAGTCAGCAGTATCCGTGTGGAGCCATTTTGTTACCCTGCACGCAAGAATAAGTCTTAGATTTGCCTAGCTTTACATATAGACCAGGGGTGGGTTTCAACTTACCTCGCTGCCGTTCGCTCCCCTCCCGCGCTGCTCCCTCCCACCTCGTGGGCGCTCGCAGTAACGAAAAAAAAATTTTTTTTAAAAGACAAAAACAAGATTTTAAAGCCAAAAAAAAAGATGCCGACCGCATGCACAGTGCCGGAAGTCGGCTTCTGCACATGCTCAGAAGGAAAAAAAATTAAAAAAAAAATTCGGAAAAAAAAATCGAATTTTGTTTTAAAAAAAGATGGCGGCCCCCACGGACCGGCACCGACCGATCCGGTTCGGTGACGTCATCGTGACATCACCAGCGGGCCGCTACCGGTTCGGGCGAACCGGTCCGAACCGGGAGGAACCCACCCTTGATATAGACATAGGTAATTAAAACATACTGCCTCAAATTCTAGAGGTTATTCATCTCAGTAGAAGACAGTTGTATTCTGCGACAAGGATTTTGCATATATCCAAATGAATTACTACTGGCTTCCCTGGAATGCAAAATACAACCTAGGAGAGCAGCAACGCTTCTGAGCAGCAGCAGCTGTCTGAGCACGCTGCTTTTCCATTTCCCAGGCTGCCTTGGTGCAAGTATGCTCTTTTCTCACCCCTGGGGCACAGCCCACAGGCTACGGTGCCCAGGCAGAAGCTGGCACAGGCTGCCTGGGACCAGGCATTGCCTGCATGGATCGAAATGGTTGTTCAGAGAAGCAGTGGTGATGGCAGCATTGAGAGGAGGTGATGTTGGGGTCCAAAAGGTAGGGTAAATGATGGTGGTGGTGGGGGGGTGATGCACAGATGAGAATATGGATCTTGAGGAAGATCTTTCATGAGGCCCCCATGAAAGGGCCCTCAAAGAAAAACAAGGTTCTGTTCTTTCTGGTACCCCAAACAAATAGGTACGGAAACCTAGACTCCATTGCGTCTAGGTTTGCAATTGGGGTGGGGGGGGGCAGTTTTGCAACGGAGAATTGGGACACTGTAGCTCACCCACCTCCCTCAGGATCCTCCTACACAGGACACAGAATGTTCTCAGAGGAGGTTCAGAGCAGGATAAGCAGCCCATCTTCCTCCCAGAAATTGAAGAGGGTCATGGGCTGAGCTGCAAAGCAAATCAGTGATGGGGGGGGAGGGGGGCATTCTGAGAGAAGGTTCATTTATGGTCCCACGAAACATAATAATTGAAAAGAAGGAATGGCATTTGGAGCTGCAGGCATATTTTTTGCTCTGAGAAGGAATACCCTTTTGCAAAAATGCTTGGGTTTCAACTGGGAACTAAGCTGGCACCAGCAGCTGCTTTAATGTTGTTGTTACCAGTAGTCTGTGTTTACCAACCACAATTGGGACTGGCAACTCAGTCACTAATCGAAGCGGTCACTGAGTGAAGCCACACCTGTCGCTTGTGATCTTAACTTCAGCTTTCCTTTGCTTTATGAAATGGCAAATGTGAGGTTTGGTTGCAAAGTTGCTTTTTATCACTATGGTAACTGTGAATGGCCCCTAAATGAGGCAGTTACTAAATGAAGACTGTATACAGGTAGTCCTCACCTTACGACCACAACTGAGCCCAAAAATTTATGTTGCTAAGTGAGAAATTTGTTAAGTGAGTTTTGCCCCATTTTACAACTTTTCTTGCCGCATTTGTTAAGGGAATCATTGCAGTTGTTAAATTAGTAACACGGTGGTTAAGTGCATCTGGCTTCCCCATTGACTTTGCTTTTCAGAAGTTTGCCAAATATGATCACATGATCCCAGAGCACTGCAACGGTCATAAAAGAGCCGAGGTGGCGCAGTGGTTAGAGTGCAGTACTGCAGGCTACTTCAGCTGACTGTTCAGCAGTTCAGCGGTTCAAATCTCACCAGGCTCAAGGTTGACTCAGCCTTCCATCCTTCCGAGGTGGGTAAAATGAGGACCCAGATTGTTGGGGGCAATATGCTGACTCTGTGAACCGCTTAGAGAGTGCTGTAAAGCACTGTAAAGCGGTATATAAGTCTAAGTGCTATTGCTATTGCTATTGCTAAATGCGAGTCAATTGTCAAGCATCCAAATGTAAATCATGTGACCATGGGGATGCAGCAATGGACGTAAGTGTGAAAAATGGTCATCAGTCACTTTTTTCAGTGCTGCTGTGACTTCGAATGGTCACTAAGTGAGCTGTTGTAAGTCGAGGACTACCCATACATATTTTACAGTCCCATCTGGTGCCCAGCCTTTCTCTCAGTCTGGGATTCCCATTTTACAATGGAATGGTTTAGTTCTCTATGAAATGAAACCTCCTCTGTTACATAAAAGCTGAAACCCGTGACAGTAGGATCAGTGGTGAAATCCAATTTTTTTTACTACCGGTTCTGTGGGCATGGTTTGGTGGGTGTGGTGTGGCTTGGTGGGCGTGGCAGGGGAAGGATACTGTAAACTCTCCATTCCCTCCCCACTCCAGGGGAAGGTTACTGCAAAATCCCCATTTCCTCCCGATCGGCTGGGACTCGGGAGGCAGAGAATAGATGGGGTGGGGCCAGCCAGAGGTGGTATTTGCCGGTTCTCCGAACTACTCAAAATTTCCCGCTACCGGTTCTCCAGAACCTGTCAAAACCTGCTGGATTTCACCCCTGAGCAGGATACTGTCTTCTCATTTGGCTGCTTCTGAGATAAACAGCTTCTTGAGCGGCTCAGGGAGCAAAGTCTATTGCTCTTTGCAAAGCATTCCTCTGTCTGACATCCATAATGGATCCAACATTTTTGTCACTTTTGTTGACACTCTCAGGTGAATCCAAGAATATGTAACATGACCCATCAGAGTTGGGGGCGCGTCTATTCAAATGTCAACCTCTCTGCTAACTGCCTTTCAGATTTACCTGTTCAGATATCGGTAGAAACGACAGCAGATATGCAAGCCAGAAACATGAGGCAAGGTACCTACAACACAGCAGGTGAGTTTTCTTGACATATTTTAGGATGTTTGAGGTTTTTGGGCTTATGACTGTTGGGCCATGGTTGCTTTCACGAAAGAAATGGGGCGATGGGAAAACTTAACAGACATCTGCAATTTGACCTATTGTAAAGAAGAACTAATGGGTTTCTACCAAGTTATTGCACTGATTTATACTGGATTGGTTGATTGTGCCTTCAAGTAATTGTTGACTCCTGGTGACTTCCTGGACAAGTCCCTGGCAAGGGACTTTTCTTGGCAAGATTTCAGAAGTGATTTGTCATTGCCTGCTTCTTCCTAGGGCTGAGAGACACTGACTGGCCCAAGGTCACCCAGCTAGCTTCATGCCTAAGACAGAACTAGAACTCCTGGTCTCCCACTTTCTAGCCCAGTGCCTTAACCACTAGACCATACTGGCTCTCTTTAAAAAATTACAGTGCAGCAATAACCATGTGTATTGGGAGAGTGAGACTGTCTTTCTACATTTAGAAGGAAGTCTCATCTGGCTTTGGTTGTACAGAATTTACTGTCGCATTTTCGCGGAGAAAATCTATGCCCTGGTGGGCTGCTTCCTCTTCTCCATCTCATGCAATTATTTCTCTGACCAGTACAAGGTGACCTTCATTCAGCTAGTCTAGATGTGGAGGTAACCCCCTACCCAAATTCCTACTGCATTTTATGTTGCTTTTGAAGTCTCTGGCCACGGGTGGGCTTCAAAAATTTTAGCAAGGGGTTCTCTGCCCAGTTGCTGGGTGGGCGTGGCCATGGTGGGCGTGGCCTAGTCGGCCTCCTGCTCCATGGTGGGAGGGCGTTTTTGCCTTTCCCTGGGCTCCGGAGGCTTTCCTCGAGCCTCCGGGAGTGTGAAAACGGCCTCCCCAGGCTCTGGAGGCCGGAAACAGGCCCGTTTCCGGCCTTCCCGAACTTCCGGTAGGCCCGTTTTTCGCCCTCCCCGAGCCTCCGCGCACGCCCTGCACTTACCTGCATCCAAAATGGGCCGCTTGGGGACTCCTGGGAGGGGAGGGATGGAGTGGGCGGGGCCAGCCAGGAGTGGGATTTGGGGGTTCTCCAAACTGCACAGAATCTTAGCTAGAGGTTCTCCCAAACCCCTGCGAACCCCCAGCAGCCCACCCCTGTCTCTGGCCCATCCAGAATTATATGCACAAAATCCTTTGCTAGTGCTTCCTGGCGCTCCCTGGAACAGGATGAAGCAATGGGGCAGTTCTGTTTTGCTGTTTAAAAGTAAAGGCCCGTGTTACTTTATGAAGACTTCAAAGCATTGTCAAAGTGAGGCTCCCCTTCAGAGCTTTGCACAGCCTTACACTGTAGCACCCATGCTGAGCATTCACACAGATCTATGGGTATTGGCTATCATGAACTGAACATCCTTTTGGTGATCCAGCTGTGTCGTGGTTCCAAAAAAATTGAGCCATAGAAGAGAATATTTATAGCTCAAGGTTGAACTGTGGGGTGGTTTTCTTCCCACATATCAAACTATGTCTTTTCCGACATTAACCCCAGCACGGCATAGAAGAGAATATTGGTAGAAGAGAATATTGGTAGAAGAGAATATTTGTAGCAGGATCCTGGGACACATATATTTACCTTCATTCGTGAGAATATTTTTGGCTCGACGTTGAACTGTGGGGTCCTTGGTGCTCTCTGAGCTTGATGCTTTTCTTGCAGACGTTTCATTACCAAGCTAGTGTACTGATGATGTTATCTAGTTTGGTAATGAAACGTCTGCAAGAAAACCACCAAGTTCAGAGATCACCCTGCAATCTGAGCCATACCAGGAACAATTCCCTCCCTTTCTCCCTTTCTCGAACTAAACATCACTTGGATGAAGCAAAGTTATAAATGGAATACTAGAGATGGTTCAACATTGCTAATTAGTTCAAAGGTGGAACCAGTTATCTAAGAAAATGGTATGCTCTGTCCATTGAATAGAGTATATTTAAACATAGTCTGGATAGATATTTGGCAGGAATGCTTTCAGAGGTGGGTTTCAGCATGTTCTGACCAGTTCTGGAGAACCGGTAGCAGAAATTTTGAGTAGTTCGGAGAACCGGTAAATACACCTCTGACTGGCCCCGCCTCCATCTATTCTCTGCCTCCCGAGTCCCAGCTGATTGGGAGGGAATGGAGATTTTGCAGTATCCTTCCCCTGCCACGCCCACCAAGCCACGGCCACCAAGCCATGCCACGGCCACCAAGCCACTCCCACAGAACCGGTAGTAAAAAAAATTGAATCCCACCACTGAATGCTTTGATTTAGTTCCCTAAACTGAACAAGGAATTGGATGACATGGTCTAATGGCCAGCTCTTCATTTCTGTGACGCATACAAGGCTGATGAATAAGATAGTTTGATGGTTTTGCCATCGACTTCAGTATGTTTTGTTCATGCATCCATATGACCCTTCAGTGTGGATACTCTATGCATCCCTTTAAAATGAGACGCCCCATCGAATTTGGATACATTTTCACTTGTTCCAATATAGCAGAGGTCTTCAAACTTGGCAACTTTAAGACTTGTGGACTTCAACTCCCAGAATTCTCCAGCCAGCATAGCTGAAACTTATGGTATAAAAGAAAGAAAATCTGTGAGTGGGCCTTGAATTTTCAATTCGTTTATGGCCATGCTCGCAATCATTCATGCTTTTTCACGCTCGCTTGGAATACTGTGATGCACTCTAAATGGAGCTGCCCTTGAGGACTATCCAGAAACTTCAGGTGGTTCAGAATGCAGCGATGGGACACAGGTTTCCCTGTGTAACTTCTCTGCTTTAGGAGCTATGCTGGTTACCAGTTTTCTTCCAGGAGCAATTCAAAATATGACTTGCCCCCTTTAAAGCCTTTCAAAGTTTAGGACTTGAATATCTCTCTTTCTTTCAGTGGCATCTGCCTGTCTAATAAGATTTGGGAAAGTGGGTGAATCTTCACAGGGTCTACAGCCTCAGCCACAATAGCAATAGCAATAGCACTTAGACTTATATACCGCTTCATGGTGCTCTACAGCCCTCTCTAAGCGGTTTACGGAGTCAGCATATTGCCCCCAACAATCTGAGTCCTCATTTTACCGACCTTGGAAGGATGGAAGGCTGAGTCAACCTTGAGCCGGTGAGATTTGAACTGCCGAACTGCAGCTAGCAGTCAGCTGAAGTAGCCTGCAGTGCTGCACTCTAACCAGGGGTGGGTTCTGACTTATCTCGCTGCCGGTTTGCTTCCTCTCTCGCCGTGTGGGCGCGCCTCAGGGGCGCGCGCGCTTCGCGCGTGCACACATGCGCAGTAAAAAAAAATAAAAAATTCAAATAAGCCGAAAATAAGATGATGACACATGCGCAGTGCCGGAAACTTGGCTTCTGCACATGCGCAGAAGGGGAAAAAAATTAAAAAAAATAAAATAAAAAATTTTTTAAAAAAAAATTAAAAAAAAAGACGGCTGGCACCGACCGAACCTGATTGGTGACGTCATTGTGACGTCACCAGCGGGTCGCTACTGGTTCGGGCGAACCGGTCCGAACCGGTAGCAACCCACCTCTGACTCTAACCACTGCGCCACCTCGGCTCTTCCCCTTTGGAATAGCACATAGATACCCTGAAAAATTATACGACCCCCAACCTGTTGATTTTTAGGAGAGCCATCCAAAATGCGGCTTTTTAAGACTGCCTTAGACATGGAGTGCTTATGAATGATGTCTCATTGATGTTATTCTGAACATTGCTTTGGCTGTACTGCATGTGCTGGGATTTACTGCTTTGGGGTATCAAAAATCACATAAATGTGTGCCAAGAATATTTGTGAGCTACTTTTTAATTTAAGCCCTCATAAAGTTCTGAAATAGCACAGACATAATGGGTGTGTATTTATTTCTGTATGGCCACCCATCTCACCAAGTGACACTGCAGTGAACAAAATTTAAAAAATAAAAAGAGTTAAAATAATACAAACGTTAAAATATATATTAACTGAGAATAAAGCACCCATGTAGGCAAGTGATTTAATTTAAATGATACAGATAGGGTAGACAACTGCGATAATTTTGCCCTAAAGAAGACTGCTCTGGATTAGGTCTTTACTACCGTAGCTTATTTATTTATCAAATTTATATGACCGCCCATCTCATAAGAAGTTATTCTAGGCAGTGTACAGTAAATGAAGGTTAAAATCAAACATGTCAAACCCAGTCATATTCAGGGGTGGGCTTCAAAAATTTTAGCAAGGGGTTCTCTGCCCAGTTGCTGGGTGGGCGTGGCCATGGTGGGCGTGTCCATGGTGGGCGTGGCCTAGTTGGCCTCCTGCACCATGGGGGGGGGCGTTTTTGCCCTACCTGGGCTCTGGAGGCTTTCCTCGAGCCTCCGGGAGGGCGAAAACGGCCTCCACAGGCTCCGGAGGCCTTCCCGAATTTCCGGTAGGCCCGTTTTTTGCCCTCCCCAAGCCTCCGAGCGCACCCTGCATTTACCTGCATCTAAAATGGGCTGCGTGGGGGCTCTTGGGAGGGGCAGGGTGGGCGGGGCCAGCCAGGAGTGGGATTTGGGGGTTTTCCGAACTGTACAGAATCTTAGCTAGAGGTTCTCCCGAACCCCTGCGAACCCCCAGCAGCCCACCCCTGGAGACACACACACACACACACACACACACACACACACACACACACACACACAAACATTTGATCAGCAACGGCGCCATCTCAAGAATCCGATATCCCTTTTTGCTCTGGTTGTTAAGTGAATCATGGGGTCATTAAACAAATCCAGCTTTCCTCACTGACTTTGCTTGTCGGAAGCCCCCTGGGAAGCTCATAAATAATAATCCCAGGATCAAAGGATGCTGGAACCATCTTAAATACATGCTAGTTGCCAAGTGCCTGAATTTTCATCATGTGACCATAGGGACAATGCAGTGGGCATAAGTGTGAGGATTGGCTGTAAATCACTTTTTTCAGCATCGTCATAAATTTGAACAGTTATTAGACAAACGGTCATAAGTTAAAGACTACCTGTAGCTATGATGACATGCAAAAATACTAGTTTTGAAGTCATGGTTGACTGGGATTTGCCTGTTTACTCGAAGCCAAATAAACCATTCAAGAATGAATTAAATCCCTTTGAACAATTCTAATACTGGGTCTTAACCATGAGCAAGTGCCCATGTACACAAATAAATAAGCATAATATAGTTTGTAATATATCTATATCTATATATACATACATACAGTGTAATATTATTCTTTTCCTGATAGCCATGGAGAGAGGCAAATGGTATTCAAGGTATGAACATTTTGTCCTTGGCTTGCTGTAATGAGGTGCTTCAGGTTCTGCTGTCTTCTGAGGTTTCTTAAGGCATCACAGCCTTAAGGGCTAGGAACTTGTCATGGCTTTTTAATGCCATCTGAAATTCTCCAATTTCTGAATTCCGTTTTCCAGTGCCTGATAACCAAAAAATTCAAGGGAAGGGGGAGGGTGGTTGTAAGAATAAACAAATATAATTATGCAACATAAACTCTGGCCTTTAATGGAGACTCTATCGTGTCAACTGGGAAGTAAATAATCCTTCAGATTTTACTAAAAAGAAGAATCTAGCCCTCATGGCTGCTTATTTCTAAGAGGGCTCATTGCTTGCCTGGGACTCTGAAGGGTTTCCATGTTGCTGTATTCCTTTTCATAAATATATATTCCCCTTTTAAAATAATTGAGAGAATGCCTCAATAGTGCAGGGTCTTATTTAGCTTTTACCATAGTCCTAAGGCCACCCCAATGAAGTCAGGTGAGAAATAGAGCAGAGTGACCATAAAGAACAGGGTTCGAACTTGGGTAAAACATATAGGCTTATGATCAGCCAATTAGCTAATTCTAAACTTCCGAATTCACTTTGGGCACTCAGAGTGAAGTCAGGTCACAGTCCCCATCCAAAGCCTACTTTTAGCACACCCCAAGTTTCTTCATTCCAAGAAAACGGAAAAATGATCTTGTCATTCACATTCAACTACAATCTAATGCAGTCAGAAGATAAGCAGTGGATTTTGTTTAAAAAAAAGAGAGATTAAAAATTAATAAGGAAAAAAAAGAATAAAAAATCTGAATCTATTTTTTACTAGTGCCCCTTGATAAAGGCCAAAATATAACAAGAGGAAAAGATTCTAGTTATTATTGAAGCAGTCATTTTAACTGTGTTTTATCTAGCAGTAAACATTTTGCCCAGTCCTGTTTTGAAAAGAAGCCACCGTCCCAGGTGGCTGTTTTACTCTTTACCTGGAGAGTTGAAGCAGCTTATGCTACATCATCAGTGTGCCTTAGCTAGGTTTGAAGCAGGGGTGGGATTCTACCGGTTCGGACTGGTTCGGGCGAACCAGATGCTCCGACGATCAGCTGGGAGCAAACCAGTTCGCTCCGACGATCAGGTGGGCCCGCCCGTCCGCCCCTGCGCTTTACTGACCTATATCTTCTCAGCTGATTCGAACGGCAGAGCGGATTGCCACGCCTCAGCTGTGTTTCTCCCCAGCAGAAATGCGGAAGGTAAGTTTTCGTAAAACTGCGCAGGCGATCACCGAACCAGTTGTTAAACCGGCAGGATCCCACCACTGGTTTGAAGGACACTTAATCATGCTAAAGGGGACAAAACATTTCCTTGTTGTTCCCAAGAGAATCACAGGGATGTCTTCATGTACCTCCCGGGAGTTGAGCTCAACTCAAAGACGATCTCCACTATTTCTATAATGGCTTGGTTGAGCTACAGTTGCAAGAAAAAGTATGTGAACCCTTTAGGATTACGTGGATTTTTGCATGAATTGGTCATAAAATGTGCTCTGAACTTCATCTAAGTCACAATAATAGAAGAACACAGTCTGCTTAAAATAATACTACACAAACATTAGATGTTGCCATGGTTTAATTGAACATAACATGTAAACATTCACAGTGCAGGGAGGAAAAAGTATGTGAACCCCTAGCCCAATGACTTCTCCAAGAGCTAATTGGAGCCAGGAGTGAGCCAACCTTGACTCCAATCAGCGAGATGATATT
>QLTV01004279.1:1346051-1410234 GCA_003457575.1 Thermophis baileyi | reverse complement strand
TGATCTGCAACTACAGGAAACGTTTGGTTGAGGTTATTGCTGCCAAAGGAGGGTCAACCAATTATTAGGTCCAAAGGTTCACATACTTTTTCCTCCCTGCACTGTAAATGTTTACATGTTATGTTCAATTAAACCATGGCAACATCTAATGTTTGTGTAGTATTATTTTAAGCAGACTGTGTTCTTCTATTGTTGTGACTTAGATGACGTTCAGAGCACATTTTATGACCAATTCATGCAAAAATCCACGTAATCCTAAAGGGTTCACATACTTTTTCTTGCAACTGTACACCCTCTTAGGTGGACGTGGGAATGGCTGGGTGAATTTCTTTGGTTTAACATGGGCTCTTGGGGCAGGTATAAACATGGCTGGGTATCCATAACTGCAGTGTGGTTAAAGTTGGCTGAGAATGTGAGCTTTTCATCTTTCTGGTTTTAAAGCATAATTCCCGCTCTCTTGGCTACAGAGAGTCTCTTACAAATGTGCAATGGGAGGTTGATGGAATGCGGTTCAAGGTCTTGGAGTTTCTGAGGCTTTAGTGTTCCTTCCCTTGACAAGCAGAAATGGGATTTTGAAAATACTGAGAAGGATTTTTCTTTTAAACAAAAACAAGCAGAACCATTTTCTCAGCATCCCAGTTCTTGAACGAAGCGCCTGGATTACACTGCTTAAAAGAACAGAAACCAACAGAAGGCACTTTGTATTTTTGTTGTCCATTATTTCAACTGTTTACATTTGTTGGAATTCGCACCGTTTGACTTTTTTTTCTTCTTCTTCACTTGCATGAGTGGCTTCCTGTCTGTCCTATGGTGTGTGCATGCGTGTGTAGATTATTTAAAAAGAATTTTACGTAAGATTAAAAAGTTACAAAAACATACGGTAGAAAAAAGAAAAAAAATTAAAAGAATGGGAAAAAGTGAAGGTCAGCAAAAAGAAAAGAGAAAAAAGATATTTAAGGAAGCCATTTCTGACCTCCTTTTTAGCACTTATAAACCTGATAGTTACCATCTGCACCGTCGCAAATTCTGTATCATAGTTCCCTCCTTCCCAAAAACAACCCATTTTAATCAGTGAATCCCAAAACCAATCGTTCATATTTATCCATTTCCAGTGCTTCTTGTCCTATTTTGGAGGAAGGGGGGAGCAACTGAAAATTATAGCAATGTAACATTCCATTCTACAACAGTCGTCTTCACATTCTAGATCAGGGGTCTCCAACCTTGGCAACTTTAAGACTTGTGGACTTCAATTCCCATTGAACGGGGTGGGTTCTAACTTACCTCGCCACCGGTTCACTTCCTCCCACGCTGCGTGGCTGCGCACGCATTGTGCACCGTGTGGCCATGCCGCGAGGCCGCACATGTGGCAGCACATGTGGCTGCGCATGCGCAGTGCTGAAAACTTGGCTTCTGCGCATGCGCAGAAGCAAAACAAGCAAAAAATAGCAAAAAAAAGCCAAAAACAAGATGGCGGCGCATGTGCAGTGCCGAAAACTCGACTTCTGCGCATGCGCAGAAGCAAAAACCAGCAAAAATTTCCAAAAAAAAAAATTCCCCCCCAAAAAATATTCCAAAAAAAGATGGCAGCATCCATGGACCGGCACCAACAGAACCGGCTCCGTGATGTCACCACCGGTTTACTACCGGTTCTATAGAACAGGTGCAAACCGGGAGGAACCCACCTCTGCCATTGAAGTTCTGGGAGTTGAAGTCCACAAGTCTTAAAGTTGCCAAGGTTGGAGAGGTTCTAGATTGTAAAAGAGTTTTATGCAAATCGATGCAGTTTTCAAATTATTCACAAAATTGAGACATTTTTATTAGGGAGAAATTATATATGCAGCCGCGGTTACAAAATATTGTTCCATCTTATCCTTTCAGTATGCTTTATCCTAGCTTTTATTTCTTGTATGTATAACTCTTCTCTTCCTATTTCCTCCCATTCCCCTGCAGGATCCCCATTAAGTAGAGGTTCTTCTTTCCAAGATACAGAGACAGACTCCTCTGGAGCCCCTCTGCTTAAAGTGTATTGCTGAGAAACGTGGGCCTGGCGAATCCCCAGAAGCATTTGAGGCCTTTAAGTCAGCCTCACTAGAGACCAGTTCAGAAGCGACGGACAATGGAGTCTGATGCAAGCCATCCACAACTGTGCCTTCGAAGGAATACTTGATTTCTCTTGCCATTTTCCAAGGTTGATCCTGCTGTAGACTTGCTTTTAAGGTGACCATTGGTGCTTTTTGACAATTTCCTAGGCAATGTTGATCTCTGCTTCAGAAGTGAACAGAAATGATGTAGCAGTTACAGCTTTTTGCACATATCCTTTCCTTTATCAATTCTGCTCTCCCCTTACCATTGTCAGATAAGAACTGACCTCTGCATTTTCCTTTCCAGAATAAAAGAGATCTTCTGCCTGTCAGGCTTATTCATCCAACAGACTTATCTGTTACTGACTTGCCATTCATTTTCTCGTTCGGAATTCAGACTTGATTGTTCTCCTGCAATTCCCCTAGGGCCAGAAGTGGGTTCCTGCCGGTTCAGACCGGCTCTATAGAACCGGTAGCAGGAATTTTCCCCCGCTCGCCAAACCGGCAGCGATGGCCGGCTGGACACGGCCCAGAACTGGCTCTCTCGGCGGCGCCATAGGTGGCGCCATTTTGTTTTTTGCTTCTGCGCACGCGCAGAAGCTTGGTTTTTAGCACTGCGCATGCGCACACGCAAAGCGCCCACACGGCGCGCAAGGCACACACGCCCACGCGGCGCATGAGGAAGCGAACCGTCAGCGAGGTAAGTCAGAACCCACCCCTGCCTAGGGCCTTAAAATGTGCACTCTTCATTGTAAATAGCTCGCCAGAACTCTGAGGATGAGACGTTGTTGATTTAGGAATATGACAATTCCTCCGTTGAAATCTTCAGAAACTCTTGCTGTCTTTCCTGTAGTTTAATTTTATTCTCTTTTCTTTTCCCTTGCCTCATTTGAACCATAGGAGTGCCTAAATTGGAAATGCAAAGTTTGGGGGGGGGGAGCTGTTACTGCATTTTAGGGTATTTTGATTCCTACTGTGCTTTGGTGGTGTGGTTTTTTTAAAAAAAAGCAAATAAAATTATATTTAAACAATGAATGTTGAAAAGTCACCCCCTTTGTCTCATACAAAGGGACTAATTTAATGGCTAGACATTGTGAGAGTTGTAATTCCAACAAAACCAGAGAACACACCAGGTCGGAGAAAGATAATTTAAAGGATGGCATCTGAGGAAGGAATAGAATGCTCTCCTTTTTTTTTTTTTTAGTAAATAAAGATTTTGCACATTGCTCCAGTGGTTGCTTCCGGCTCCATTGGGAAATAAAATGTGACTCGTGTATATAAAAATGTCATTTGGCATCAACAGTATTGCTATAAAGAAGTGAGGTATCATTAATGTGTTCTTACTTGAAAGTTCTTTGAGAAATGTTGCCTGGTTCTTTTTCTGCCATAATGATGCAGCCCATAAAATGTGTCTTTACAGGAGCAAACGAACTCTAAATAGTTTAACATGTGGTTTCCCCAACATACGAAGCCCATGACTAGCTCACTTCCTTCTTGCTTCCTACTTGTTGTTATTTAGAAGTAGATCATCTCAAATTCTTGAAAAAGCAGACATAATAATTGTTCACTATAATGAAAAGCTACTAAAATAATTTATTGGTATTATTACACAACACAGCTACTATTTCTACTACTGCCTTATTTATTTATTTATTTATTTATTTATTTATTTATTTATTTATTTATTTATTTATTATTTAAATTTCTATGCCGCCTAACTCCCGAGGGACTCTGGGTGGCTTACAACAGAAATATTAAAAAAAACATTAAAAAACCTTATAAAAACATTTTAAAAAAACAATTAAAAAACCCATGCACACCATTCATGGCCGGATCTCGCAGGATTACAACAGCGAGGTCAACGGCCCCATCTGGGCTGCTTACAACAGAAATATATATAAAAAAACATTAAAAAACATTATAAAAACATTTAAAAAAAATTTAAAAACCCATGCACACCATTCATGGCCGGATCTCACAGGATTACAACAGCGAGATCAACGGCCCCAGGCCTGCCGGAAAAGCCAGGTCTTCACCGTTTTCCGGAAGGCCAATAGGGTGGGGGCAGTCCGGATCTCAGGAGGTAACTGGTTCCAGAGGGCTGGGGCAGCCACAGAGAAGGCTCTCCCCCGCGGGCCCGCCAGCCGGCGCTGTTTAGCTGACGGGACCCGGAGGAGACCAACTCTGTGGGATCTTACCGGTCGCTGGGAGCTATGTGGTAGAAGGCGGTCTCGAAGATAGCCTTGAAAGGAATTTCACCTGTGAACATCTTCATTGCCGGCAATTCTTAACACATTAGAAAATAGCAGTCGTTCCAACTAATCAATAGCAAAGAATGGCATTCAGTCGATATTTCTCTTCATCCATTAGCTTTAACTCATGTTGTATTATTGCTTGGTAATTTAAACAGCTGAATGGTTAGCTAAATGTCTATGGAGATTCTCAGTCATCCATCTTCATGAGCTGAAGAAGCTTCTTGGATGAGAAGCGAAATGTCTTCAAAGAAAAACAAGAAAGTCCAGTTGCCTCTTGGAAAAAGCACTTTTGGGACAGCTGAATGGTTACTGTGAGGGGAAGATGCAAAATAACAAAGCTGCTATACTTCTTTGCACTTGGAAGACCTATTTTGCCTGACTCTTTCAGGAAAGGGTCAGAACTAACATGAACATAGGAAGCAGACGAGTAAAGTTTTCACCAGTGGGAAAGCAGCCCACTCAGAAACCCTGCAAAGATTCATTATTGCAAACAAAAACATTACTTGGGGGGGGGTGTATTTAAGATACACTGCAGCTTCATACCTAAAGCAGGACTAGAATTCACAATCTCCTGGTTTCTGGCCTGATGCTACTACACCAAACTGGCTCTGTAGTGTGTAGCTGAGCCAGAAATAATCTGATTCTACCCTGTTTCCCCCCAAAATAAGACATCCCCTGATAATGAGCCCAATCGGGCTTTTGAGTGCATGGCAATAAGGCCAAGCGCTTATTTCAGGGTTCAAAAAAATGTAAGACAGGGTCTTATTTTCGGGGAAACACAGTAGTATCAAACACAGACAATCATATGAGATTGTCTGCTACTTCTGGAGTGGTGGATAGATTGCTATTTTGGTTTGAAGATTTGGAAGTGACCAGTGCCAATTATTTGCAGGGCTGAACTAGGGAATGATGCTGGACCCTACACTGCTCCAGAGAAAGTCAGAAACTACTACAGCTCCACGATCAAATCTAGGATGAATAAAGTATTAAATATAAACCTTGTTTTTAGCAACAGTGGCCTGAAGTGACTAGCAGTCAGTGGGAGCTACTTCTCACGAAGTTAACATGCTTCTTCTTTGAAAGTTTGTTCTGAAAAAATGGAAGTATTTTGGACGGCAATTTAAGTTTTAGCAAAAAGAAAGAGGAATTGACTACAGTGCAGGCAAAAATGTGTATCTTCATCAGGAACATGCTTTAGGGGAATTCAAAGTTTACAGTGGCACGGACTTGAAGAACCAGTTTTCTCCCTCTATTGCTAATCACACACACACACACACACACACACACACACACAAAAACCACCACTATCGCTATCTCTGTTACTAATGTCTATGCAAAAAGGAGTATTATCAAAGTTCTTTCCGTGACTGCCACCTTCTTGTCTAACAAGAAAAGCACCGGTCTAGATCCCACTGTTAATTTCAAATACTGAATTATCACTTTGATAGAATAGTGTGGAGGCCAGTGTGATTCTGCTCCCCTCCCAAGTCCTGAGTCTAACTGACCTCCTAGGCTACATGGGAACAAAACTGGAGGGATTACAACAAACTTAGTAGTAGCCCTACTTTTTTCCTTTTCAAGGTTGCAGGGTAATGATGCATCTGGAGAGCAAAATGTTCAGGCACCAAGGCCTTGGCTGGACTCCATGCAAACAACCTGCGCGCTCTCTGTCCCACTACCATAAAAACAAACACATCCTATGAAAATGGACTTCAACCTTAAGTCCAGCATAATGTATTTGTCGTTGCTCTCAGCTGCCAAAATGGGTGGAGTGACAGCACTGATTTTTCAAGTTCAGGCTCTGAAGAACGGAAGGGAGGCAATTTTGACGTAAACATCTCCTTCAGGTAGACAATCCTCCCTGGAGAATGTCCAAATTGGGGGGCAGGGTGAGTGATAGGCTGCTTTTTCTGTGTCTTAATCACATCAAGAGGACACTGTCCCGTAGGACATTTTTTTGGGTCAATAACAGGTCAAAAATACACAAGCTGGACTTTGATTCCCATGGACTCTTTATAAAGTTCACCAGAAGAGAGCTCTGTTCTGCCTTCTTCATGCTCTGGGAACATCATGTTTTATTTTATGAAATCCATTCTACCTCTGCCCTAGTCTAGGAGAAAGATTTTAAGTTCCAGGGAGGACCAACACCACATGCAGGACCATGAATAACACTGTAGATCTGAGGCACAAGAGCCAGTTTGACATCTCCTCTTCCCAAACTGGAGAAACAAATTAGCAGGACAGCATAATAAAAACTAGAGAAGTAAATATTTTACCCTGGGTCACTCTAAAACCTTGTTGAGTCTTCGTGCTGTAAAGATCAGTGCCTGTTTGTACATAATCCTATAGTTTTGTTCATGAGACCTTTCTCCTGAGTCTATATGTACAAGTAGTCAAAGCAAAGTATTTATGAAGGGTTCTATTAGCCAACCTCCTCCAGATCTGTTGAGACCTATAACTTCCAGAATTCCCAGGTAGCATAGCTCAAAACAGCTACTGCTCTTGCCTTTATGCATTAAAGATCTATTTATTGGAGGGTGTCTTAGTGTTTCTTTTAAAATTGCATTCAAATTATTGTTCCCCTGCCAGGAAATTCCTCTTTTTAAAAAAATGTTTAAATTCCTCCAAATGAAATGGAGAGATGGATTCAGCATGGGTATCCTTTGAGGAAGTATTCTTTTGGTTTGTGAATGTTTCCCAATTATCAGAAAGAGACAATGTTTCTGATCATCGTTGGATTTAATTGGTTATTAACGGGAAGAGTGTATAGAACTTTACAGATGAAAGAAGTTCCAGAAAGTATTAGCGTGATCTCACAGTCATGCTTTACACACCATTGTGACTAAATCAAAACAAAGCACTTCATGTTTTGTGTATTATGTGAACCAGGCAATCATGTTAAAAGATAAGGTAACATATTGTTTGGATGTAAGACTTGTGGATTCTTAACTGTGGTTTATGAGACACAAAAAAAAGCAATGATGGCCTATAGCCACAAGGTGGCAGGCTAGAGATATTTCTCCTGTTTAATACTATTGGGTTTGTGGTAGGTCCAATTAAATTTAAATTTAAATTTAATTTAATTTAAAACTTTGTGGACTATAATACTGCATGTAGACATCTGAAATCTGGATTTCTCTTTAAAAGTCTTAAAACAACAGGTTTTGTCTAATTGATCATACAGTTATGGATAGCCTGCTTTAGAAAGGTTAGAAATTCTTATTATTTTGACTGCTAATTATTATTTTGACTTTGTCAGTCAAAAACTATTAACACTTTTAAAAGTGCCAAACTGATTTATGATTATGTTTCCTTCCAATTTTTTGTTATTCGTAGAAAGTTTTTTTTGCTAGAATAAGGAATGTTTTTCTCTTTTTCTTATATGTAGTAAATTACTGTAATATAAGTTTATAGTTTGTAAATATTCTTCCCCCTTTCTTTGTTTACATTCTTAAATATGTTTAACAACTGCCCAGATTTACTGGGAGTCAGGGAGCCTATAAATTTAATAAATAATTATTATCATTATTAAAAATAAAGTATTGCCATGAATAACTTGACTACATTACCTTTACCATTGAAGAGGTGGGAATTACTACTTTTTTAAGTTTTTTTAAAAAATGTTGGTTTATAGATATTAAAAGTTGGGTATAGTTAAAGTGTGGGAAAACAACTTTTTTGCTTCTTCATTCCTTACTATACTATTCTGATTTACCAGGGGGAACAACCACTTATAAATCACTGCTGGCATTTTGTTTTAAACCATGGACTTTAATCTCATGAAGTCACAAGACCAGGTGTTTCTCCTCAATTACCTTGCCTTGTACAATTCTTCCTCGAGTGATGACTATTCCATTAAAAAAAAAATCCGTTGGAAAGGTCCTACTTTTATATTTACTGTTATGCTCTTGGGAACAAAGGATTTTTAGGAAATTGTACTAATAACAGAATGGACAGAACAAAACTGATGCAAACCGCAAAGAGGCACTTATAGCTTCTGTCAATATGCACTAAGGAAAAAGTGAAGGTATAAAGGAGTCCTTTTCCTAATTACTCTGGCAATAAACACCACTGAACTGAAAGGGGATTTTGATGAGTTTTCACTTTGTTTGTTTATGGCAAAGGTTTTATGGATCCTAATGGCTTTTATTGGAAACTTTGTCTTTGCCATATCTTTCCATCAGCAATCAGTTGTCTCCAAAGTATAGGTGCTGCAACCCTGGGATGTACAAGACAATTCATCAATTGTTCTCTCTGACTCTGGATGAGGTACCAAGACAGACTTGGTGCATAATTGGGGGTCCTCCTGGATTTGTTGCACAAATTCATCTTTATGACAATTTGTTTATTTAGAAAATTTATATTGCAGTCTACTCACACATGGTGACTCAAGGCAGCTTAGAAGGATATAAAAACAGCATATAAAAGAAATAAAAAGAATAAAAAGAAAAATAATAAAATAACACACACCCCCACCCCCACATCCTGGCGACAACACACATTCATACTAGCCATTTAATGGGCTCCATCCCGCTCTGGGTTCCCCAGGCCCACTGGCAGAACCAGGTTTTCAGCACCTTCTGGAAGAGAGTTAGAGTGGTGGCCATTCTAATCTCTGGGGGAATGATGTTCCAGAGAGAGGGAGCCACCACGGAGAAGGCCCTTCTTCTGGGACCTGCCAAATGTATCTCCTTAGGGGACAGGACTCGCAACATTCTTTGTCTCCCCGCTCCAGTGGGTTGGGTAGATATGACCAGCAAGAGACGATCCCTCAGATAACCTGGTCCCAAGCCATGAAGGGCTTTAAAGGTGACAATCAGCACCCTGAATTGCACCCAGAAGCAAATTGGCAACTACGGTAGTGCAGTTCCCGCAGGAGAGGTGATACATGTGCACACCGAGGTCTACACAAAACCATGCGGGCCACTGCAATTACACCCATTCCTGGACAGGGGTGGGGGGATGTTTGTTCATGATCATTCATGCCTCAGTCATTTTCTAATTACCATATTTTTCGGATTATGACACTCCAGACTATAAGATGCACCTACCTTTTTTGAGGAGGAAAACAAGAAAAAAAAATCTGCCTTTGCCTCCCAGCATCCATCCAGTATTCATCTGGCCCGTTCGCCGCAGCCCATTCGCCGCCGCCGGCGCAGCGCATTTGGCGCGGCCCATTCGCCGCCACCGATCCCCACCGCTTGGAACCAGCCGAAAATGCGACACACGGCCAAAAACGGGGCATGCGGAGGCCGAAAATGCGATGCGCGGAGGCCGAAAATGGGGCATGCGGAGGCTGAAAATGCAACGTGCGGAGGCCAAAAACAGGGCATGCGGAGGCTGAAAATGCGACACGCGGAGGCCAAAAATGGGGCATGCGGAGGCCAAAAATGCAACGCGGGGAGGCCGAAAACGGCTGGCGGGTGGGTGCCGGCGGGTGGGCGGGGCTTCATCAGCATTCGGTGTATAAGACGCACAGCAATTTTCACCCACTTTGCGGGTGGGAAGTGCATCTTATACTCCGAAAAATAAGGTAGATTCGTGTGAGTTCTAGTCCCGCCTTAGGTGCAAAACCAGCAGGGTGACCTTGGGCCACTCACTCTTTCTCTCAACCTTAGTAAATAAAATCCAGTCCGGTTCCAAGCTGAGAGAAAGACACAGAAGCCAATGAATTTGGAGGCAGGTTGCAGGAAAGGAGATCTCCATTTATTTAGGAATCCGAAGTGAAGTGACTCAGCATCGGTTCTGGGACAGCTGACAGCCTGGCATGGGTAGCAGAGTGATTTTTATACCCTTTTGGACCTTTGCGATTGAGATGCCTGGCGGGGTTATTTGATTAAATTAATAACATGCCTTTTTGTATTCTAATGGTCCCTATTTGGTTTCCTGGGTGGTGGTCAGGGTCAAGGCTAGCCTTGGGGAAAGGTGGGGAATGTAAATTCTGTGTGGCTTTGTGTCTTCTGACTTAATCCTGTCAATTCAGCCTGTCTCAGTCTTCTAACCCAGGTGGGGGTGGCTGGGAGGCAGGCATTGCCTTATTTGGTTTCCTGAATGGTGGTCAGGGTCAAGGCTAGCCTTAGGGAAAGGTGGGGAACGTAAATTCTGTGTGGCTTTGTGTTTTCTGACTTAATTCTGTCAATTCAGCCTGTCTCAGTCTTCTAACCTGGGTTACTTGAGGCCATTCTGGCTGGGAGGCAGGGATTGCATTGGCTTCTTTGGATGGTTTTTCTTTGCCTTCTCTGGGGGCATGGAAATAAAGGAGGGGTGTGTGTCTTATGATTCTTCCTGCACAGGCAATGGAAAAATCACTTCTGAAATCTTGCCAAGAAAACTGCAGGGACTAGTCCAGGCAATCACTAGGAGTCAACAATGACTTGAAGGCACCCAAACAAAATGCTCTTTACAAGGCTGCTCTTGAAGACTATCCAGAAGCTGATATTGATCCAGAATGCAGTAGTACATGAACTTTTGGCCACCCTAAGGTTTGTCCAAGTAGCACCATTGCTGCATGAGCTGCATTGCTTTCTAGTTGCTTTCCAGGTACAATTCAAGGTGCTGATTGAATATTTGTGGAAATGTCTCTCTCCCTGAGGATATCTGTTCATACCACTTGGTCATATATTGTGGCTGAACTCTCTTCCCTTAAATGTTGACATCTAATCGGGCCTTGGAGGCCCACCTTCTCCATAGCCACCCCACCATGTTCCAATAGTCTCTCACCTGATACTTGAGGAGCCCCTAACATTTAGCCTTCCATGGCTAGAAACTGGCTCTTCCCCCAAGCATTGAGCTAGGGTGGGGATTGAGTCAGGAGTTTAATAATTTGGTAGGTTTGACTCAGGGGTGGGTTCTAACTTACCTCGCCGCTGCTTCCTCCCGCACTGCGTGGCTGCGCGTGCATTGTGCGCCACGTGGCCGTGCCACGTGGCTGCAGGCGCACATTGCGCACGCGCGCACATGCGCAGTGCTGAAAATTTGAAAAAAATCCCCCGCCCCAAAAAAAGCTGAAAACAAGATGGCGGCGCATGCGCAGTGCCAGGGACTCGGCTTCTGCGCATGCGCAGAAGAAAAAAAAATAGCAAAAAATTCCCCCCCAAAAAATTCCCCAAAAAAGATGGCGGCGTCCACGGACCAGCACCAACAGAACCAGCTCCATGACATCACCAGCAGTTTGCTACCGGTTCTATAGAACCGGTGCGAACCGGGAGGAACCCACCTCTGGTTTGTCTCCTGAATGGAAGTTTTACTCTATTGTTTTTATTGTTTATGTGAGATCACTCTATTTGAGATGGGTGACCATATAAGTTTTTTAAATAAATTGTACAGAAAGAAAAATATTAGAATGTCTGTATTTCTGTAAAGCATCCCATAATTTTTAAGGAGCATGTTTTAAAATGCACATGTTAGTACAGTAGTAGATGTATATATCCATTTACCTGATGTCTGGCAGCTGTGAGGATCTGGATGGGGAACAACAGGCTTCAGCTCAGCTAGCAAGGCTGAGCAGTTTTGGGTTTGGGGGC
Source organism: Thermophis baileyi (assembly GCA_003457575.1). Taxonomy (NCBI): domain Eukaryota; kingdom Metazoa; phylum Chordata; class Lepidosauria; order Squamata; family Dipsadidae; genus Thermophis; species Thermophis baileyi. Next base: position 1,398,375 of record QLTV01004279.1, on the reverse strand, counting down.
CTGCCAGTTCTAGGATTATGCCATCTTTGATGCTGGGTGGGGTTGCACTGCCCCAAACAAATACGGTGTGCAAGCTTCTGTCAATATGAGCTAAGGAAAAAGTGAAGGTATAAGTGTCAAACTCAAGGCCTGCGGGTCGGATGCAGCCCGCGGGGTGCTTAGATCTGGCCTATGGGGCCATCCTGGAAACAGTGAAGGACTGGCCCGCGGTGCCTCTGTCAGCAAAAAAGGAGCTCGGGAGGGTCACATGCAGCCCTCCCATGCTCCGTTTTCGCTGGCAGAGCGCTCCGGCCACCACAGGCGCCCCCGACACGAGTGATGTTGAGCTGGCCATGCCCCCTGCCCGCCCCCCAGGTCCAACACAACCCTGATGCAGCCCTCAATGAAATCGAGTTTGACACCCCTGGTATAAGTAGTCCCTTGCCTAATTATTCTGGCAATAAACACCACTGAACTGAAAACGAATTTTGCACTTTGTTTGTTTATAGCAAAGGTTGTGATTTATGGATCCTAATGCCCCTTATTGGAAACTTAATAATTTGGTAGGTTTGACTGCTTGAAGAGCAGATGGCAATCATAGCTAGGAGGGACTTTGTACAGCCTTGTCTTGGGTGCCAGTTGTGCCCATTCCTAAATCTGGAGGCTCGGCTCATAATGACTCATCCTGATTGCGGGGGTGAAATACTACCAGTTCGGCCCGGTCCGGGCATACCGGTAGCGGCGGCTGCCGGTGGTTCAGATGAACCGGTAGCGGCGGCAGCGCGAGGCTACACCCACCCGCCCGGACGTCACCATTTTCTTGCTTTTAACCCTCTGCGCATGCACAAAGCATTCTGTGCATGCGCAGAGGGTGAAAAAGCGTGCACGATGGGGGCACGCTTCCGAACCGGTAGGGAAGGTAAGTAGATTTCACCGCTGCCTGATTGGGTTACTGTAACACATTCTACACGGGGCTGCCCTTGAAGAGTATCCGGAAACTTCAGCCGGTGCAAAATACAGTGGTGTGGGCAGTCACACACGTGCTTCTAGAACAGTACACGTTGCACCTCTGCTCTGCAAGATTATCGGTTTGTTTGGGCAGTTTATTTCTGTGGGTGGATGAACATGCAATTAAAAACAATGAAGTAACAATATTGAAGGGCGCTCTACAATAAAAGGCATTGAATATTTCTTTAATATTATTAAAACGCTAGGTGAGAACATTAGAGGTTACAAACAATGGACTCCCATCGTCTAATCACTGTACAGAGATGTTGGTGGCGGGGAGCCTAACATGGGGAAAAGAAGCGGGGAATAAAAGCGATCAGTTCAAAGCTTCAGTCAGGTCTTTTCAGGCATTTCATTGCAAACGACCAAAGCATCCGCGAAGCTACCAGCGCACCGGCCGCGATCGTGTATTGTGGAATTTCCCATCGTTCCCCCACCCCATTAGAGGCGGTAACCGTAGCAACCGACGCCAAACACGGGGGGGCGGGGCTGGCTAACACTTCCTCTCGTCGCGGAATGAAAGAGCCGGCTGCCAATCAAGGCGGCGAGTTCGACGGTTGGCCAAAAGCTTTCCGGAACGGGTTGGGCAGAATGCGCTTCTCTTCCGTTTCCGGCCACCGTCGTAGGGGTGCGTGCTGAGGCGAGCCGAGCGGCCCTGAAGGGAAAGGGAGCAACTCAGTCAAGCGATCCCGGCGCCATGGGGGCCAGCGGGGAAGAGGCTGCCGACAACGAGGAGCGATTCGACGGCATGTTGCTCGCCATGGCCCAGCAGCACCAGGGCGGCGTGCGTGAGGTAAAATGGAGGGCAGGAGCGGGCGGTCCTTCTTCTTTTCCTCCTAACGGCCTTCCTTTTTGGAGCCCCCTCCGCCTCGGAGTCGTTTCCTTCCCTCACGGAATCACAGCGGGGGAGAGAGAGGGTGGTTGTCCCCCTGGTGAACCCCCCCCCCCCGAAGCATCTCTCGTGAGGAGAGGGAGAAGGTTGGTCTGAGCCGGCATCAATTGCAGGCCTGTCGTCCTCTTCGGCGAAGGGGCCCGGCGAAATTAACGCCTGGAAAGGATTAGAATGAAAAATAAAAACCATGTTGGGATAAAAGTGCTACTTTTTAGTTCTGCTGCTGGATGTTTTGTTGTGATTTCGTGGTTTCTATGGCATTTTAAGACTGGCGCAGTTTCTCCTGGGATTGGTTGCCACTGTCATTTCTAATGCATCCCAGAAAATATCCCTGACCCTTTGAGGGTCTCTATCCTGGCTACCAGTAATCTGCAGCTCTTTTTGATTCTGGACCAGTTATAGCCCAAATGGGCGTATTGTATAGTGGTTCATAGTTGTACACTATTGCTATTCAGAGCTGTCGGTTGAAAATGAATGAACTGGATCTCTGTACAGTCCAGAGATGGAATTTATGAACCGAGCTATGCCATGGCTTGCTTAATGGTGGCTTATCGAAAGGGTCAGAACCAAACAGGCTGGGCCATTATGGCCTGTTTCTTGGTACGAATCTGCATTCTTTGCTTGCAATTTGTATTATAGCTATTTGAACCTTTTTGGTTATTTTTTTTTTTAATGCAGATTGGAATTTGCATTTAACTTATTCTGTGTTTGTGTACTGCAGGGGTCATTGGGAGCCCTCATGATTTACTGGTGAAAGTGTTGGACTTAGACTGGGAGATGCACGTTCAAATCCATCCTTAGGCATGGAAGCTCAGTGAGCGATCTCATATATCATATCATATATTCTCAACCTACCTCACAATTTGGGAGGATGGGATTAGATGAAGTACACCTCCTGAGAGAAAGGCAAAATACAAATTTAACAAATATAATGCAACTCTCCACTGGCTTTTAGATGTATCTGCCATCCTTCCAATAAGGCGGCATGGGCCATGTGAGAATAATGGGAATTGCAGTTCAACATTTGAAGTATATCCCATTAAAAACACTGCTGTTACTTATTTCCTAATCTCTTTGCTGTTGATATTTTGGTGTCACTGAGTATGTTTCTGTGCTATGCAATTCCTAAAAGATCTGAGCAGCTTGCCTACAGTAAAACTAAAACAACACAATGATCATCACAGTGTAACAAAAAAATCCATTGACTATATCCCACCCAGTGAAGGTAAACTCTTCTAATATGTATACACACAAATACTTGTTCTTATGTACTGTATATCCCATACTTGTGGATGTACAGTATAATTCATATACATTCCACAGAGAGAGAGACACTATGATGGCTTCATACATTTAACAAAATAAATTAATAAAAACCGTTAGAGTGGGAAAAATTACATAATTTAATAAAATTACATAATTTTGTTAATATGTTTTATATTTCAACAGTAACATAATAGGTTCCAGCTAAAGTCTTCTGGCACCTATTGCAAATGGTGGAATACGCATGAATTCTATAAAATTTGTCAAGGAAATCTTAAAAGAAAATATGTCACTTTCTCTTATTGCCTAGCACGTGGGGAACTTCCCTCTGCAATACTAGGATTTGCATTTAACCTTCACTAAAGTCTTGATAATGATTAAAGGAAATACCTCTTCATGCAGCAATAATGCTATAGAATATCCCACTGCTGAACTTCTAGATAATTTCTAAAAGGCCTGAGGTTAATATAACAATAAAAAGTTGGCCAGAGGCAGACATGGAATTTCTTACAGATTTATAAATTAGAATACTAGAAAATTCAGTTCAGAAAGGCCTTACAAAGTCCTTTCCTACTGACTTGGTTCCCCTTACCTGTGGAAGCAGGTTACTTAACCAGGAGATGAAAACCTAGAAACGGCTACACTTAAACAGTGAAGTCGTCTACCAGATAGGATAGTGAGCCTACCAGGTGGAAACACTTACCTATGCTTGTTCTGACAGACCAGTTGATCCTTTAAACTGTTGGCTTTAATTGAAAAGGTGTAAGTAAAAGTAGCATTGTGCACAACTGCATTAAAAACTCAACTGGGGATCCATTATTGAGATAGCTTGTTCAGAACATTAACAAGCTATCTCAATAATGGTCTACAGCAGTGGTGAAATCCAATTTTTTACTACCGGTTCTGTGGGCGTGGCTTGATGGGTGTGGTGTGGTTTGGTCGGTGTGGCTTGGTGGGCATGGCAGGGGAAGGATACTGCAAAATCTCCATTCTTACCCCACTCCAGGGGAAGGATACTGCAAAATCCCCATTCCCACCCCACTCTGGGGCCAGACAGAGGTGGTATTTACTGGTTCTCCAAACTACTCAAAATTTCCGCTACCGGTTCTCCAGAACCTGCTGGATTTCATCCCTGGTCTACAGTATTGTCTACATTAAGGTGGACTACTGTAGTAAAAAAATTTGCAAGGTGATGTTAAAAGTTTTGGTTGGTCATTACTCTAACTTCCTTGAATGGATATTTGTTCTAAAATACCGTATTTTTCGGACTATAAGATGCACCAGTGTATAAGACGCACCAAGATTTCGAAGAGGTAAGTAAGAAAAAAAAGTGTTTGCCTTCCCCCAGCCCCCAGAAGCACACTGCAGGCCTCCCAAACCCTCTGCGCACCCCGTTTTTGCGAAAAACGGGCCCATTTTTCGCAAAAATGGGACACGGGGGTGGGGCTTCGGGAGGCCAAAAATGGCTGTATTTGGTGTATAAGACGCACCAACATTTCCACCCTCTTTTAGGAGGGAAAAGGGTGCGTCTTATACTCCGAGCGGGGGGGGCATTAAATTATGGGTGTGGGCACACATGCACGCGCAATAGCACGTGCGAGCGATACCGCGCTCACTTTTGGCACCCGAGGGAAAAAAGGTTCGCCATCACTGATCTAGTCTATAATATTTGTATTCTGGCTTTACTTTTGTACAACTCAGGGCAGGATATATAATGCTCCTACCTCCTATTTTTTTTCCAGCACAACCCTCTGAGGTGGGCTGAGCTGAGAAAGAATGGCTAGCTAGTCCAAAGTCACTTAGTCAGTTTTCCTGCCTAAGGGAGGACTAAAACTCACTGTCTCCCCAATTTTGATTCCAACACCTTAACCAGTACACTAAACAGGCTCTCCACAAGCAACCTGGGTAGGTGGGTCACTTCTATATGTTTTTTATGTAAAAAATATGTTCATCATGTAGGTTGAAATGTGAACTACTTATCCTTGATTATGGTACTTTTGTTCCTTACAGCTTGTGAATACCTTTTTCAGTTTCCTGAGACGCAAAACTGATTTCTTTGTGGGGGGAGAAGAAGGTGCTGCTGAGAAGGTATATGATTTGGTTTATAAAGATATTTTTCTGTTTAAGGAAGATTGAAATATTTCCCACACTGTGCTTTTAAATCTCCCATTTTTCCTTGATTTTGTTGTATTGCAATTCCATCCCATTCAGTTGCTGGCTCTGGAAAGAAACTGGAGAGGCCACATTATGTTATGTCTGACCTTAATTAAGCAGGTTTATTTCAGACTATGACAATAATAGATGTTTTGGGTTATTTTGTTTGGTTTGGCTTTGACCAAAGGCTGGTTGAAAAGCTAGCATGTCAAAAATGTATTGGTCTGACTCAGACACCCGAGGATCAATAATACCAGTTTATTTGTTCTCTCCTGGAAAGTACTAAGTCCAATTCTTCAACAGTGGTTTGTTCCCAAAGAGCAGAGTTTCTCTAACCTGATTTTGTGAAATGTTCTGCATGATCCACTCTATTCCAAATCACTCTCTGTTTCACTGATGAGAGTGATGGGGCAGTATGACACATCTTTTTTTTTTTTTAATTTTAACAACTCTTCTGTAAGTGTTCCAAACAATGTTTTGTGAACTTTTTTGGGGGGTGGGGGGTGGGGAATAATTTGTAATCCATTCAGTATGAGTGAGCAGTTTAAGTAGAATATGTAATTTATGAAACTATTTAGATTTTAAAAATATGCTCAAGCCATTTTATATATTTCTTCTAAATATTATAATTACTTACAAAGCCTTTCAAAAGTGGCTGTCACATTCCCTGAAGGATGTACAGTGTTGACTCACACCCTTTGTCTTCAAAAGTCCATCAAAATCTGTTTCTAATGGTGATACAGTGTAGGAAATTGGAAAGTAATCCTTACAGGTGTATATGTATATAGTATTTAAATCTTGTGGAATTAAGTAAACCTATAGGTACCTTACTACAGCAGAAGTTAGGGAATAGAGGATACTTCCTCTATTGTGCTGTAATAGAAGAAGTATCTAGAACAGTGCTGTTTAAAATCTGTTTGCTCCTTAAATTAGTAAAATGAGTATTCCATGAAAGGAATAAAACCACTAGAATCTAAACTCAGATTTTGTTAAATGAGGAAGCCAGCAATTACTAAGCTCTTATATAAAGGCTAAGATATCCAGTTGTTCACCACTTAAAGAACATGCTTCTTCTGTCCCTTTTTTCAAATTAGCAGCAGTAGACAAGGTCAGAAGTTGGCATGCGTCTCCAACATGTCACCATCCAAAGGGCAAAATAGATTATGTGTTACCAATTTCAGCACTTCTGTTCACGACCCTTGGCTGCTGCAGTAGCTGTGAAGGTCACCCATCACTGGGAACCCTTGAAATTAAGCCAGTTGTGCCGACACAGATGATTGTGTCACCACTTGGAGCAAACACACTGTAGCCCTGACCCTCGGGACTTCTCTAAACTGTGGACAAAGGTGGCCCCTGTTCTTTCCTACTGCGGACTCTTTGGAAAGGAGCAGATCAGTTTTATTATTCTAAAAAAACTTTCAACAACTATTAAGTTTCCTGTTACAGTCCTTTTTGGAGGAAAAACAAAATTTTAACGAGTAGTGAGTGTGAATCTTTGCCTTAAATAAACTTTACAGGTCTGACACCCTTAGCTCCCTGTAAAAACAAATGCGGGGGGGGGGGCAGAATAGTTTTACAATGTGGGCTACAGTTTTAACTTTTTAAGTCTCAATCCTGATTTCCCTCATTGAATTTTTTTTTTGGGGGGGGAGCAGTCCTGAACATTCTATCTTTTGAAAGAGGTCCCCCATTTGTTTTTTATCTCTGCCAAGAAAACCGCATGGATGCAGTCACCAGCTATGGAGCTTGAATTGAGATCATTTTTACTGCTTGTGTAATTGAGAATGATCGTGCTCATTATATTACTTTTCTATTCTCTCACCTCAGTTAATCACAGAGACTTTCAGTCGCCACAACAAACTTGCTCTGAAAGCCCAGAAAGAGAAGAAAGTTCGTCAAGAAGCAGAACAGCGGGAAAAAGCGGAACGAGCCGCCAAACTTGCCAAAGAAACTAAGCAGGAAGACAGTGAGCCAAGGATTAAGGAGCTGACCGATGAGGAGGCAGAAAGATTGCAACTGGAACTAGACCAGGTATGAATCTGTTTCCCTCTATTGGTGGGGCATAATACAACTGCGGTATATTTGGAAACTCCTCTTTTTGATTTTTACATGGCCCATTCAGTGCTACCATTTGTATTGGATATGAATGATGATGTGGGTTTACTGCTATTGCTAAGCTGTTTAAATGTGCGTATCACAAATAAAACAGGCTTATAGAGGTGCTGCTCTTTTGAAACAGAACAAAGAGAAGAAAGAAAATGATGCAATGAACATACCAGTCAAGTCTGCTGAAAATCAAGTGGAATCTCCCGAATCCAGCAAGCAAGTAATGTATTTTTCAAGATTTTAGCTTCTGGCACAAAAGACAATTGCTGATCTGTTTGCTATTTCATTGCTTTAAGATGGTTGAAAATAAGGAAGATGTTAGCCAGAATACTGTAACTACAACATGAAATTCTAGCATTTATTCAAGTACATGCCAGAGGACACCCCATCCCCACCCTATCCCCAGATTGGCTTTGGGCAAAAGGACCTTTGCAGTGTATTTTTAAAACCTGGCTTAAGCAGAGAAGACTTTTAACAAAGTTGAACCCATACATGTAGAATAGCTGAATTGCCATCTCTATAAATAATGCAGTAAACAGAAAATATCCGTCATTAAAAAGTTCTGAAACGTATTTTATGTACATTCCTATGTTATATAAGGATACCGATGATGAAGAAGAGGAAGATGAGAAGGACAAAGGCAAACTTAAGCCAAACTCTGGAAATGGAGTAGACCTGCCAAACTACAGGTGGACGCAAACTCTTTCTGAACTGGATGTAAGTTGTAGATTTTGAAGTACATGCTAAGTTTTACGTAATAGTCTCTGCTTCTTATGAGGAAAATTGAGTCAGTGAAATATTTAATTGTGATTCATAAGTCTCTCTTGGATAATAAAGGGGAAAAAAATCTGACTGGGAATCCACGAATTAATGAATAGCTGCTTTACTTTCTTTTAGAATTGGCTACAGAATGTTATCTATGTCCGGAATAGAACAGTAAGCAGAACTGTAATGAAATAGATTGTTATAAGTGTAGAGAAGAACAACAAAGATGGTGAGGAGTTTACCATCACTGAAAAAGTTCAATAACTGAGTATGTTTAGGCTAAAGAAGAGAAAGCTAAGGAGAGACATGGTAATAGTTTTCTAGTACTTAAAGGGCTGTCACGGGGAAGGATCCTCTGATGCTTGAGGGTAAGACAAGAACCAGGGGGTGGCAGCCTTACAGAGCAATATTGAAACATTAAATGAGGAGGAATTCCCTGAACACAAGAAGTAATTAACAGTGGAACAGTTTGTCTCGTGAATTGGAAGTGTTCAGATAAAGCCATTTATCTGCATTGGTTTGAGAATTCCTGACCTGGGCAGGAGGGTAGATAGAAGACTTCCAAGGTCCCTTGGCAATCCTAGGATTCTATTAACAGTGATCTGTATGTCTTCCCTTCTTGAGGTTTTCATGAAGAATTCACTGTTCTCGTTTCCTGTTTTCTCCAGTTGGCCATCCCATTCAATGTGAGCTTCAAACTGAAGGGGAAAGATATGGTGGTTGATATACAGAGGCGTCATCTGAAGGTGGGCTTAAAGGGCCATCCCCCCATGATTGATGGAGACCTATACAATGAGGTGAAGGTGGAGGAGAGCTCATGGCTGATTGAGGATGGAAAAATAGTCACAGTGCACTTGGAAAAGGTACAAAGCAAATGTTTCTGGGTTTTAGTTAAAGGGTGATTTTGCAAGAATTCTCATATACATTCTGATTGCTTTATATTTAGCATACCTAATACCCCAAGTAAGATGTATGCAGTAATATTGTGATGAGGCAGAAGAATATGATGCATTAGGATCCATAAATCACAAAAGTCACGTTCTTATTGCATATGCCACATCCAAAGAAGCTGATATATTCTACATAATAATATTTCTCTTTTCACTGTAGATCAACAAGATGGAATGGTGGAACAAGTTAGTCCAAACAGACCCAGAGATTAACACCAAGAAAATTAACCCTGAGAATTCAAAAGTGAGTGATTCTTTGGTCAGGTTTTGTTTTAACTCAGGAGTGTTGCTTGACCATTTGTGGCCCATATTTCACTTCTGGAATGGACCTTGGTAGATGTGGGCGTGACCCAGGCAGGCACACTCTTCACATACACACAAGTTATCAGGGATCATTGCATGGCAGAGAATTTTAACTCTGCCACCTCCTCCAACCCCCACCCCACCCCACCCCCTGTCATTGCCACTGGAAGTAGGAGTTATCCTAGCAGCTAACATGAACAAGGGTAGAGCAGATCCCTGCTGCTCACCTGGTATGGGTTAAAGTGGGTCTGCACCCACAATTCAGAGAGTAGGCAACCATACACTGTCTTTGCCCTCCTGTGATAGAGAAAGATTAGGATCACTGCATTTCACAGACTGTTGAAATATTTAATTGTTAGCACGACGGAATCCGTTACTTTATTGAATTGCAACCACAGTCTGTTTCAACAAATAGCAGCATCTGACTGACCGTCCCAGGCAGGATTCCTTTTTGTTAGCCCTTTGAAGTAGGTCAGGGCAAGAAAAAAAACACTGTGGAGATTCCAAGAATTTTATGCTATTGTAAGGTTTATTAACAGTTTGAAAGCCAATATAACAGCTTAACAGCTCACTCATAACTTTTTCAAGGTCAGCTTTTAATTCCTTTACAGCTAGTACATGGATGGGAAACCTTTCCAGGGTGTAGTTTCCAAACACCCAAGAAGAAAGGAGCGGCAAACTGGTTGTTTAAAAAAAAAAGAAAAAAACTACTGTACAATCTAATGTGTATTTTCCTAAGCAAGACTTAGTTTCTTTTTTATATGCTGCTCCTGGCAAGCAAAGACTTCCTCCTTCAAACGTTTAGATAGGTTTCAACGGCTGTCTCTCTGGAGTTCTTGTTCAGAGGCCTTGATGAGGTGCTGCTGCTGCTGCTGAATATACAGCAGTGAAAACCAAGGAATAGAACAGAAGACAGTTTTGGTGGTTGTGGAACCAAAGGGGGGGGGGGGAACAGTCTTTCCTTGCTATGTATACAAGTGTTATTAATGTGGCTTTATTAACTGGTATCTAGAAAGTGAGCAACAAATGTATCAAATTAATATGAAATTTTCTAATACATTTCTCTCCATTTCCAAGTTATCAGACTTGGATAGTGAAACACGCAGCATGGTTGAGAAAATGATGTATGATCAGCGGCAGAAATCAATGGGGCTTCCCACATCGGACGAGCAAAAGAAGCAGGACATACTGAAAAAGTGAGTAAGGCCAGTTTTACACTGTGAAGAAAGGAGCAACAACTTTTTTTCCAGGCTTGCCTCCTAATAGGGGGGAAGGCGCTACGGCATTTATAAGGACAGCCCAGCAAGTAAGTGCTATGCAGAGACTACAAAGCCAGGCAGTACCATCTCGGCCTGAACTATGACGTGGTGTCTCTGCCTCTAATCTCCATGTGCCTCCAAGTCAGATAACACACCGCTCACTAGACAATCATGCATTTTATTGTTTTATTGCCCTGCTTGTCAGAGATCTCAGTAGAAGCTTCTGTGAGTAATTCCCCTTTTAAGGCCAGATAGGGTGATGCGTATCAAGTTGCAAGCGGGGTAACTAAAGGTCAAACGCTTTTCATCAGTCATTCTAAATAGCTCAAGCAGAGAAAAGGGATAAAGCCAGAAGTGGGGGCAATTTCTGTCTCTTTCCCTGGCTAATCTCCATAGGCACAGTGTCACAGCTTGGATATGAGGCCTTTTTCTAGTATCAGTAGTGGCGTATTCAAACAAACAATGCTTTTCAGAAAATGTATAATTTTTGTTCTGGATGTTGCACTGCAGTTTAGCCCTGTCAGTCCATCAAGTTACGAGCTGTTTGCCTTCCTCCTCCTTCCAAGCTCTCCACTGTGTCTCTTCTTTGGGTCTTAGTTCTTCCACTATGTGTGATATCATTAAGGGTGTTCTTAGTTAATAATTCAGCTATTTTACAGATTGGCTCATTAAGAAGTCTTGGAAAAGTGCCATTCAGCCCCAACGATATTCTTAATTTGTCTGTTAGCTCTAAAACTTTACCCTTTGCCCTTCTGCTGGGTAACATTTTCAGATAGTGTGGAAAAAGTGACCCCATGAAGTAGTCACAGGTGTCCTCTCCCAGTAGGTTGGCTAAATAACATATCAGTAAATAAAACAATTTGGGGGGGGGAATGGTGCGCTTTCAGGTGATCAGTGTGTGCTCTGAGCTTAGTAAGTTAGAGTCAGTTTTGTGAGTAACTCCGTGCCCCTGTTTCTATGTATTTCAGTGGAACAGTTAGGGGGCAAAAGCCTTCCATATCTTTCTATAAAATGGGAGCTTTATCCTGGTCTTACATAAATGTAATTGTATGAACTCCACCAATTACGTAGACTTCAAGAATATAAAAGCAGTTAAAGCTTGAAAATAATACTAAGTACTAAACATGATCTAATACCTGCTAACTCGCATTTGCTGAGATGTCAGAAGTGCTATTTCTGAACAGTATGATTTCCAGAACCTCTAGTAAGAAATGTTCCATTCAAGTGATGCACAAACAGGAATATTTGCTTGCATTGGAAAATTTGTATTTGACGTGGAGCTAATCGTTCCTAAGGGCAATATTTGATCGATTTGTCATTGCTGGTTTACAACTGTTGGGTTCCATAATAGGACAGTTTTACTGATAGTGTGAAGGACAGAGCTGATGTGATTCTACATAAGTCATGGCCAGTAATGCCACAGTGATAGCTTAGAAATTCATTACCTTACAAAATGGCAATTTCTGTATTTTATTATTCTATAATATTATATTATTATAAATAATTAAATTATTTATTATTGCTTTTACCTGGACTGGTCACTTCCTGCTTTTTGAAAGGTACATTCCTTCCAGAGACTAGTGTTTGATAAAAGAAGAAGAGTTGTGTCTGAAACTGGATTTCCCTTATTACCTAATGATGTTTTGTTAAACTCCCAGCCCACGGGCCGGATACGTCACGTGCTGGCCACACCCGGTTTAGTGAAGGGGGGGGGGAAGTCCCAATACGTCACGTGACACCACCGTGACAACGAGAGTTTGACACCCCTATTCTAAGGTATCTTTTCTGAGACCTTGTTTTATATGCAGCAGCCAAACTACCTAACATCAGCAATTAGAAACTTTCTCTTTCCAATTTAGTGCTGGGGGGAGGGAACTGGGGCTGAGGGACATATATGCTGGTATTCTTTATCCCTGTCAACTAATACTCATTTCTCTTCCTTTTGCAGGTTCATGGAACAGCATCCAGAAATGGATTTTTCAAAAGCAAAATTCAACTAATACAATTTCCCCTATTTTTTGCTCCTTTCCTGACAAACATTCAAATTTTAAAGAAAGCAAGAAATACCTTTCGGACGATGCATATACTCACATCACTCCATTTTGGGGTTAAAAAGTAATTGTACTAGTAACTCCATATAGAATACTGCTTAGACTTCTGGATTTTCAACAGCAGCATCAGTTATCAGAAGTCTGTCCTTCATCTTTGTAAGGCAATATTTTAGGGAGACGAAGGATTGAAATAAATGGGAGCTGTATTACACAATAATTGCTTTCCCTTGGGCTTCTCTTAGTTTTGGAAAATCTGGGAAGGTATCATTTAAAAAAACATTTTTTTAAAAAAATCTGGACTTGATATTCATCCTTGATCATACTCTTGCTCCTAAATAAAGGGCTGGAAGTCCTACCTTCAAAATAACATCACTCTTTTGTTTCAAAAACCAAGCAACCACTATACAGATATAACTCCGTACAACAAGCGGGAACTGCTTCAGAATCCATCAAAGCACTGACAATCTTTAAATATCTTTGGCATGTTCCCTTTGAGCCATCACTCCAAGGTGTAGCAGTGCAAGAATGTTTGTTGTGGATAGATACAGGTTGCTATTTAGAGGTTACAGTGAGGAGCAGCTTCATCACAGATCCATGTCTCTGACACTCATTACTATTTATTACTTTCAGAATTTAACATGGCAATCATAAGTAGTGAAACCTGGAGTACATTTGTCCAGGATTTGGGATAGATTGCAAGAATGCTAAGATCTTTAATGTGATACGCTGGTCTTATTTTCATTCCTCTCAATGTTATTGTCCTCCACTGTTTCCCCAAGCCATTTTGTAACTTATCTCAGAGCTTTGATGGGAATAGACTCCCAAGGTTTAGGAAGCTACAAAACGCTTCATTGTTTCTGTTGCAATATTGAAGTTGGGGAGTTTCAAATCCAGTCCGCATCCAAGGAAAATTAGGATGTGGTTATTATATCACTGATTCCACTAAGGACTCTAAGGAATTATGCTCATCTTAAGTCAATCTCATGAATTGTGTTGACATGAGAAAATGAGATGCCAACAATAACTTGAGGCTCTTCTGCTGTTAAAGGGAACGAAATGAAGAAGAAGCAGGTCTCTGGCTTGCTGAAAATGAGCTGTCCACCTTGTCAGATCTGGGTTTTTTTCAGAATTGGACATGTCAGTCAAGAACATTTTGTTCTGTTTTGTTGCTTACAAATAGCTCGTATTGTGCATGCACGATTAAAAAGGTGATGCTTTCATGCATTGTCAAACTCATGATTATCAGGGTACCCAGGAGCAAGCTATCCAAGATGATTAGCAGCTCTAAATAAACTCTTCTGTACCTTTCTGCTCTCTTCAGTTAATATGTTTGTCAGTTTTTGTTTGACTCCACTGAAGAAAATGAACAACACTGGAATATAAGACTACTTCCAGAATGCTAGATAACCTCCAGCAATGTGTATGTAAACTGGAGGAGAGGTGTATACTTTGGGTTTCCCATAGTAATGTCTTTCAGAGATCCCAGCATTCCAAGCCTCCATGGTTCATGGCTGGGGGTTCTGAACCTTGCAGTTGTACCACATCTGGAGGATTGAAAACATCTGGAAAAAATAGTCTATTTCCATCAGCTCTAGACTATCAGACGTTTCAAACACTGTAGTGTTTCTTCCCTGCTAGAAACTACAAGTTGTTACTTTCTTCTCAGGCTGTGCAGACCAATGACCCAAGGGGGAAAATGTGCTCGATTCATTGGCATGTCAACTGATGTAGTGTGCATGCTCCAAATCCCCATTTTCTCTTGAATCTGGATTGCTACACAGCCTCATTTTCTGCCATGGGGCAATGGTGTTAATTGCCTCTGCACACTTGTATTCTTGTCATCTGCTCAACTTTACAACCACCCTAGCCAGCTTTCCCCAGCATGGTCATATGTATAAATGCTACATGTAGAAAAATAGATTGTGGAGCATTAGATTCTCCTATGGAAGCATTGTCCACTTGTTTGATGTCTTGCAAGGGAGCCAACAAAAAAAGGGGGGGGAGGGAAAACCTGCCTGTAACTTTGCTTCCCCTCCCCCCAATTAAGTTTGGAAATGCCATCATTGAGAAAGCATAAGTAAGGCTTAAACGATTTGGTAACTACTGCTCTGGACTTACTGGAGCCTCTGTTCAACCTGAATTTGTATTAAATAGAAAACTAGCATGCTATACACTTGCAGTATCTCTCCGAATAAGACAACTACACCACGCTTTTAGGCATGGTGAGCCCGTTGGCTCTGTTTTTTGTCCCTTGCCTCTCTTCATTATTAGCCAAGAGCAGCTGTCTGAGTTAAACAATCCTCAGATTACATGACTTCCAGGTTGCTTATTCCAAGGCTAAACCTTTATGAACTGTTTGCATAGGACTCTCTTTGTTGGACTTGTGTGTGTATGTTATGTGAACTCCTTGGCAGTGACCCCTATCATTTCCTGAAACCTGATTACAGACTGGAGCCTTGGTGCCATGGTACAGGCTGGGTTAATGACTTTGTTTATACTGATACCAGCGATCCCCGTTAAGGTCCAAGTCTTCTGGCACCTTCATTGAGAAAATGGTCCTCTGAGCCACGTGGAGACCTCACTTCATTCTAACCAATCAGCCCAGGGCAGCCCTTGTTTTTCAATGAACTGCCGCTGCTCGTCAACGGGAGGTCAAGGCTGCTGAAGTGGGTGGATTTGTTCGCCCATTCAGGAGCCTTATAAGCAGAGACGATAGCAGCCAAGGAGAGGACGAAAGAAGCCACAGAGTAACAAGAGCTGTAGCTGAAGGGGTTGGATGCTTGCTGAAGCAGCAGGCGGGAGGGAAGCACTTACTTTTGATTGTACTGAGTGAGTCAGCTTGGCGCTCGCATGAATATGGAGTGTGAGAAGTGTCTCTGTCATCACGAGAACAGTGGAAATGCCATTCTCTACACCCTGCTAAGTGAGAACTTGACTCACCACAAGGGTAGCCATGGCTCTTCCCAACAACGCTGCTTGTGCCACAAGCGCCGTACCGTTTGCCTTCAGACCCCGCAAGCTACCTGCCAGGCAGCTTCTGACGTCTTGGTGAAGACCATCAGCTTCGTGAAGAACCTGCCTTCTTTCCAGCTCCTGCCTTGGGAAGACCAGCTCTTACTGCTGGACAGCTGCTGGGCTCCCCTTTTCCTTCTGGGCTTGGTGCAGGAGATGGTGACCTTTGAGGTTACGGAGACCCCTGTACCCAGCATGCTGGAGAGGATCCTTCTTGACGGCCAGTGCAAGAGGCAGGAGTTGCAGCGGGTGCAGCCCACCTTGGCCAGCGTGCAGCGCCTCCAGCACTGCTTAAACTCTTTCTGGAGCCTAGACTTGTGTCCTAAAGAATATGCCTATCTGAAAGGCGCAATTCTGTTCAACCCGGGTAAGTGCCGTGTCCCCATGCATGGAAGGTCATCAGAGGGCCACACTCCACGCAAATTGTTTTTTCCTCATAACTGACGGGAAAACGAGCAATATTCTCCTATAGAATCTCAGCCTTGGCTAGTTTCATTCCTTTTAGTGATTCAAACAAAAAATTAGGGGAAGAGCATCATAAATTATGCTGCTAGAGTTTTTTTTATCCAAAGATTAAACTCTATATAACCAAAGCAGCATCAACTATTGCCATTAGAACAGTAATCCATCTGTTGAGGCTGTTTTGCCATCTGGAGTCACTTCGGATAGTGAGATGGGCAGTCTAAATTTAATAAATTCTCTGCTACAAAGACACATAGCAATACGCACTTTAAAAACACGGAGAAAAACTACAAAGTATCTTGAAAGTGCTCAACAGGACAAGAGTACGTTCACTGGTTTGTAAATTAATGAATTTGTGGTGTTGGATCTTTGAGGAAGGGGAGCTTTTTGTGGACAAAAGCTGGCTGAGGAATTCTGGGAGTTGAAGTCCACAAGTCTTAAAGTTGCCAAGGTTGGAGACCCCTGCTCTGCTTTATTAAAATATGTGCAAACTTATAGCAAGGCAAGGACTTAGGAGGAGGATTTTTTCTTGTGGATAAAGGAAACTGCTTTTTAATTCTGCGTTCAGCAGTGATAGTATTAATAAAATACTTGATTACATCAGGAACATCTTTTTATAGGATTAGAAATTTTTTTTTTAATCAAAGCTGCAGATTTTATGATCTCATTTAAAAGCAGTTTCTACCATAGTATTTTTGAGAAGCAGCCCAAATAAACCTCCTTTACCTAGGAAGTTCCATACAGTAGTTTGGGATCTCCTTTCATAGGGTGGAAATTCTGAGGCAACCTTATAGAATAAGTTTTCTCTTCTACGAAATACTAGATATGAAAATCTGAGCATTTTTCAAGGGGATATAGATAGAATGATACAGAATGCAACAGCATCTACCAGACACAAAAAAAAATACAGCCTCCCAACCCTTTTAGTTGTCGGCTTCAAAAATCTGCAGTATTTTTCAATTGATTTTAGGAATAAACTTTTCATTCTGTCCACCCCACTGAATGGCAAACCTTAGTCATCAGCTCTTTCCAACTTGAACCCAGATATCACCAATCAAGCAATCTCATTAGTGGACATTTGTATTTATCGCTGTGATATTCTGCACCTCCAATCAAAAAAAAGACTGAGGTGGCAAATAGCATTCTTCTCTGTCTTCAAGGTTCAAGCTCACTTTCTTCACAATATCCCTTGCAGATTGGTTACCCTGAGAGAGTATGAACAGGCAATGCCATCTCATGAACTTCATGACTAAAATTAGAGATGCTAGAACCTCTCTCAGGTGGGCACCTGATCCTTCTGGACTGTAACTTCCCTTCAGCACAGGAAGATCTATCATTCCTAGAATTATAAGCACTTCTATTTCATTTGAATTCAGCTTTGGTTTATTTAGTTTATCCTTCATTGTTTATCCAACTATAAGAAGTTTTTTAGGGGGACCCTAAACTGCTACATGAAAATATTAATAGGAGTCACACAATCACCTGCAACAATTAATCAATGTGCAATGGCTTCAAAGTGATTTTAAAAAGCAAGTGGACCATGACAGAACTCTGATAGGTTTAATATAAAAACTTCTATTTTGTGTGGGCTCTTCTTTCAGATGTCCCTATCAAATATCTGTTTGCAGGATACTGTTTCTTCCTGAATAGATTTTTTTTTTCCCCTGGGAGAAGAAACGACAGAGAAATTGAAAAGAATTATAAGCTGGAGGATAATATCAGCTGTACCTCTCACAGAAGAGGTTCAGGAATAAATAATGAGGAATAAATAATGCATTTGAACACACACTAAATCTAATGGGTTAACTTTGCATAATTTAATCTTCTATCACAGGCAAATGAAGGAAATCAGTTTACCTTTTCAAGGATTCTGTGATTAATTTCAGATTCTGTCTTCTCTCCCCCTCTCTCCCTCCAGACATTCCAGGTCTCCGGGCTTCCTCGTACATTGAGAGCCTCCAGCGAGAAGCTCAGCAAGCACTCCAACAAGTCCTAGTGCTTCTCCACTTAGAAGATCAAGGTCGATTTGCCCGAGTCTTGCTGAGTTCCTCCTCCTTGAGATCCATTCCCCCAACTCTCATTACAGATCTTTTCTTCGAACCCATCATTGGAAAGACAGACATTCTTGAGCTTTTAATAGAAATGCTGCTGATGAAATAGTTTAAGTAACCATAAACCATCCTCGTGCTGTTGGGTCAGGCAACCCATTCTTTGCTTGATATTCGATTCCAAGAGAATGCACAATTAATTTTGGAACACCCGACGGACAAAGCATAGCATCTTAGCAACCACTCTGCAGACAAAGAAGGTGCTAGTGGGTGAACTCATATTTTCTTCCTGAACAATGCAAGAATGCAACATGCACCCAAGCCCCGTGAAGTATTGTACTTGTAACAAGGTGTTTGGAGTAGGTAATTCCTGTGCTAGCATAGCAGCGTTCGTAGCAAATGCATTGGCACCAGGGGTGAAATTCAGCAGGTTCTGACAGGTTCTGGAGAACCGGTAGCGGAAATTTTAAGTAGTTCGGAGAACTGGCAAATACCACCTCTGGTTGGCCCCAGAGTGGGATGGGAATGGAGATTTTGCAGTATCCTTCCCCCTGGAGTGGGGTGGGAATGGAGATTTTGCAGTATCCTTCCCCTGTCACGGCCACCAAGCCACGCCCACAGAACCGGGAAAAATTTTGAATTTCACCCCTGATTGGCACCACAAAACTGTGCCGAGTCCTCAGTGCTTGGTGTGATCAGTTGCAGTTATGGAATAAAAGCCCTGACCGAACCAATCTTGTTCAAAAATGCCTGCAGCTCCAAAGTGAGGCATACAGTATTGATTTTTTTTTTACTTCATTTATATTGGCTTCAGTTTCAAAGTTCAATTTCTATAGGGATGTCTTGCCTACAGAAAGACTCCTGGGAACTGCCATTGACCTGAAATAACCCACAGCCTCCCTTCCAAAATATAACCCCAGGATTTCCTAGTAAAAAAGAGCCAGGAGGTCTTTCAGAATACAACCAAGCTCTCCCAGTTCCTTAAAAAAGGATATGCCTATAAATGCAACTCATTTCTCTAAACAATTTTTAAAATAAGAATATTGACCTGCATAATCATACATTCCAATCTTCAAGTGCAAACACTTTGCTTTAAGGTATCCTGACTTGTATAGATTTGTGCATTGAGGAAAGCTAAGGTCAGAAAATGTCAATTTCCATTATTCATCATTTTCCTGCTTGACGGGGGTTTCTTTTCCCTCCAGCTTGCTTCGCATAGGTTGCCTAAAGCAGTTGCTTTTCTCCTATGCTGGTTTCTGCCCTCTTTGCAGAAATTTCCAATGTTAGTATTTTGTGAGCAGGTGCTTCTTGTGATTTGTATGTAGTAAGAAAGTTAAGTTATTGTTTTTTTAAAGAAAAATAAATAAAAATAAAAGCATTTGCAGTTTGTTCCGTGACTATTTATTAATGAACGCTGAAAAGATATATCTATCTCCAATTTCACATGATGTCTTCCTTCAAAGGTTGTCCTAAGCCAAGATCAAGACGTAAGTGTCTAGTTCTGGATCTCAACAGGCATTATTTCAGTAGTTTTTGAAAGGGAAGCCAGTCGTACAGCAAACAGGTTCTATGATGAAAGGTCAGAGAGTGAGACTATGCCTATTCTGAAGGAGAGAAGAGAAGGTTGATGGGAACATAAAAGTAATCTTGGGATACTTGACCTGTCATAAGAAGGCCAAGATTTCTTCTCTGCTTTCTCAAAGGGCAGGAATATATGGAGGAATGTTAGAAAGCAGTTTGATAATGGGGTGACTATCCTTGAGGTGGTGACCTCTTACTGGCTGGAAGTCTTTCAGGATAGTTGGACATCTTGGATGGAGAATTTTCTACTTCTAGATTTCTAAGAAATGGGCCCCAATGCCCTCTCCAATTTATAATAGTTTCTGTATTGTACCAAACTTTATTTGTTTAATAAAACACCAGCTGGCTGAACTTAGGATTCTTCTACACATTAGCTTAAACCTGCTCATCTCATGCGGAAACTGGCTGGAATTGAAAGTGGCTTAAAGAAACTGCTGCTGGATTTTAATCCATGCCTCTTGGCATTGAGGGGAGGCAAGAGTTCTGCGCATGCGCAGAAGCAAAAAACAAGATGGCGGCGCCTATGGCAGCACCAAAAGAACCGGTTCAGGGACGTGGCAGGCCTGGGTCGCTGCCAGTTCTAGCGACCCAGGCCGCCAAGTTACTGCTGGTTCTATAGAACCGGTCCAAACCGGGAGGAACCCACCTCTGATTACCATAGCTGCCAGCTATGCTTCTTTAGCTGCTTCTTTACCCCTTAATCAACATATGCCAGGAAAGCAAGCACCAACCTCTATCCTTTCTGAGAGCAAGTCTTGCAGAAGTAGTTTCCATTGATGGTCCTTTCTCATTAGCCCCCTCTGTGATTTGTACTTGGCACCTGCCCATCCAACAAATCCACTTGGGAATTGGTGAAGTGGGGGAACATAAATGTACTATGGTAATATTCCTCCTATCAGGTGGAGTAGGTAGGGAAAGTGACAAAACTCTTGTCAGTTTACACCTGGCTTAAATAAATAGTCCATTGTGGAGGGAAAAAATCCAATCCTTCATTACAGGTAGTCCTCAACTTACAGCAGTTCATTTAGTGACCATTTGAAGTTACTATGGCACTGCAAAAAGTGACTTATGACCATTTTTCACATGACCATTGCAGCATCCTCACAGTCATATGATGTTTGGCAACTGACTTTTATGATGGTTGCAGTGTCCCAGGGTCATGTGATCACCATTTGCAACCTTCTGATAAGCAAAGTTAATTGGGAAGCCAGATTCATTTAACATGTTACTATCATGTCACTATCTTTTAACAACTGCAGTGATTCAGTTAAGAACTGTGGCAAGAAAGGTCATAAAATGGGGCAAAATTCACTTAATAAATGTCTCACCAACATAAATTTTGGGCTCCGTTTGGTTGTAAGTCAAGGACTACCTTTATTCCTCTCTAACTATTGCTTGCCCGAATAATTTAACACCCATCTGGCGAGTAGCCGCTTTGCAGAAATGCGTATCCAAGATAACAGAAGGAGCCCCTGTAATGCAAAGTCTAGCCAGGTGCACCTTCTGCCCAGATGCAGCCCCCAGTTTTGCACAATAACCAATAGGAATGCAGACCTTGCCCAGAAGAGGTAAGAGCCTGAGTGTCTTAATGGCCAAGTAATACATCTCAGTCCAGAAACTGCAATGCATCCAACGTATTCAAAGAAACTATGTATAAGCATGTTGTCTAAATCAGTGTGTCTCAATTCAGCAAATAAGGGTTCCTGGAGTTGAATAACACTAGTCTAAATCCAGTCGCTAAGTGGATACTTTCCCATCTCTGTCTGAATTCCACCCTCTGACATTCTTGTAAGGAAAGCCTGATTTATTGAGCGTCACAAGCTCAGAGGAGCTAAAGCTCGAGTTTTCTGTAAGTCAGAAGTATGTTTGCAACCAAAAAAAACTCTTTAACATAACATTGCTGTATTTTTTCTATGGACTTTTCTGCACGTTGGCCTTGAACTTATCTCTATGGCCAAGACATAGAGCCCGTTTCCGTTCAGTGGTGACGCCATCAATCCGCGGCGCGAAGCCGGTCCCGCGCGAGGTCACATGACGCATCCCAGGCGTTGCAAGATGGCGGACGTAGCTCCGGCTTCTTCCTCCCCTGAGCGCGGCGACCGCTACTGCCTGGTCAGCTGCGTCCCAGCCCAGCTTCGCTCTGCCGATCTCCGCTCCTACTTCAGCCAGTTCATCGAAGCCGGCGGCTTCCTTTGCTTCCATTATCGGCATCGCCCTGAGCGGGAGGAGCAGCTGGGCGGCCCTTCAAGGCCAGGAGGGCGGACCTGCTGCTGCCTGGTGACGGTGAAGCCCGGGTGGTCTCTCCGCTTGGTTCGCATGTATTCAGGCAAACGGTGGATCGACGCGCAGGGGGAGACGCTGCCTGGGCGGTGCGTCATACGAAGAGTCCGGATTTCCCCAGACAGAGGTATTAAAAGAGACCGAAGGCGTGCCCGTCCTGGGTTCTGCGGACAAATGTCGCCTCAGAAGCGGGTTTCATGTCATCGTTTCTCCGCTTTTCGTCTAGAACAGGGATCCCCAAACTGCTAGGTGGGGAGATGTGCAGAGCTTTTAGTTAATGATCCACTTTTCGCAGAGTTTCACTGTATTTTCATTGCTCGTTTGTGTCAGTTCGGGATTGGGTTTTTGTGAGGTGTTTTATGAGGTGTGTACATTATTACACTAAAGGGAAGTGTGACGACAAACAATGTTTAGGAACCACTGGTCTAGAAGGAAGGAGCAGGAAGAGGATTTAAGGATTGGAGGAATTTTGTCTCCTTGGTTACCTCTGCTATCCCACCACATCTCACAGGATAGGCATGTTATGGTTCCCATCGGTTAAGGAATGTCACCTGATGGGACCCAGGAAGAGAGCCTTTCCTGCTCAGGCACCTGCCCTTTGGGGCATCATTACCTGGAACTTAAATTGGCCTGACTCTTCTGGCCTTCACAAAGGGCCTGAAAGCTTGACTTTGCTGTCATGGTTGGGGATCCGGGAACGGTGATGTGGAACCTGCTAAAATGACTTACATTGTTAGTAAATTCGATTACACCCTTGCAGATTATTTTATGGTTCTAATAATGCTAGTGTTTGTAATGGTTTCTGTATGTTTGTTTGGGGAAGGGGGGGGATCTGTTGTTGTTTTCTGTTTTGTGAGCTGTCCAGAGTCATGTGTGTGAGATGGGCAGCTATACAAGTTGAACAAATAGAAGTTAAGCACAGTGAGACCTCTGTGCAAACATAGTAAATACTAGGGCTGTTAAATATGGGCTGAAAAAGCTGGAAGACAATTATCATCTGGTGTTTTTGCAGTAGCCCTAAAGAATGCAAACTCTTGCTGTACTAGCTTTCTTCCTTATCTGTACATTTGTGTGTATATTTACAGAGACTGGTTTATTTTGTTATAAAACCAAAAAGGAGCTACACACTATATCAAGAGAAACTTTCACTCAGGATCATTTTGAACGACTCCCTGAACTGAATCCTCCCGCTGTAATGCCTTATGGAAATGTGGGAACTCCATTGCGAGTCTTCTTAGAGCTTATCAGAACTTGCCGAATGCCCAGCCGCGTAATTAAAAAGCTGCAGTTACAGTTCCCTAAATCTGGCTCATCTCGCAGGTATGGGAATGTACCATTTTCATATGAGGGAACTGATATTATTGTAGAAGAGGAGCGAGTTTATACAGCTACGGGAGAAGAAATAACAGAAGGAGACCACATGCCAAGTGTAGAGTTAGTAAATCAAGATGATGATGCAGAAGATCCAGAAAAGAAAGAAACAGATGACTCCAATTGCGTAAGTAGTTTCTTCTAATTGTCAAACACGGAGCTATTATATATGTTATTACCGGTATCTAGTTAAAGTTGCTAGTTTATTTCTTGGGGGGGGGGGAGAACATTATTTATTAACGTGTACAAGCTAGAAAAGGTTCTTGTGAATCTGACGTCAGAGCTGATTAGCCTAAGCAATGCAATGCATTTCTGGCCTTTGGCCTGAGATTTTTTTAGTTTTTGCATTCTCGGGACTGCCTAAGATCATTTAATGGTACGCATTCGAAGTTGTGTACTTTAATAGAAAGATCCTTTATTTTCCCAAAATACATAGCTAAAAATTAAAAAAAAAATCTAAGGGGAATGTTAATTCAGATGGGCGGAACCAAATCTTAGCTGTATTATTCTTCTGTTCCTGATCATCTGACTTCTGCGACAGGAGGAGGATGATAGATGTGAAGAGTGGGAACGGCATGAGGGCTTGCATGAAGATGTCACCAGCCAGGAACGCACAAAGGAACGTTTGTATGAGGAGGAAATTGAGCTAAAGTGGGAGAAAGGAGGCTCCGGGTTGGTCTTCTACACAGATGCACAATATTGGCAAGAAGAGGGAGCAGGTAAATTAGCAGAGGTCTTAATTCTGTGTTGCTACTGGATGCTTTTTCCAATGATAGCTTTTGTATCTTGTTTGTAAAATACTTGGCCCTTTCTCATGAATGAAACATACAGAAATGCTGATGCCTGAGGTATGTAGAAATATCAAAAGCAGAGTTAGTTGCTGGCATGCATTCATACATCTTCCTTTATTTCACAGTTGAGAGCATTTTAACAAACTGCATCACTGTTTGGTTTGGTGGCAGCAGTGCCTCAGATAGAAAGTTTGCTTCCTGTTATTCAGGATACTGCTTATAAGCGCTATGTGCTTAGAGCTCAAAGCATTGTTAGAGACCCCACACACCCACTTCACGGTCTGTTTCTGTTCCTCCCCTCTGGGAGGAGGTTTCAAAGTATTTCTAGCAGGACTACTATATTCTGTAACAGCTTCGTTCCCTAGGCCATCCGTCTGGTAAACTTGCAAGATTTGTTTTTCTCACCATGTACACGTATACATCCAAACTAGACGGTGTTGTTTCTCTGTGTCATATAATATATGTGGATATATGCATAATTTTGTATTTATTTTGTCATGTTTATGTAGTGTATATTGGAGGTGGTGACCCTTTTGTTGCTGTATGCAACAAAATTTCATTTTAATGTATGCCGATTAGTGTACATTCAAAGTCACAATAAAGTTATTCTAAGTTCAGTTCTATCCTCCTCCTCTTCCTTGCCCCCTCCCCAAAGATTCGGGTAGAATTAGGGCAGTTGGAGCAAAGACTCAATAAATATTATTGGTACAGGGCAAGTTCATAGAGGAGAGGATATCCTTTTTATGTTCCCATTTTATAAAAAGCTATGAACGAGACAGGATGTAAAATCTGGTTTTGCTTCGATATATGCAGCGTTTATAAAGCACTTGGATAGTGTAAAGCAGGGTGACGGTAACACAGGAAGAGTGGTGGCAATGAGTTGCATATACTTTCTTCACACAGAACTTTTCTTTTGGCAGATTTTGATGAACAAACAGCTGACGATTGGGATGTCGACATGAGTATCTACTATGACAAAGGTATTGATCTATGTTGACAGGAATAAATAGAATCTGCATTCCAGTGAAACTGGAAGCTTCAGTTTAGCAAAAATCGGACTTGCTCTCCTGGCAGGGTGAGATACTACTGTACAGTCATCTCGCCCTGGCATTCTGTCAAACACAATTCAAAATTGAAAATATGAAAGTTACTTTGTTCTTCGATGCTTAAAGACTGCCCTATTTAGCAACCGTTTGAAGTTACAATGGTGCTGAAAAAGTAACTTTATGACCAGTCCTCACACTTATAACTGTTGCAGCATCTTGCAGTCACATGATCCCCAGAGCCATGGTGGAGCAGTGGTTAGAATGCAGTATTGCAGGTTAATTCTGCTGACTGCCAGCAGTTTGATCCTGACCGGCTCAAGGTTGACTCAGCCTTCCATCCTTCTGAGGTGGGTAAAATTGTTGGGGGCAATATGCTAACTCTGTAAACTGCTTAGAGAGGGCTGTAAAAGCACTATGAAGCGGTATATAAGTCTAATTGCTATTGCTATTTGCACGCTTCACTGCTGGCTTTCAACAAGTAGAATCAGTTGAGAAGCCAGCAGTGAAATTGTGAATTGTAATCCCTTGATATCTCGTTTAATGACTGTGTCACTTAGCAATAGAGTTGCTGGTTCCAATTGAGGTAACTGAGGACTACCTATATGGCTAAATTTCAAAGGATTGCAAGTCTTTGTACTATAGAGTAGGTGCCCTTTTATTGTATCTTCCTGGTTGCTTTTTCATCATCCCGCATATGCACTCGCAGTAGCATGTAACTTTAAAATTCCGTCTGCTTTGGTTTGTCTGTTCCTGACTATCAATATAAACAGAACTAGTTTGTTCCATCTCATCTCCTTTTAAACTATCCTGTCTCATTACCAAGTATAGAGTTACATTTGTATATAAAATCCAAAGGCAGCAAATTCCTCACCAGAATGATTCTTCTCCCTTAAATAAGTGAGATACTTCCTTATGTTTGTATTGTTCAATAGAACAAACAAACAGAATGTTTGAAGATCTAATAGGTTAATTAAAGACAGTTTTGCTGTCAATCCATTTCTTAAGGCATTGAATGTAAAATCAGCCCTAATTAAATTGAATCTACTTCAGCCAGCAAAACAGGATTGGTGAAAAGAACTTTTATTGGATGTTTTTGGAAATCCATCCTTTGAAGTCAAGTGCTGAGCATCTAAAGCTGCCTTTACCTAGGCTGATACCTCCTTCACTAACTGTCCAAAGTCTTGGTGGACATTTCCCCCTGCTTTTCTGCCTGGTCTCATTTCACCAGAAGCACTCAGGCCTTCTCTATTCATATGCCCCATATGTAGACAAAGCCTCCCTCCTCTATATCCTATTGATTTTTCTCTTTTCTTGTGGCAGAAAATTTATATGGGATTTCCATTCGTTCTAGATGGTGGTGACAAAGATGCTAAAGATTTGGTACAGATGCGGTTTGAACAGAGACTCCGAGATGGTTTAGAAGATGGGTCTATCCTGGGTCAACGAATTGGGAACTTTGAAAAATATACCAAGGTAAGAACTGAAGTTGGAATATACTACTTGTTACCAATAAAGGAGAATTTTTGTAGCTCAGGGTTGAAATGAAGGATCCTCGGTGCTCTCTGAGCTTGGTTGTTTTCTTGCAGACGTTTCACTACCCAAACTATGAAATGAAACTGAGGATGTTATGAAACGTCTGCAAGAAAACAGCCAAGCTCAGAGAGCACCGAGGACCGCTCATACTACTTGTCTGAAATAAAATAGATCAGGTGTTGAAAAGCCATTAGTTGAGATAACAATTTTGCTGCAGATGTTAATGAAATGTATGATTATAGCACAAGAGGCAAAGGAGAATGACGGCTGTTGTGTGATGCTAAAGCCCCCCCAACTATGTTGAACCAAACTAATGGTTCAACATAGAACCATTAGTTTGGGTGACCATTTGAAGTTACAACGGCAATGAAAAAAAGTGACTTATGACTGGTTTTCACACTTATAAACACTGCAGCGTCCCCGTGGTCACACAATCAGAATTTGGGCACCTGGCAACTGGCATGTATTTATGACAGTTGCACTGTCCTGGGGTCATCCGATTACCATTTGTACCCTTCCCAAGCTGGTTTCTGACAAGCAAACTCAATGGGAAAAGCCAGATATGCTTAATGACCACATTGTTCACTTTAACAACCACAATGATTTGCTTAACAAGTGTCTCCATAAAATGGAGCAAAACTTACTAAACTGCCTTGCTTAGCAATGGAAATTTTGGGCTCAATTGTGGCCGTAAGTTGAGAACTGCCTGTATGC
This sequence comes from Thermophis baileyi, assembly GCA_003457575.1. Taxonomy (NCBI): domain Eukaryota; kingdom Metazoa; phylum Chordata; class Lepidosauria; order Squamata; family Dipsadidae; genus Thermophis; species Thermophis baileyi. The sequence goes on along the minus strand of QLTV01004279.1, from coordinate 1,370,807 downwards.
TTCTGATGATGACACTGTTTTTTTAATTAAAAACCTGGTCCCTCTCTTTATTCTGGCGTCAGTGCTTTGTTGCTTTAGAATGGTTTTCTTTCTCTGCCAGGGCATTGGCCGAAAAGTGATGGAAAGACAGGGCTGGAGCGAAGGTCTTGGCTTGGGAAGCAGCAGTTCAGGAATGGCTGAAGCCTTGGACAATGAGGGCCGGAATCCCCGATGCAAGAGAGGTTTGGGGTAAGTTATATGGGTCTCTTTCAAAGTAAGTGCAGCTAAGGGCTTCCACGCAAAGATCCAGCTTTGCATGTGTGGATAGGCCGATGGTCTGAAGTCTCAGGATTGTGTTGAAAATACAAAAAAACACACGAAACAACCCGGCATTCTGGAGAAATCTTGTAGCACTGACAGTCTTGCTATCTGAGTAACATGCAAAATTGGAGATCAGAATATCTGAGGGATAATTTTCTTGCACTAAAGGCTGTTTATAAGAATAAACTGACATAAGCCTTCAGTTCCATGCTAACTGTAAAATAAGGGAAACATATGTAACTAGTTTCACTGCAGCTTTCTCTACAGTCTTTGCAGTCAGTATTGGAAGCATCCTAAAAACAGGAGTATATTTTTTTTTACAAGGGCTAGGAATGCTAATGCTCCCATATGTTAAGGGAAAACTTTTCTTTTTATATATAGAACAATTTCAGTAAATATGAAAACTAATACAAACTAAAAGATGAATAAAAAGTTGACCTATAAAACCCTGGATGGCTTGGCATTAAGGTATCTTCAGATCCTCCTTCTCCAGCTCCATGAAGGACTGACCAAGAAGGAAAGCCTCCAAGGGGAGACGCCTCACTGCCGTAAAGTGAAGGAAGGTGAAACTGAAGATGCTGTTTCTCCATTGTGATCCCAACAATGTGGAATAACTCATGATATTAGATTGGCTGGCACACTGCAGGTCTTTCTGGAAGATTGTTAATCCCAAACTATTCTACAGGACTTTTGATGGATGAATGTCCCTTTGGTTGTGATTGTTGTCCGTGTGATTCAGATAACATAGTTTGGTATGTGCTATTAGGATGAAAGTCTTTATACTGTGAATGTCTTATTGGCTTTTTTGTGTGTGTGGATGTTTTAACTGTTGGCACCAAAGATGCTTTAATATTTGGAATGGCTATTCCCATGGACCTTTTAATCATTCTTGTAGTGGTTGTAAATTGAGTTTGTATGAGTCATTAAATGCAACAAATAGAATAATTTTTCTTCTCTCCCAAATATACCTAACTGAAACTTACAACAAATATCCTTCTCTCTTCACATCAATTTCTGCAAATATTCACACACTAAACGCACTAAAATGCATGCTAATAAGCAAAAACGTCTCTTTCAGAACAGGGGCCCTATAAAATATTCATGAGGTTTACAAAAGGATTGCATCAGTTGTATTCCTTTTTATTTGCTAGATTTGGGTTCCCCCCCCTCTAATATACTTTTTATAATATTGTACAGAGCTGAAAGCAGAATGTCTCTGCTTTGTCTCTGAAGACCGACTCATTCTCTGCTCTTCTTTAGGTATCATGGTGAGAAACTCCAGACTTTCACCAAACCCAAGAATCCACGTAGGGACAGCAACGGCCTCATTTCTACCATCTACGATGACCCTCATCCTGTGGACTCAGAAGATCAGCTTCTTCGGCGTCAGCTGCCAATCAGTATGAAGTACCGGCAAGAGGTGTCTTTTGTCCATGCCAGGCACGGCATTCAGAAGAATTCCAGTGCTCCATGAAGGACTGGCCAGGAAGGAAGAACTTTCAGATTGTGTCAGCTTTTTCAATGGTCAATTTTTTAATATACAATTTTTATTATTACTGTATATTATCAAACAAAATATGTATTATAGCAAAGCCAGAGCAGGTTTTAATTATTTATATTAAAAGACAAATTACCTGGTTCTGCTTCTTGGTACTTTACTATAAAATTAATTGAAGGAAAATTGCTGATCCAACCTCTGCATGTCTACAGTTCACAAAACTCTACCCTGTAATCAGTCTATATGAAATCTTGCATTTTCATCCTTGATTTAAGGTGTGTCCTGCATACGCCTTTTTTGCAGTGAAGGGTGTTTGGCCTAGCGTATGGTGTAATTAAAGAGCAATGGTTATACTCTGACTAAAAGAGGAGTAAACTCGACCAACAAGATTATTTGGTCAATGACCAGCAAAATTTTAAAAGACACAACACAGAAGTAAAATCAAATGGATACAGGTTGTTTCTATGTTTTTATTTAGCATCACTGCTCTTTTTGTCTGTCTCTCTAGTCCAGGGGTGGGCAGTTAATTTTCCCAAGAGGCCACATGAGAAACGGACTGTTGTCGAGGGCCAAACCAGTAGGGCTTTGAAGGTGCATAGGCATGCACCCATGCATATACATAAATTGAAAAAGAATTGCCTTCAAAATAAAAGCAATACAATTATATTGGACACATGGCGTACACTTATTTACATTTGATTTCTAATTTTTGATTGATGTCCCATGGGCAGGGACAAAGGACCTGACTGCTTTACAGTTAATTGCATAACATTAAAGCATAGAAAACCAGCAACCTAACCACAAACAAAACTGATAGGAAATCATTACTAGAATTGCAATGTAATAATTGTTTAGCCCAGTGTTTTTCAACTTGGGTGACTTTAAAATGGGTGGACATCAACTCCCAGAATTCTCCAACCAATTGGTCTGCCCATCTTAAAGTCACCAAGGTTGAGAAACACTGTTTTAAACCATTATTGCTGTGGCAAACTACCAACGTACTTCTTTCTTTTTGTGACTTGCAAAGAGAGAGACTCCTGCTGCAGTATCTTCAACTTGTCATTCCTTCGTTTTTATTACTGTATTCCTTCTTGTCTGCTCGTTGCTATTCCCTTGGCCACCCCTAGAGGGAGCTTAGCGAACAACAAAAAACGATAGTCTCCATTCCTTGGCTACATCTCAGCACGTCCCATCCTGCAGGGGGCGCCGGTTGTTCGCTTATACAATAACTACATTATGCCTTCCGTTTCCTGCCTGGTTAGACGCCACTTACCATCGAGATAGCCCGAGATAGAGCGGCAGCCTGCTGCTGCTGCTCCTCGGCCAGTGGCAACTTTTGCGTTTGTACTGTAGAAGAAAGAAAGTGTAGACAGACGCTCTTTCACGCCTGGAGATCATCTCCCAGCGTAATGAGTGAAAGCGGCCGGTAGAAGGAACCAGTAGCGAAATCCCAGGTGAATCCTTATGGGGCTTTAGGATACGCGGATCCCAAACGGTCGTCAGGCGGATCTGCTGACGGAGGACGACTGTCGGAGGCAACGCCGGCTCCGTCGTTTGCTCCGCTCCGATCTCTATATCGGAGGGACCGGGAGGGCTTTTGCATCGTCCGCCTCCAATCTGCATGGCGTGGCGTTTCCCCGGTTGCAGCGAGTCCCGTTTTTCTTCTTCCAAGCCCGGCCCGGCGCGGCGCATTGAGCCGAAGCATTGAACCTAGAAGGCGGTTTCTTCCTCTGCAAAAAGCAAAAAAAAAAAAAAAAAAGGGCGAAGGTGCATACATGGCTAGAGAAAATGATAAAACAACATATAGACCTAAAACCAGAAATATTTTGGTTAGATATACTGCCAAAAAAATATGATAAAGGGAAGATTTATAAATAATAAAAAAAAAAAAAAAAAAAAAAAAAAGGACCGAGGTCGCTTCGCCCTTCCCGGCTGTCTCCAATCCACTCTTTTCTTTGCAAAAGGTTTCGTAATGTGGGAATGTAATATGAGTTTATCATACAAGCGTGTTCGTTGTGCATGAAGTGTGAATTGTTTCATTTATTGTGGATAGCAACAGGTATAAATAGCGTGGGCTCATCCCTGCCTACTGGTCTTATTCTTTCTGATGTCTATTTTTAGGAGAAAGAAACCTTGCAGCATGTCAAAAAACGACAAGCAGCCATCACTAGCCTTCGGTCAGGTAGTGATTGGGCCTCCGGGCTCCGGGAAAACCACCTATTGTCATGGCATGCAGGAATTCCTCTCTGCAATTGGGCGCAAGGTAGCTGTGGTGAATCTGGACCCAGCAAATGAAAGGATTCCTTTCCAGTGTGCTGTGGATATCTCTGAACTGATCACCTTGGCTGATGTGATGGAGAATTTGAAACTTGGCCCCAACGGTGGCTTAATCTACTGCATGGAGTACCTAGAGGCGAATTTTGACTGGCTACAGGAGAAACTGGACCAACTGAAAGGACATTACTTCTTATTTGATTGCCCCGGACAAGTGGAGCTCTGCACCCATCATAGTTCATTGAGAAACATCTTTGCTCAACTTGCTAAGTGGAATTTCAGGGTATGTTTGGTCCAGAGGAAGCAAGAGCATTCCTGAAGGCCAAACCTCAACCTCAGTCTGTCCCAATTCACAGCGACTGTATGTGATACCAGCTGCCATTTCAAACTAGTTCCCAGTGACAAAACCGTGAAGCTGTTGTAAAATATGGTGCATTTTATGTGTTTGTAATGTTTGGTAGAAATTGCATGAGCTTGAAAAGAAGATGTATTCAACTAGAGCTGATCTGGACTTTAAAAATCCAGACAACCACTAGATGGCAGCAAACAGAAAGAGAAACCTGAAGGCAGATTTGCTAGCCTGTATTTAACTGTCAGTCTCTATTGTACATCGATAATGCTATTGATATGTCTAATTTAATGTGTTAATTTGTGTTATCACCAGAGTCCAGGAGGCTTTGGGGTTCTACACCTCAGTTTCAATTTGAAAATCTTCCTTATACTTTATTTCCACTTTACATCAAAATATTGTTAAAATACTACTAGAAACTTACATCTCTTTTAGTAGGAGGTATAACGTAGAGTTTGTACCCATGGCTCCCTAATTATTGCTAAGCCATGGTGTGAACAGTATAAAAGGAGTGCTTTTAGTTCAGGGTCATCTGAAAGACTACAACTTTCTATTCCCATTCCTGACAAGAGTCTCGTTTATTGTATAGGTGACTTGTCTGCATACATTAAACCATGGTTTCTCAACCTTAGCAACTTTTAACATGTGTGGACTTCAACTCCCAGAATTCCCCAGCCAGCATGCTAATTTCTCTATCCTTTTGTTTGTTCTTTGTAGTTGGCTGCTGTTCATCTGGTAGATTCTCATTACTGCACAGATCCTGGCAAATTCATCTCTGTTCTCTGCACTTCCCTCGCCACAATGCTGCACGTGGAGTTGCCCCACATCAACATCCTCTCCAAAATGGACCTTATTGAGCAGTATGGGAAGTTAGGTGAGAACAGACAATCCTTAGGGAACTGTGGGACTGATTAAAGTAACTACTAAGGGCCCTTTACACATCAGATCAGGTGTATGTAATCCACTTGGGTCAGCTGAGGGTAGCCATAGTTCATTTATAGTTGGGTGGTTGCCGGAGAAGTTTATCCAAGATCTTGTCAGTCAGACAAGTGCCTAGATCAGGGGTCTGCAACCCGCGGCTCTGGAGCCGCATGTGGCTCTTTCATCCCTCTGCTGCGGCTCTCTGTCGCTCAAAATATGCGTCACAACCGCCAATGTGCGACACCCGCCGGCACGTGATTTATTGAGCTTTTCGACCCATCTTTTTTTTCAGAGTTCAAAATGTTTTTGTTGCATGCAGAAATAAAAATGTGTTTTCTCTGTAGCAGGTCATTGATTTCATAAATGCAAGACACTATAGTTTTTTTTATACATAGCATAAAGGTAAAAAATGATATATGCAGTGTTATCTTCATTGTAGATGTCAAAAGAGTTTTGTGGCTCCCGGTGTTTTCTTTTTTGTGGGAAACGGGTCCAAATGGCTCTTTGAATGTTTAAGGTTGCCGACCCCTGGCCTACATAAATTACTACTCCAGTCTAAGTCAAGCCTTTATAGCAGAAATATACTTTTTTTTTGAAAGCAGGGCTAACTATTCTCAAAGGCTGCCTGGACAAGTCCCTGCAATTTTCTTGGCAAGGTTTTTCAGAAGTGCTTTGCCATTGTCTCCTTCCTAGGGCTAAAAGAAAATTGATTGGCCCAAGATCACCCAGTTGGCTTTATACCCAGGTCAGGAACTAGCCTTAACCACTACACCAAACTGTCTGTCCCTTTTTTAATTGCAACAATTCAATCATTGGAGCATTTTGCATTCCAGAAAAAAGACTCTGCTATCGAATAAGAAATATTACAGATTAGCTTGTTCCTTATTCTAGGAATTTACTGAAGCTTTCTTTCCCCCTTTCACTTGCCTTACAGCATTTAATCTAGATTATTACACAGAAGTTCTTGATCTGTCCTACTTAGTGGACCATTTGGCCTTAGATCCATTCTTTAAGAACTACCAGCGCCTGAACAAGAAGCTGGTGGGAGTGATTGAAGACTACAGTTTGGTCTCTTTTGTTCCCCTCAATGTCCAGGTAAGCAAGTCAAGGAGAGGAATAGATGAAACTTTGGTAGTGCCCATCAATTTCCTTCCACCATTTTTACCTACACTTGAGCTGCAAATTACTATGCTTGAGACAAGTGTGGCATGCATTTGTTAGTGCAGAGGGAATGAAATTAAGAGGTAAAACAATACACAAATGCAGATAACTAATCCTGAAACTGTCCAGGTACCAGGACAGTACCTCACAACTGGTCAAAACAATAAATGCTGCTATGGAACAGAATGTTTAAGGAATGGAGAATAGTTTGAAGTTAATAGAATGATAATATAAACTGGCTGATTATTTGTTTATTCTAGCATTTGATAACTGTAATCTCATGGCAATGTGATTGCGTGTATGTACACTCTTTTGCAATCTGTTCTTCCTAAAGAAAACTTTCAGATTTGAAAGTAAGATTGCTCAGAGGATTCATTTTATTAAAAAAAAAAAGTTAATCTGTTGCTGGGACTTGCCTGCCAGTAATCAAGCCAGTGAGTAACAGGATGAAATATGGCAGAGAAATCAATTTGGGCATGACATGTTTTTAATGGTTCCTTGTTTCAGGACAAGGAAAGTATGCGGTGTGTGATGCAGGCAGTGGACAAAGCCAATGGTTACTGTTTTGGGGATTCTGAACACAGAAACCTCAACGTCTTGATGTCTGCAGCGATGGGAGCTGATTTTCAATTTACATCGTATCCTTTCTGCTCTCTCTCCTTCCTCCTTGGTACTTCTGTGCCTTAGGAAATGCAGAGGTTTGGGAAATCTGCTTATCGTGATGATGTCATTTAAAGAGCATTTTAGACCAGTGGTAGCAATGGGAGGATTATCTTGTGTGCTGCACACCTAGCCCTGCCCTGCCAAGTTGCCCGATTACTTTTCCCACTTTTGCTCCATGTAATAAATGATTCCTTTTTATCCCATCCACCATTTTGGATAGTGCAAGTAGTCCTCGATTTACGAGCACAATTGAGCCCAAAGTTTATGTTATGCCAAGTGAGACATTTGTTAAGTGAATTTTGCCCCATTTTATGACCTTTCTTGACCCAGTTGTTAAGAGAATCACTGCAGTTGTTAAGTTAGTAACACGGTTGTTAAGCGAATCTGGCTTCCCCGTTGACCCTGCTTGTCAGAAGGTCACAAAAAGATGATCATACAACCCCAGGACACTGTGCAACCGTCAATAAATATGCCTCAACTGCCAAGGTCACGTGAACCTAGAGATGCTGCAATGGTCATAAGTGTGAAAAATGGTCATAAGTCACTATTTTCAGTGCCATTGTAACTTTGAACGGTCACTAAATGAGTGGTTGTAAATTGAGGACTACCTGTATATGCAGATGTTTCTCCTGCCAAGTCAACAGAAGCAGATGGATCAGCTAACTTTTCTTTAATGCTTTTGGGCTTCCTTTCTCCTTAACTCTCACTCATCAGCACCCTGGCAGTCCAGGAGAAGTATATGCAGCCACAGGAGAAAACGGTGGAGGAGGAAACTTTAGACATGGAACATGCCAGTTAACAGCAGTCACTGAAGGAGGGAAGATCGGCCTGCCCAAAATGGTCTCTCAGGAAGAGCAGTGGGGGAGGGGTGCGTCTGCTCCCTCTGAGGAATTCCTGGGCTTGCTACAGTAATGAACAGGCCACCATCACTGAGTTCCTTCTAACCGTGGTGTAATGAAGAGCCAGATGTTTCTGATAAGAAACTTGTACAGTTGATGACCAAAGAGCAGTTGGCAAGGTGTTACGATCTGGCACCGGCTGGTTGTTAGAAATGACCATTCAGTGTTAGCAAAGTTGTGGCCTAATGTGTCTCCTTCAGAGCGTTATCCTACTTTATTTCGCTGAGAAGCTTTTGAGAATTCTCTCTGCTACCATTCCACAATTGGGTGCCTTCCAAATGTTTTTTTTGGGGGGGGGGCTCTTGCCAATGATATGCCTTGGCCATCATCTCAAAGGGCATTGTTGGGAAAGGCTGCTCTGTCCTGTCACAGATCATGTTCTTTTGTGATCTGTTCGGTGGTCTGACCTGCTTCTGGCTGCTTTGAATTGAGATACTGAGGAAAAGCATGGAATCTGGATATTGTTGAGAAGAGTATCTTTTGAGGCTTTTTTGGTGCTGCCAAAGATTTTGGATTTTGGAGAGAGGAATGCTAAATAAAGAAGTTTTTGAACTTTCTTTTTCCAACTTTGGTGCATTTGTATGGTACTTTATTATACAGACGGACAAGCTTGGAGCAGTGTGTCTTTCCCCCTCTGGAGTAGAAGAGAAAAACAATATTTGCAGGTGTTTTAAGACTACAATATAAAACAACCAGACTGAATCAGGCCAAAAACATCAAATACCCATGGTTATTGCCATATTTTCCAAGTTGGTGGAAACTTGGAAGTCAGCAGCTACTGGCAAAGTCAAAGCATTAACTTTTCAAGATAGTGCCACACCAATAGTGAGTTGAAGTCAACACATTGAAGTGTCCAAGTTCGAAAAACATTCATTTAAAAAGTCCACATTGGTATGTAAGCTCTTCCTGCATGTGTAGTAGGGTTTGAAGCTTTCACTCTGCTGGATTTGTATAATTGGTTTAAAACCTGAATTGGTGCCATCGTTAGACCTACTGATTTTATGCACAGATGTGAAGAAGCATTTTTTTAATCCATCCCAAATCTTTCACTGCCATTGAACATCCCTAGATTCTCATTTTGCAAGAAAAAGAAAATACCGTAATTTGAATTACTTTCTTCCCATGAAGCATAGTTTGTGTATCACCATGTCCCTCCTTCTCTTGCCATTTATTTCTAAATAAAATAGCTCTAAAACATTTGTAACTTTTCTTGGTACAGTATGTCATTCTTTAAGGGTTAACAAATGTTATTAAAGCACAAACTGGGTAATTATTCCACACCTGTACATATATAAAGTGCCATCTAGATGTAGAGAGGAAAATTGCAAATATCAAGCTGAAATAGAGTTATAAAAGAAAGAATGTAATAGAAACACCGTGCTTTTAAATAATGAAACAAGCATTCTATCATTGCAGTGAAGAAGCTTAAAGGATAGAACTGCATGTAATTTATATCAAATTGATGGAAGGAAGAAACACCTTCTGGTGTTATGTCTTGTTTGTGCAACTATAGCTTATGAAAATTGGTGCTCTTGGCATTTTATCATGAAAGGGAATTTAAATTGCTTGCATTCTAGATAATAAATCTGCAGATATTTTTATGGTGGGTTTTTTTTAACAATCCAAACCTCACTGAGTTCTTTAATAGAATTCTTCCCTCCTTGCTTCATTATCTCTTTTGAAAGATGTTCAAAGGAGGGTAGGTAGGTGGTGAAGGTGTCTAGAATCCCAGCCCTTGTAGGGATCAGCAGCACTGACAGAGCCCCAATACCAGTTCAAAGTTATGGATCTGAAGTCCAAGTCACTGTCCCATCAGGAAGATAGACCATTTGGAAGATGAATGGATAATCACTAGGAAGAAACCTATTTGGCTGGCAAGAAATAGCAAAACATTTCAGAAAGGATAGAAATGTCTCGGTGAAGAGATATATTTACCAGCTCAGCAATGCAAGGTGCATTTTATGACAAAGAGATGACAAATAATTTTTTGTATATGCTCACAAGCAAAGGAAGATGCTCCATAAGGATAACTGATTTCCCCCCCCCACCTAAGAATTTACCTGCACACGGTGCAGTTCTCCATCCTGAAAGGTATGGTGACCAAGCAGGAAAACAAAGATGAAATCAGATAAATCTATGATGAAATGCAATAAATTTATAGGCAGTCATGACCGAATTACATCTAGGTCTTAGATTTATAGGATGGCACTCCTCTGGTGAGAACTTTGCTCCTGCAGGTGTCCATCAAAACAGCAAGAATATTCTAGCACATTCAGCAACTTTTCTCAGTCTGCTTATGCCCAGGCTTTGATGCCTAGAATCTAGACAACCCGAGTGTAGTAGGTTGGGAAGACTGGATATATGTGGAAGAAGAAAGTTTTGTATTTCTCTGGAAAGAAGCGTGGGATGAATGTTACTGAGCAAAGAAATAGATGAAATTACAGCATGTTCTTTCGACAGGTCAATCCCAGTGTTCTTGTTTTGTGCGGCTAAGGAACGTGGCTGTGATCCACTAAAATATTTGCTTTGCATTCTGGCTCGAACAGCTTCTCTTTCTGAGGCTCTGTGCTCTGTGTCCATTATGCTTCTGGGAGATCTCTCAGATCTGTACAAGGAATCTGGGATTTAAGATGATGGCTAAAATTGGCCACCAGGCAAAGAGAAAGTAGACCTGATCGTTTTTTTCCAGTTGCCACCATGAGGTGCTGCTGATACATCAGCGGGGCAACTAAAAACAGTTCTTCTGCACTATATTTTCCCATTAAGAACTATTCCATCGGAGCCACAAGGGGTTGCTCTTAATGCAAGAAAGAGGCAAGATGTTAACTGGGTGTATCTTCTTTGACGGTGGACAAAGATGGCCTTAAGCTTGTTCCCACAGTCTCAGTGTTATTGTGAGTTATCCTGAAGAGGGAGGGAGGGAGGGAGGGAGGGAGAGAGAGGAAGAGAGAGGAAGAGAGGAAAAGAGAGAGAGGGAGGGAGAAAGAGGGAGAGGGGGAGAGAGGGAGAGGGAGGGAGAGGGAGAGAGAGGGAAAGAGGGAGGGAGAGAGAGAGGGAGAGGGAGAGGGAGGGAGAGGAAGAGAGAGGGAGGGATAGAGCAGTGATGGCGAACCTATGGCACGCGTGCCACAGGTGGCACGTGGAGCCATATCTGCCGGCACGCAAGCCGTTACCCTAGCTCAGCTCCAGCATGCATGTACACGCCAGCCAGCTGATTTTCGGCTCACACGGAGGCTCTGGAAGGGCGTTTTCGGCTTCTGGAGGGCCTCCAGGGGAGCGGGGAGGCCGTTTTCACCCTCCCCAGGCTCCAGGGAAGCCTCTGGAGCCTTGGGAGGGCAAAAAACGGGCCTACCTGGCCCACTGGAAGTTGGGAAACGGGCCATTTCCGGCCTCCAGGGCGGGTGGGGGAGGCCATTTTCGCCCACCCGAGGCTCCAGGGAAGCCTCTGGAGCCTGGGAAGGGCAAAAAACGGGCCTACCGGGCCCACCGGAAGTCGGGAAATGGGGCAGCGGGGGGGGGTCGGGCGCGCATGCGCGGGGACGGGACAGTGCAGGGGGTCGCCCCCACGCTCGCCGGGGGGGGAGAGAGAGAGAGAGAGAGCGAGAGAGAGAGAGAGAGAGAGAGAGAGAGAGAGAGAGAGAGAGAGAGAGAGAGAGAGAATCAAGACAAGAAGAAGTTGTCTCAGTGTGGGATTTTTCTCTTCGCAGCACCACCCAGAACTGATGTTCTGGGCCTACTGGCTGAACTGATCCTCTGGCAGGCCTGCTATGATATCTTGCATAGTTTCTGGCATGAGACGGTGTGCTTATCCCAAAGCCAAAGTTCCTTTAAGACAATCCAGGTTCCTGGCATGGATATGATTGTAAAGGTCTCCATAATAGGCCATACTTAGCTATGGATGCCTACTGAAGTGTGGCAGCCCTTAAATACCTGAGGCATCGTTAGCAGACGGTCCCTAATTCTGGAGGATTAGATGCTGCCTAGAAGGGACAGGAGAGTCAGTCCTTCAGCTCACCTTTCCTGTCCAGGCTCCTGAAAATGCTGCCATTGATTGCCTCCTCTTGCCTGCCACTTCCATTGGGTGAGCTTTGCACCTTTGTCTCGGGTGACGCATCTGTTTCCTCGCAAAGCACCTGGCTGACCAGTAGGCAGGCCCGTCTCACAGCTGCCACTTTGCCAGCCTCAGCAACTTCAGTGCAGCTTCAGCAGTGAGGTGGGGCAGGGCTGAGCCCTAGTAGGCCTGAGGCTCTGGGCTGCTTTCTCTTTCTTTTTTTTTTCACACCCGTCCTGTTCTGTTGCAGCCTGCAAGGCAGGCACTGGGTTCAGCCGCAGCTGGGGTGGGCAAGGCATTAGCAGGCTACTGGCAAAGTCAAGGCACGTTCCACCCAACAGCAAAAAGAAGGTATGACTTAGGTGGGTGAAAAGAGTTTCTGAAGGCAGACATTTCCTGGGTCATCGCGAGGGAAGCCGGCTATGACTCTGGGGCTATGGAGAGTGGGGGGAAATCCCCGTGCTTCTCCTTTGCTAGCCAACCTGCAGATAACAAAAGGATGCTGAATACGGGAGATTTGGATATGGACAATTTGGGTGCACGGAACAGGTTTCTAAGATCCAACACCCAGAAAGAGATTAATTGTAATGCTTATCTTGGCACTGGAAGCTCTTAATCTCTCACAGTTCCACCCTTTCAGAGGTTCCTCCCTAGCTTCGCTTTTTATGCTATTCCTTCTTTACCTTTTAGCAAGCGCAAGACCAGCCATTACTAATCGGGAAACCTATCACCGCACAAAGGACTAGTTCAATGCCTTTCGATGCCTCTTCATCTCTTTACCACGTCACGATTAGTCATGTGTTTCGCATGATGTGTAATGAGTGGCTCTGGGGCGAGAAAGTGTTGAGCTCCACAACCATTATCATATGAAAGCGCCGAGAAACAATTCCAAATAAGGCCACGTCATTCTGCTCTGAACCGAAAACTGGGAAGAAAATGACTATTGCCTTAAGAAACCCTCCACAAATATTAGCCTTGACCGGCCTAATGGGATCTGCCAGTTTACTGGGTGGATCAGAAACACACCTGGAATGTCTTGGGAATGGGACATGGGTGTTGGTGAGACTTTCAAAGGCACCCATGGCTGTTACCCTGATGGGAAGTTTCTCAGACAAGGTGGAGCTCCACCATCCAGACACACCTGCTCAAATCTTCTCTTTCCCGGCCCTCCTTCTCCACCCAATCCACGCAGGCAGCTCTTGGCACAAACAGCTGTGTTAGCAAAGCTGCAGCTGCTCGGTGGCTTGTGGGACAAGAACCCACCCACCCTCCACCCTGCCCAAACTGCTGAGTAATGGCTTTTCCTGCGAGGCCAAGTCCCCCTTCAGTCATCTCAAGAAAAACCAAGAAGCAGTGGAGCTTGCTTTGAGCTTCTGGACTGGCAAACCTGATGTGCTGCTGTGGGGTTTCTCCCCCTTTCTTTTTCAAAATTTGGCAAGTCAACCCCACACTACTCCCTGCTAACTCTTCAAAGCTTCTTAGCTTTGCAGCTGTGTAAATGTATACAGGTAGTCCTTGATGTACGACCACAATTGAGCCCAAAATGTATGTTGTTAAGTGAAATGTTTCTTAATAGCAATAGCAACAGCAATAGCACTTAGACTTATATACCGCTTTACAGTGCTTTACAGCCCTCTCTAAGCGGTTCACAGAGTCAGCATATTGCCCCCAACAATCTGGGTCCTCATTTTACCCACCTCGGAAGGATGGAAGGCTGAGTCAACCTTGAGCCTGGTGAGAATCGATCTGCCAAATTACAGGCAGCTGGTGATCAGCAGAAGTAGCCTGCAGTACTGCACTCTAACCACTGCGCCTCGACTTACGACAACAATTAACCCGAACATTTCTGTTGTTAAGTGATACATTTCTTAAGTGAGTTTTGTTCCATTTTACGACATTTCTTGCCTCAGTTGTTAAGTGAATCTCTGCAATTGCTAAGTTAGTAACCCGGTTGTTAAGGGAATCTGGCTTCCCCATTGACTTTGCTCGTCAGAAGGTCGCAAAAGGGGATCACATGATCTTGGGACACAGCAACGGTCATAAATATGAACCAGTTGGCAAGCATCTGAATTTTGATCACACAATTATGGGAATGCTGGAAAAGTCGTAATTGTGAAAAACGGCCATAAGTCACTTTTTCAATGCCATTGTAACTTTGAACAGTCACTAAATGAAATGTTGTAAGTCAAGAACTACCTGTATATCGCTTCTTAAAAAACAAACGCTTACAAGTGTCTATGCAGATTCTCAGTCATCCAGGTCATGATTGTCTCAAAGGTGCTTTTTTCAAGAGGCAACTGGACTTTCTGGTTTTACTTTGGAGACGTTTCGCTTCTCATCCAAGAAGCTTCTTCAGCTCTGACTGGATGGTGGGGAATGGAATTCAGTCATCATCCAGTCAGAGCTGAAGAAGCTTCTTGGATGAGAAGCGAAATATCTTCAAAGAAAAACCAGAAAGTCCAGTTGCCTCTTGAAAAAAGCACCTTTGGGAGTCTCAGCTTACAAGTTCCCCATCTAGAAAGGCCTCTATGCCTACGGTCAATAAATCAAAGATACCACCTTCTGATCTGCACATTGCAGCTATGGGTATCGTCCGCATTTAAAGTGGTGAGCCACCAAAACCAAAAGAACACAAAACCACTAGAAAAGAATAGGCACACTGATGGCCACTAATTCCTCAAAAACTCTCCAAAACATTTCAGTCTTCAAAAGTCTCTACAGGACCAAGAGCCGCCTGTGACATTTCTGGGTGGGTGACTTTTTTTTGACACAAACAAGCCCTGGTAGACACTCTTGATGTTTCTTAAACCCTGAGAGAAGTCGTGACAGCTAGGAATTCTGGTTAATTTTCTTTACCGTACTTCCATTTGGGGGGCATTTTCAAATGCATTTCTGAGCCCATCTACTGTACCTGTACACTTCAATTTGATGTACATATTGGCCTTTTTTGGGGGGGGGGGAAGTGCACTTTTACTTAAAGTGGTCACTCCTGTTTTGAAAAGAAGGCAGTATATCAGAAGAGAGAGGCTGGTGGAGGGTCTGTGGCAGGGGTGGGTTCCAAAAATTTCTACTACCACTTTGTGGGTGTGGCTCAGGGGTGGGTTCCACTTACCTTCGCCACCAGTGTGCATCGCGACGTTGCGCACGCGCGTTCCCCCGGTGCAATTCTGCTTCCGCGCATGCTCAGTCACTATAATCGGCCCGAAACACAGCTGAGGAGCTGATCAGCTGTGCTTCGGGCAAAGAATAAAGGTCAGCATATACCAGGGGCGGGCGGGAGGATCATTTCAGAAGCAGCAGCAGAGCACAAACGGCACAAAACTTCAAAACTTCACCAAAAATCCTCGGAAAAAAATGGCGGCGCCCACAGACCAGCACCAACCAAAACAGGTCAATGACACCATTGTGACGTCACCAGCGGCTCGCTACCGGTTCGGGCGATCCGGTACGAACCAGGAGGAACCCACCCCTGGTCTGTGGCTTTTTTGTTACTGAAAACTTCCCCCACTCAAGGCCATTTCGAGACAGTTCAATTGTTTAAGGGCAAATAACATTGGTGTAGACAACACTGAGAAATCACAGAAATCACAAACTCGAGCATAATCAGTGTAGCATAAATACACTGTGATTTAACAAACACAGTCATAATGCAAGGGCCAAAAAATGCAAATAGCACATGGGATAGAATGACTATTAGCAGTACAGTAGAGGAATAACCCTTCCTCTTCACAATATAGATAAGGGGTGGGTTCCTCCCGGTTTGGCCCGGTTCTCCCAAACCGGAAGCGGCCCGCTGGTGACGTCACGATGATGTCACCGAACCGGATTGGTGCCGGTCCGTGGGGGCCGCCATCTTTTTTTTGAATTTTTTTTATTTATTTTTTTGAATCTATTTTTTTTTCCTTCTGAGCATGTGCAGAAGCCGACTTCCGGCACTGTGCATGCAGTCGCCATCTTTTTTTTGGCTTTGTTTTTTTTTCTGGATTTTTTGTTACTGTGCATGCGCGCATGCATGAAGCGCGTGCGCGCCCATGCAGCACGCCCACGCAGCGCAGGAGGGAGCGAACCGGCAGCGAGGTAAGTTGGAACCCACCCCTGATATAGATCTAGCTTTGCCCATTCCTAGTAGCTATTGGTTTATCAAAAATTAATCACGCCAAACCAAATGATATATGGATAAATTAATAGTAACCTGAAAGTATGAGATGAATATAATTGATTAATCTAAATTCTCTTTGAAATATCACTGACCAAACAGTCCTGTTTCCATAATGCTTTTATAGTCCAAATGCTCTGCTTTACCTACCACTATAAGTGCAGATACCAAGCATGGTCATGATTAGCTTAAGTGGCTAATTGATTTAATCTTCTAGCCCTGTTTTTGAGTGTCTCCTTATCAGGAGAAATGCCATCACAATTTGTGAATTAAGAATGGGATAGTTTTTACATTTTCTTATAGGTGTCATTGCAGCAGGACTTGGAGTGGAAGTGCAGAGGTTTCATGAAGCAAAATTAACTTGAGTATCTTAAGGGTCCCCAACCCCTGGTCCGTGAACCGGCACCAATCCGCGGCATGAGAGCAACCGCCCCATCCATGGTATGCAGGCAGCATGCAAAACCACGCCCCCTCCAGTCCACAGAAAAACTTTTCTCCATGGAACCGGTCCCTGGTGCCCAAAATAGCAATAGCACTTAGACTTATATACCGCTTTACAGCCTTCTCTAAGCGGTTTACAGAGTCAGCCTATTGCCCCCAACAATCTGGGTCCTCACTTTACCCACCTCGGAAAGATGGAAGGCTGAGTCAACCTTGAGCCTGGTGAGATTCGAACTGCCAAATTGCAGACAGCCGGCAGTCAGCAGAAGGAGCCTGCAATACTGCACTCTAACCCCTGCGCCACCGTGGCTCAGTGGCTCAAAAGGTTGGGGGCCACTGTCTTAAGTCATGTCAAAGTGCTTTCTAGGACAGTAGTTCTCTACCTTTTCTTCACCACAAACTTTTTGTGGCCACGGATCATGGCCAGGGACCCCCAAGACTTAACTCCTCAAGATTGAAATCATAACATTTCTTCAAACCTTTGCGGACCCCCTGTGAGAACCACTCTCTAGGACATAATTCGACCACCCCATCCATAGTCCTGCCTTCAATCTCTTAGCTCACAGCTGCATTGTCTATAGGGGAAGTTTTACCTTGGCTGAGAAGACGGAACACTAGCCTAGCGATTGGATAGTTCCGAACCACCGTGATCAAATCAAACATTACAGATGAGTGAAAGTTGTCAAGATGGCTTCACTTGCCCATTCAGATTCCACCAGGAGGGTTGGAATTCCCTCTGAAAGCAGAGGACCCAACGGGTTAAGTTGTGACTAAGTTTTGAGGTCCCACTGACAACCCCAGGATGGAGACTAGGATGCGCTGTGCCTCGAGTGTTGCAAACAGGGTGAACAGGTTTAGGTTTGAGCAGCCCTGCCTCCCACGACATTACATCAGGGAAAGGGAGACCAGGGTGTACTCCCAGGAGAGTCAGTTTCAGAAAAATGCCAAGCGTCTCCCTGCACTTACATCACTAAAGAGACACCTCAGCAATCTGGAGCAAGCACTGAGGTCATTTTTCCAATTAGGGTGTGATTGTGGCTGGGAGTGCTGGCAAGAAAGAAGGAACAAGTGTGAGCATCTTCAGGGATGCCGGAGCAAAGAGGACTGTGGTTTTTGGCACATCAGTTAAGGATGATGGATCTCAAACCCTGGACAGATCCAGAAAGTCTCCTGCACTGTGGTAATGGGACGCTTCATGAGCAAGGTCTTTGTCTGCACTGACATCAGATGTGTCTGATTTATAGGAAATCTTCTAGCCCTGCTCTTAAATCCATGTTTTGTTTCTATTAGCCACATGCTAGATATGGATATTTGCTAGGGATCTCCAAAGCTGTGCCGTAAATGGCCTTCATTTTCTGGAGCCCTCATAACAGACATGAATATGTGCTATGGGGGTCCTACCACAAAATCATGCATCATTCACAAATAAAAGGCTGTCATCGACTGCAGGAAAGGGTCTTGCTCAGTTACACAGCAGGAAAAAGTCCCCAGTCCCTGGTCCCACCAGGTGGAAAAGAATTGTTGCCAGATTCTTCTTTACTAGCTCCAGCTCAACCGCAGACATCTGAAAGACCAAGACTTGGATCCTTGGTGCCTCTAACAGACGGGAAACATCCTCCCTTGCCTGGGACCAGTGAAACAGCTCAGCTCAAACCAGCATTAAGGCAGCTCCTGATTTTCCCAAGAGATAGCGATTCCAACTTGCTGATTACCCACACTAGTTCTACCACAACAATTCTGCCCAAATGAGAAATCAGGGAATTAGACATAAACGCCCATTAAAAAATAAACCTCTGCAGTTGCTCCTCAGACCTGCAGCTTCCCAACAGGTGGAAGCAGTTAAAGATGGCCTGGAAGTCGGGTCTTTCATTTTGTTGTCACAGCAGAAAATTTGTTCAGAAGAAATCAAGAGGGAAAGGGAGCCATCTTCATCTTGGACAGGCTCTGTTCCTGTTCAAAACCCCCCAGGGCTGCTTTTCTCCTGTCTGTTCCCCTGCCAGGAACCTGCAAATTAGGCCCCAAGCACACCCTGTTCCCGCCTCTGGTTCTTTTGTGCGGGCTTTTAGGGTGAATCTCTTGGCCAGAGCAATTTCAAAGAGCTGTTGTAAAGCAGAACTAAGGGCTGGAACAAGTACCACTGGTTGCTCATGCTGGAAAAGCATAATGGGATCCTCCATTGGGGGAAAAAAATATGTCAAAAGTCAGGATGACGCTGCGCTGCGCTTTGAAATGTTTGCCAAGGAAAACAGGCTGTGGCACACCTGGCACATACTGAAGCATGGTGTGTGTGTGTGTGTGTGTGTGTGTGGTGGTGGTGGGGTGGGGGGAAGCAGCCGTTCCCTGGCAGCCAAATGAATGTCTGGGTGGAAATAAGGATGGTCTCCTGAAGCTTCAGTGAAATGTGGAGAAACTGCAGAGGGAAAACAAAATTGCCTTTCTGATTCTCCACAGGATCCTTGACCAGATGAAAGGTAGTGTGCTGTCCCCACCCTCCACTCCCATCACTGCTGCCTGCAGCCATGCAACCGAATTGTCTGGGCCGGGTTTGGTTGCTTTCCCAAGGTCTCACAGTGCCAGGATGCCTCCTTGCCTGGTTGGAAGCAGAACACAAGTCTGCACTTGCTCTCTTCCAACACATGTATATCTTCTTGCACAGCTTGCAGTATGTCCCACACAGAGTATGGGATGCTCACCTGGCTGGGACGCTTCAAAGAGTTCTGGGCAGGGGTGGGTTCCAACTTACCTCGCTGCCGGTTCGCTCCCTCCCGCGCCGCGTGGGCGCGCCTCGTGGGTTAGGGTTAGGGTCATGCGCAGTAACGAAAAATCTGATTTTTTTTTTAAAAAAGCCAAAAACAAGATGGCGACCGCATGCACAGTGCCGGAACTCAGCTTCTGCGCATGCTCAGAAGGAAAAAAATAAATAAAAAAAATTCAAAAAAATTCAAAAATTTTTTTTAAAAAAAGATGGTGGCGCCCATGGACCGGCACCAACTGAACCGGATCGGTGACATCATCATGACATCACCAGCAGGTCATTACCGGTTTGGGAGAACCGGTCCAAACCGGGAGGAACCCACCCCTGGTTCTGGGGGACACCAGGACCAAGCCACGGAACAGCCTGCTGGACAATTTCTGCCCTGTTTCTAGATAAAAAGATTGGTCTCAAGCAGAGGTGGGATTCAGCAGGTTCTGACCAGTTCTGGAGAACCGGTAGCGGAAATTTTGAGTAGTTCGGAGAACCGGTAAGTACCACCTCTGACTGGCCCCGCCCCCATCTATTCTCTGCCTCCGAATCCCAGCTGATCGGGAGAGAATGGAGATTTTGCAGTAACCTTCCCCTGCCATGCCCACCAAGCCACACCCACAGAACCGGTAGTAAAAAAAATTCGAATCCCACCACTGGACTCTCAAGGCTGAGTTGAGGTTCTGTTGCTAGTCCTCCGAGATAGGCAAGATCAAGAAACAGGCATGGAAGGGATTCTAGGCTGCTCTTTCTTGTTGTAGGGTGGTAGAATAATAGTCTTTCAAGCCCGTTTGATTTTTTTTTTTCTATGCCCCATCTTAGGCTAAAGAAAACCAAGGTGGGGTTGTCCTGAGTTTTATGAGAAGTTTTATATCAAAATGTATTTTATTCTTTATACCATAATGGACTGAGAATCAGTGTCTCCACTAGATAACTGACAGTCAAGCTGAAACTAAGTTAATCAAGTGAAAATAGGAAATGGGGGGAAAGCTTTTTACTTAAAACTTCCTCAAAACCCCCAAATAAGTTACCCTGACCTAATCCACATATCGAAGGATAAGGTTTGTAAAACACAGAGTTAATTAAATTAGGTCTCCCACCAAAACTGCATGTTCACAAGAATAAACATACCTACACACACACACCCCTAGAATCAGCACATAGACATCCAGGAAAAGCTCCCCTATTAACTGTGGTGCTGTGCCAGTGGTGAAATCCAAATTTTTTTACTACCAGTTCTGTGGGCGTGGCTTGGGCGTGGTGTGGCTTGGTGGGCATGGCAGGGGAAGGATACTGCAAAATCTCCATTCCCACCCCACTCTGGGGCCAGCCAGAGGTGGTATTTGCCAGTTCTCCGAACTACTCAAAATTTCCGCTACCAGTTCTCCGAACTACTCAAAATTTCTGCTACTGGTTCTCTAGAACCTGTCAGAACCTGCTGGATTTCACCCCTGTGCTGTGACCCCCTTGTCTGCAACTGCCCCTAAAGGCAAACTCTTTGCTTTTAGGAATAAACATTTCTTCTTTCCTCACAGCTGTCTGGATCTCATTTTTATTTGTTCTTGCACAACCCCAGCTCGGGTTGGAATCTCAGATTATTCTTCTGAAAGTTTCTTTGTCATACTCCCCTTTTTCTCAAGAGTAAATATTTTCTTCAAGTCCCGCCATGACAGCTCATTTCTTCCTTCTTTATCCTGAAGGTCAACTCTAAATTCCATTTTTTTCTACTGCAGGGTTGGAGTTGGCTGGGGAATTCTGAGAATTGATGTCTACTTGTTTTAAAATTGCCAAGAAACCCTGCTCTTCTGTATATATATCTCCTTGAATTGGTGTAGTAAACGACACCAGCATTGGCTGTTCGCATTGCCAATCCTCATCTCACTTCTAGCGGTGCTTGGACTTCCTTCCTGGATCATAGGTGCCAAATCTAACCAATTTTACTTCTGTTGAGACTTTGGAATTAAGGATATTCCCTGGTGTAGGAACATTTGGCACATTTTTACAATGGAAAAGTGTTTGATGCAGGAACTTGAAGCCCGCTGCACCGAAAAGAGTTCTTTCTTGTCCAGTATTCAGTTGCAATTCATTTGTGCCAATGAATATGGCACCAATGCTAATTTGGTGGCTGCCAGTGCCAATCTTTGGCCCGGATTGCATCAGCCTCACCTTCTCCCCATCAAATTACAGGCTCTCTTGTGCCTGTACACTCACCCTGAGTAAACTACAGTGATTGTATCAGTGGATAGATCTTGATCTATCCGCATCACCTATAAAACATCGGTTGCCACATCCCTTCCTATCTCGCAGACTGATTCTGAAGCAAGAAGAACAGAGAGAGAAATAAATGGGTCTAGTCCTAGCTTTCCTCATTCTGACACTTTCCCAGGCCTGGGAATTCAGCTCCCATAATTCCTAATCAAGGATGGACCAGGTGATGATGTAACAATAGAAGAGACTATTTGCAGCTCAGGGTTGTCCTTGGTGCTCTCTGAGCTTGGTGACGATGTGTCCCAGGTGTCCCAAGCCCCTTTTCATAGGCTAGGAAAGAGCTTAGCTACACAATGCACTAACACACTTCTTCTGGGAAGCAGCCCCTGGATGTAATGTGCCAATTATTCCTATGCACATCCATTGTGGCAACTGGAATTTTCCAAGGGAAAAGAAAACGAGTGCCATACAAGCCTCCTGGGGTAGTGCAAGGGAACCGAAAAGCATCTGCATTGCCGTGAAAGCCCCACAAGAGAGGGCATTTTCCCAATAACATGAAAGAGGCAACAGTCTGTCAGGTTGTAATGAAAACAAAAATATTGGGCAAAAGAATCTAATTTACTATTTTGCTAGTTAAAAAAAAAAATTGGATCATTCTTTCTTAGTTTCCGAGTAAGGATATGAAGAACTAAGTGGAATCTCTGCAAGGCTTAGTACATCTTATCTTGTCCTTAAAATCTCCTAAGCTCCTACAAATACAAATATTATCCAAATGGGGTGCGTACCCTCTATAAATCCCAGGTTTACACTCTGCTCCAAAATATGGGAAAGACTTGTAAAGCTGCCTTTTATCAGATTAAGCTATCTCTGCATCTGGGACTGGTGCGGATCTGTGGTTAGACACTTGTATTTTGATATTAACTGTTTATTAATCCTTCATTAAATTAAAACTGGGAGTGTTTTACAAATTAAACTTTGGATTGTCTACATTCACAATATTGGTTCTGCCAATAAGCCTTCACAACTGTGAGAACCCAACTTGAAAATATATTAAAAAGTAAGCTAAACTAAGCTAAACTAAGCTAAACTAAGCTAAGCTAAACTACTAGTTCTTCTCTATTGCTACAAGTAGCAGCAGTTCAACAGTAAGTTAAATAATTGTTTAATGTTAATGTTTGCATGATAGATTCTGCAACATTTTTCGAGAGCCTATAAAATATTAATATTCTAAACAGACTGCAGAATTAATGTTTTCATTGGCACATAACTGGGGCTAAATTAGTGAAGAATTATGGGTGTGGTATTTTGACACCAGGTGCCCAAAATCCATCTTGAACATTGAAAAATTGTGCCATCTGAATGAACGTTAGAGAATCGGCAGAGCAGGATGGAAGTCTGAGGGGGAAGCAATGGACTAATTCAAAGCCAGAGAAACTTTTTCATAATCCCCCACCTAATTTTTTCGCTGCAACCTCAAGCCTCCCTCTCTTGCTGGCTGAGACGAGTTTGTAGCCGCAGGTAGATGACTGGATTTTGCTCCAATTAATTGGTCAAGTTGAAACTCGTGAGAAATCCCAACGCAGTTGAAACTGTTGAGCTCCACCCAGGTTTTAAGAGAAATTAAATGGGAAATGGGCCAGTTCAGAAAGTGTTCAGCAATCCCATTTCCCAGCGAAACAGCAGAAAGTGGGTGTGGAGTCCTTTTGGTATGTGCTAAATTTTTTGATTCAAGTCCCCCCCCCCGAGCCGCAAGGCTTTAGCTATTGCTTGGAACTGCATTAATCAACCTGGTTTTTGTTCCATTCCCCTGTTGGGATGCATCTTTGAGTCAGCTAGTTTGCATAGATGTCATTTCTTAATTCCTAACTGAAGTGCCTATGCCTTCAAAGGCTCACGGTGTTTTCATTGCCTGAATCAAAGGACAGTATGATGCACCTCTCTAGCCAACGTACAGGAAGTGATTGGAGCTCATAGCGTTGGCTATGGATCTGTATCTACAATTCAACCAGCCAACGGGTTCAGCTATTTTAGGACCGCTTAGTCTTTCACCAGAGAAGGACCATTATAAAGCATTCGTAGCCATCACAACCTTCCAGAATTTGCCCCGAGGCAGCCATCTCATTGTGCCTAAGGAGAGGGTTGGCCCACATACTGTATCTAGCGAGAATTCCTTCAGCCTAATGACCCCAGTTGGGCTATTTCAAGGTAGTCCAGTCTTGTACTGTACCTCAATCCACACATTTCTTTGAAATGGCAAGAACAAACCATGGACCTCTATCCCACTTAATATGGATAATATATTGAAGTGTGCGGATCATGCTTTACCCAACTGTTCCCTAAGAGAAATGATGGGAAAGAATTCCAAGTAAGGTCAGTAATTCTGTGGGGTTTTTTTCCCCCCAATCGGTAATAACCCCTCTGATCTGGGTCATGTGACCAGGAAGGAGGATCACTTACAATGGAGAAGACAGCAATTTACAAGCTGTTGCCCAACTGTCTTTCCCTTAAGGAAGCACTGGGGAGGGGGGGGGAGATTTTTCTGGATTTTTTTTTCTCTAGAGCTGCCAACCCATATCTGAACTGGATGGGTTTTTCACCAATTTCTCCCTCTAGTGCAAACTGGATCCCTTTCTATCCAATTTCTGAAGAGCTATTCCAGTGATGGCGAACCTTTTTTTGCTCCGGTGCCAAAAGGGCATGCGCGTGCATGCCCACACCCATAATGCAATGCCCTCCCCCACGCACATGCGTGCACACCACCCCCCGCGCTGCCCCCGCGCATGCGCAGACTCACTGAAGCCTCCGGAGCCTGTGGATGGCGAAAAATGGATTCCAGCTGATTTTCGGCCTTCCGGAGGGCGGGGGGGAGGTCGTTTTTACCTTCCCCAGGCTTCAGGAAAGCCTCCGGAGCCTGTGGATGGCGAAAAACAGACCCAACGGCCCAACCGGAAGTTCGTTTCCGAACTTCCGGTTGGGCCATTGGGCCGTTTTTCACCCTCCCCAGGCTTCAGGAAAGCCTCCTGAAGCCTGGGGAGGGTGAAAAATGGCCCAACGGCCCAACCGGAAGTTTGTTTCCGAACCAGGTTTGTTTG
>QLTV01004279.1:1335034-1346015 GCA_003457575.1 Thermophis baileyi | reverse complement strand
AGCTGAAAATCAGCTGGCCAGTGCGCACATGCGCGCTGGAGCTGACATAGGGCAACGCCTCATGTGCCCTCAGATATGGCTGCACGTGCCACCTGTGGCACGCGTGCCATAGGTTCGCCTTCACTGAGCTATTCTGTTGATGAAAGACAGTCAAACCCATCCCAAACCCATTTACATGACTTCTAACACTCCACTAGGTAGCAAATACAAAAAGTACACATAACACAACGTACAACAGACTATAAACGTAAGAAATATAAGGATAAACTTGCCGGTGTTCTGCAATGATACCAGTGTACCTTTTTCCCCCCCATTTAATTTTAGTAACTAAAATGTTTCCTTTTATAGAAGTAGATGGTAAAGGAAGGAGTAGAATTTGCCTGCTAAGTATCTTCTTCACAGATTGCTGTTAAAAGCATGGGCTCAGGGCTAGGAAGAAATCTTATTTAATTTAAAGAAATTGTCGTTTTCATTAGCAATTCAACCCAAAGCAGATATTCTTATTTTTAAATGTATTTGTGAGATTTTAATCTCACCTTTTCTCTGAGAACTCAAGGTACCTAATAAGGAGGACGTCCATTTTATGCACCCCACAGAGCAGAACTGGCCCAAAGTCACCAAGGGAGCTTCTGTGGTGGAGAAGAGACTGGGCCGTGGGTTGTTGCCCAGTCCTAGTGTACCATCTTAACCACTATCCCTCTCTGGAAATATAACGCTGCAAGCATCACTCCAAGCAGTTTCTCAAGGCTGACCTCACTAAAAGGAGTCTAACCTGTTTTCTTCTTCTCTCTCCAATTCCCAGGGACATCCTCGGGCTGTGGTTCAAAAATTCAGGATGGTAACGGCTGATTGAAACTCTGATAAAGGAGATATATTTGTAGCTCAGGATTGACATGTGGGGTCCTTGGTGCTCTCTGAGCTTGGTTGTTTTCTTGCAGATGTTTCATTACCCAAACTAGGTAACATCATCAGGACTAGCACTATTTATTGATTTACCTAGTTTGGGTAATGAAAAGTCTGCAAGAAAATAACCCAGCCCAGAGAGCACTAAGGACCTCTCAGTTGAAGTTCTTCTTGCTTTGTGAGCATTCCCTACATGTAGAAAAACAGGCCGAGCTTTGATCACCCCAACAGTTGCCTCTTGACTTTGATCCCCTCAACAGCTGCCCTTGGCTTTCTGCACCATACCGTGAAGATATCCCTGGAATGAAACCAAATCGCTCTCAAAGTCAGGAGCAAGAAATGGGAAAACTCATTCTGCTCCCATGCGTTCTGGGTCCTGCCCACTGTGCTTCCCTACTTGGCAACTGATGCCCTTCCCATGCCTCAAATAGCGTAATTCCTGCCCATCAAGATGTGCCAGGGGTGGGTTCTGGATCCTTTTGCTGCCGGTTTGCTCAGGGTCGCGCCGTGCGCGCGCTTCATGCGTGCACCCGCAGCAATCATGCGCAGAAGCAAAATCCAAGATGGCAGCGCCCACGGAGACACCGACAGAACCGGCTCCGTGACATCATCGCTGAGTTACTAACAGTTCTAAAGAACCGGATAGAAGCCACCTCTGAGATGTGCCCATGTGCTGCCTTAGAACAGTATGTAAACCAGCTGACACAGGCAGAGAAATAAAGATGATGATACTGGATGGAGCTTATCTTATCTGAAACGCCATGGGAGGGGACATTGCTTTAATCTATGTAATTGCACAGGTTAAGAAGCCAGATAAGAACACCATTTCCCAGTCCAGCAATAATATACATGTAGCCGAGAAATCTGAAATTTCGATCTGTATCTCTAGGGGAGCCCTTCAGCAATCCCTGCGTCTTTTTATCCTCTTCTCACCCTGTTTATGAATAAACTCAAGACCCACTTCATTCAATTAAATTGAGAAGAGGTTGACTCCAGGAGGAGAACTAAGCAGGGCACCGCCCAGAACCTTACGGATTATATTTAAATGAATAAGCGGATGGCGCATCCTACACACCAAGAGTTTGTAGATTCCTTCAGTTTCCTCTCCTGCACCTGTGAGTTATTACTGGTTTGGTTGCAACACCAATGATCATTCATCTTGTCCATATGTTGCATTCAGCCCAACAAGGGCCTTACAATAGAATAACAGGCCCGCATAAAGGACAGTCATTGCACTCCGCAGTTGTGTCCTTGTGAAACTTTCCCTACTAATTTTCCCCTTTGCAGTGAAGAATCTTTAGTGAGCAAAGACATTCTTTTTTCAAGATGGTTGGGAGGTAGGGTGAGGAGACTACTGCATCCGTTTCTCCAACAGCTTCTTTTGAAAAAAATAAATAAATAAGATAAGTTGCAAGGTCTTTGGACCCTTAGATATTTTCAAAAAGCGAATAGTTAGCCCATTTGTGATAGTGAATTCCAGAAATTCAGAGGCAGAAAAGATGGCCAGTGATTGTGTGGTTCTACAGAGGCCAAAAGGGTGAGAAAGATGAAATAAAGGAAGGATCATTTGAGAATGTCATGCTGTTTTCCAGCCCCCATTTCATTTTGGTAAGGTTTATGCAGACCACCTCCCTGGTACATATGCACCCATTAAACACCAGGTTACCCAAGTTCTAGAACAAAAGTGAGCCATCTTTTCAGCTACAAGGATTATGTAAGTTGGTATATGTGTATGTTGCTCCCAAACAAACATGTGCAACATTTTATCCCATCTGGACTCCTTGCTAGAACTCACCCCATCTCCTTTCTTGTATCCTCAAAGCACCTGTCCTGCCTTTATGGTTGTTCTTAATAGTGTAGCAGGCGCACATCTTCTCCAGCCTGCCATAATACCAGAACATTGACTGCTTTCTTATATCGAGCCAGGCCATTGGCTCATCTAATTCAAGTTGGCTGAGGAATTCTGGGAGTTGGAGTTCACAAGTCTTAAAAGTTGCCAAGTTTGTAGACCCCTGATCTCATTCAAAACCATTCACAAGCTTTTAAGGAGAAAGAAATCTCCCAGGCCACCTGGAGATGTTAGGGAGTAGACTTGGGAACTTTTGCATGTAATCCTGAGACATCAAGATGAAATGTCCCAGTTCTTAACTGCCTGAAGTGAGGCACGCCCTTTCCAGTTTCACACAAGCCGAAGCTGCCAACATTGTCTCTGTCTTGTGTGTGCATTTTATAAAGCAACTGTGTAAAGAAAGGAAATAAAGATTGAGAACGCTAGCATTCTAGAAGTTTCTCTCGCAAATTGAGAAAAAAAAAATCCCTTGCCCTAGAGATAGAAGTGAAGTTTCTTCAAGCTTGTCTTAGGTCATGATACTGATCTGTGACTAGGCTCCTTTCTTCTCATAGATCAGAGGGTCCCCAAACTTGGCAACTTTAAGACTTGTGGACTTCAATTCCCAGAATTCTCCAGCCAGGAGAATAAGTCTTAAAGTTGCCAAGTTTGAAGACCTCTGTCATTGATCATGAGCATTTGAAGGTCTTCAGCACCTGAGTTAATTAACTCCTGAGTTTCTGTTTCCAAATAAATGTGAGGCTACTTTGCCACTCTACCACATGGTAGTTGGGTGGGGTCTTTTTTTTCTTGACCTCAAAAATAAATGCAGTATGGAGACATCAAGGATAGGTGAAATTCTTGCTTTCTTCACTCGGTCTGCTAGAGAAAGTCCTAGCCTACGTACGGGCAGCAGAAGTAAAAATACACTTGCATGATTTCACCATGTAGTTCTGAGATTGGATGTTCAAAAATGGATGGTGCATGGAAGAGTTCTAAGAATGAAGTGAAAGCTGCATTTTTTTTTAAAGCAGTGAAATTAAAACTAGCCTTGATAATTCATACAGGTGTTGGGGAATAATATTCTCCAAGGATTCTTCCATAATAAAAGATAAAGTTTCTCTTAAGAGTAGTCCATAATGATCATCTTAAGACAGGAAACGGTCTTAAATTAAATCAGACAGTTGCTCCATCTAGATCAATTAACTCCTGGGGATGGGAACATTTTTATTATGCTTTATATATATTTTATCTTGCTTGTTGTATTTTTATCCTTTCTGGCTAAGCTGGCTGATTCACCAGGGACTGATAGAGGAATTATTCCCAGCTCTACCTGGAGGATCAAGGACAGAACATGGGACTTCTTGCATGCCAAATATGTGTCCTCCCATAGCTAGGAACAAAGAAATCACTCAAAGACCACTGGTTCACCTTTCTCTGGCATGAAAGATGGATGCTCTTCAAGGTCCCAAATAGATCTTGAGATCCACCTGGAAGTGCTAAGGAAATTAAGCAAGAGACATATAGACTTTTCTGACACTTTCTGTTTCCTGAACAATCAAGAAGAAAACTAATTACATTCTTAGTCACAGGTTTTTTTTTAGGAAGATCAATAGGCTTTCATGGTGTTTAAAATAGACCAAATGTGAGCCAAAAGAGCACAGAGTCCTATAACACCCCAATCAGGGGTGAAATTCAGCAGGTTCTGGAGAACCGGTAGTGGAAATTTTGAGTAGTTCGGAGAACCGGCAATTACCACCTCTGGCTGGCCCCAGAGTGGGGTGGGAATGGAGATTTTGCAATATCCTTCCCCCAGGAGTGGGGAGGGAATGGGGATTTTGCAGTATCTTCCCCTGGAGTGGGGTGGCAATGGACATTTTGCAGTATCCTTCCCCTGTCACGCCCACCAAGCCACGCCCACAGAACTGGTAGGGAAAAATTTTGAATTTCACCCCTGACCCCAATATTCTGTAGTGCAAAGGGTTGATCTGCATCAGTGTAGGATGTTAAAAAAAAAAAACCCTGATCACACCCAGTCCAAAAAAAAGTAAAAGAAAGCATCCATGAGTGGGATTTGATGCATGGTCATGTGCTTCCTGAATAAGGGAGAAGCATTTGTGGTCCTGGAAAATACAAGCATGTGCTTTTCTCTTGGAGAAGGGGGATGCATCCTTTTCCGCCCAGATCAAAATATTCCTATCTTTAAAGCCATTCCTCAGGGCTGCTTCGCAACTCCGCCCTTCTCCTTTCCTTTCATTGATGAAACCTACACAATGCCGCTCTTGCTTCAGGCATACTGTTCTCCCACCTCCACCCCCAAAGCCTGCAGGAGAACCTTGGATTTCGGAAGAACAGGGAAATGTCTAACATGCATCAACCTGCTCACCATACCTTTCGCTTAGACTTGTGTTCCTACCTCTGAAGTGGCTCTAAGAGGATCACATTCTCCCTCTCACCTGGAAACGACCAGATATGGAATGGAAGACCAGAACTACGAAAGGCAGGCATAAACGTGAATTTTTATTGGGGAAGAATATTGCAGCAAACCACCACAGTAACACCACAGTAACAAGAGGCTCTCTTGAGATTGCTAGCTTTAACCCCCTTAGAAGAAATCCTCCCTTCCACATTCACACAAAGGCCCCGTTTCCAACTTCTGGCCCGGAGTGAGAAAACCCCACAGAACAAAAGCACTGGAGAAAGCAAAGACAAGTATTCTTGTTTAACTTGGTTCAGCTACTGTTTTGGTACCTTTGCCATGCAAAATAATGTTTAAGCTTTTGGGTTTTAGTTTTGTTCACAGTTAGACATACAAATTATATATATATATATATATTTCCATCCCATACCAGGAGAACACTTGTATTAACCAGATGCTGTACCAAACACAAGAGTTTATGAAGGGAAAAACAAAACCCAAGCAAGGAGTTCCAGGCTGCGGTGAGTCTAGCAAATGTCACATACCAGGAAGAATGGGGCCCAAGGACCAAGGTAATCCCAAAGCTGTCACATGAGGATGAGCGGATAAATGCTTAAGTCCTTTATGAATCCATCCCCTTTTGCTGTCAAAATCCCGTTGAAACTTTCAGGAACTAGAGATGCATCTTATAAAAAATACCATGTGTTGGAAAAAGAACAAAAGAGGAAGGGAGATGTGGAGTTACCATCATTCTGTTGTTTAAAAAGTTCAGTTCTTTGGCTCTTCACCCGCTTCTCCGCCTTCTTCTCCTGAGCACTCTGCTGTCCATAATGTGAGATTGTCCCTGAGAAGTTGCATGATGAGAGTGCTGTCTTTGTAGGAGTCTTCACTGAGCGTGTGGAGGTCACCCATGGCTTCATCAAAGGTGGTCTTGGCCAGCTTGATTGCCTCTTCTGGAGCACTGGCAATTTCATAATGGAACACGGAGAAGTTAAGAGCAAGGCCCAGGCGGATAGGATTTGTGGGTTGCATCTCCTTCTTGCTGATGTCCATTGCCTCTTGGTAAGCTTTTCGGGCATTGTCAATGATCTGCTTTCGGTCATCCCCAGCGGCCACCTCAGCCAGGTAACGGAAGTAGTCGCCTTTCATTTTTAAATAGAACACTTTGCTTTCTGGGTCGCTAGCTTTCTGAATGAGATGCTTGTCTAAGAGCCCCAAGACCACATTGCAAACGTTCTTCAGCTCTTTCTCAATCTTCTCCCGATATTCATTGACCAGCTGAGCTTTGTCATCTCCTTCCTCCGTCTTGTGCTCAATGCTGGAGACAACCCGCCATGCCGATCTCTGACAGCCGACTACATTCTTGTAGGCAACCGAGAGCAGGTTGCGTTCCTCATTAGAGAGTTCGGCTTCATCCTCTACTACAGCCTTCATGAAATCAGCCATATCCTCGTAACGCTCAGCCTGTTCAGCTAGCTTGGCTTTCTGTACTAGGTGATTCCTGGCCATTGCGAATAGGCAGTGATAGGGAGTGCTGGGCAAGGAGGCCGATTTGGAGAGGAATCAGGCAGCTGCTAGCAAAGCTGTCGGAATCTCTGCTGAGTTTAGCTGCTGGGATCAGCTTTTGGCTTGGCGTCTCAGCCTGAAGGAAGAACAAGGCGTGGTGAAGAAGCTCCCCATGAACCCTTCCCCCACTTCCTTTCATGCAGCCTCTCCTTAAAAGGAGTTGCAGTGATTCACCTTGGAGCCAGAGCGTGAGTGAGTGAATGCATACCTGCCTAGGATGTGGAAAGGCAGGCTTTTGGGAACTTCTTGAGCAAGAGGTTGCTTGTCTAGGTAGAAGCTTTGGCAAAACGATGAACCAGAGTAGGATAGGACTACCCTTCCCCTCCAGGGGGCAGCACACATATACAGTACTTCTTCAACCTGAGCTGCCTCTGGTCCTGATCCTTTCTGTCTTTGCATCTCCTCCACTCTGTGTGTGCCAGTATTCTAGGGCAGGGGTCTCCGACCTTGGCAACTTTAAGACTTGTGGACTTCAACTCCCAGAATTCCTCAGCCAGCAAAGCTGAGAGAGTTTTTCTGGGAGTTGAAGTCCACAAGTCTTAAAGTTGCCAAGGTTGGAGACCCCTGTTCTAGGGAATCTCAAACTTAATTAAATTACTCATCTTAAATTATATTGCTTGTGAAACTGCTCTCTTTCTAAAACGTAAGGAACCATGTATATAAAGGAATATAAGAGTCCATAAAGTTCAGAGAAATAGTTTATGGGAATAGTAAGATGTTCAATTAAAGACCTCAAGTATTTTTTTTAACCTCAAGGGTGAATTCAAATGATTGGCTCAAATTTAAAACAGAAAAACAGTATGTAAAAAAAACAACCACCAGTGCTGTATCTAACAATTACTTCACCAGAATGAGGGCAATATTCTTTGGAGTGGACTTTTTTGAGTATGCCTGTGTTGCATGAACATCTGTACAGACCTGCTCACTTTACAGTCTCAAGTGATGATCCATATATATGAAAGACTAGCACCAATCAAATTTATCACATACAAAATCTCTTCTACTTATAGGTAGTCATTCACTTACACACCTTCATTTAGTGACCATTTGAAGTTATGACACCAAAAAAAAGTGACTGCTTTTCACACTTACGATCGTTGCAACATCCCATGGTCATATGATCAAAACTTTGGGTGCTTGGCAACTGGCAACTATTTATGACTGTCCTGGGGTCTTGTGATTGCCATTTGTAACTTCCCAGCTGGCTTCTGACAAGCAAAGTCAACGGGGGAAGCCAGATTCATTTAACAACTGCTGTGATTTGCTTAACAATTGTGGCAAAAGGTCATAAAATGGAGCAAATCTCTCTTAATAGAAAATTATCTTACACAACATCAGACTACTGTAAATAGCTGGTCCTCTTCAAGGGGAGACATAACTTAAGTCATCATTCCAGTATATTAGAGTGTCACAGTAAGATGGTCAAGAACTAACTTCTATTACCACAGAAGTTAGGGTCATGAATAATTGCTCAAAGTTGCAGCTACTATAAGTTTAAATATACCTCTCAAGAATGGACTGATTTTCCCATAAAATACAAAGAGTTAGATGGGATGATTCTTGTGGCCCCTTTTCACTCCACAAGTCTATGATTCAGGTTGCAGCAATCTCTCATTTTCAC
Organism: Thermophis baileyi; assembly: GCA_003457575.1. Classification (NCBI taxonomy): domain Eukaryota; kingdom Metazoa; phylum Chordata; class Lepidosauria; order Squamata; family Dipsadidae; genus Thermophis; species Thermophis baileyi. The sequence goes on along the minus strand of QLTV01004279.1, from coordinate 1,337,678 downwards.
ATTATTTGTTCTTTGATCCTTTGACTATGGGGATTTGGAGAGATAAGATTAAAAAATATAATTCAGTATAGTCTCAGTTTAATTTGTTGTTCAAAAATGCACAAGTTGCATAAAGTTGATATAAAATTGTATGTTGGTATATTTGATAAGGGAAGAAATGGTTATTGTCCTATACCATAATATTGCTGCTGTTCTTTGGTGTGTGTGTTTTTCCCTTGTTTCTCTTCTTTCCTTTTTTCCCTAATTTTACATTTTGGTATTCTAGGAGGTAGCTTGTTTAAATAGTTTAGACTGAAACGTGTAAGTAGTGAATTACATTGGTACCACTGATACTGTTTAAATAAAACAATTAGAAGGGATGAATATTAGATCACTGTGCAAACCATGTGCTCTAAAATTGAACTGCAGCCCTTCATGACTCAACAGCAGCTTATTTCTCAATTTAAAGGATTTGAATGTTAAAATGTGAGTCATACCAAGCCATGCTATTTGTTCAATAACTCACTATCATGCTTTCCCCAACCCGGCACCATCCAGATGTGTCCAGACAACAAAGACTGTGCTGGCCTGATTTCTGGGAGATGCATTTCCAGACTTGAGGATCTTATCTTGTAATATAGTGGGTCTGTTATGCAGTCGTGACTATCCCTTCCTCCCTCTGTGAATATTCAGTTTAGCAGGAAGAAGGATACACGCATAACTCAAGAAGCAATAGGACAAAGTGAGACATTTGCTACCGCTCAGGTACCATGTATCATGAAGCTGACAAGTTCAAGAAAAAAGAACCCCTTGGAGTTCTAGAAAGAGCACTAATAAGGTAACAGAACAGAATTTTGAAAGCTTACCAAAGTGATTCTCCTATACAATTTATACTTGGTGTAATCACGCTGGAGTTACTCTGAGACTCTTTCTTACACCTCCTTTCACCTCTGGATTCAAAAATAAGGGATTCTATCCAGGGGTGAAATCCAGCAGGTTCTGGAGAACCGGTAGTGGAAAGTTTGAGTAGTTCGGAGAACCGGCAAATACCACCTCTGGCTGGCCCCAGAGGTGGGTGGGAATGGAGATTTTGCCATATCCTTCCCCCAGGAGTGGGGTGGGAATGGAGATTTTGCAGTATCCTTCCCCTGCCACGCCCACCAAGCCACACCATGCCCACTAAGCCACGCCCACAGAACCGGTAGTAAAAAAAATTGGATTTCACCACTGGATTGTTTCTTCCCTTAAGTGTCCAACTGCCCACGTTCCCCAGGTCTGTTGAACATTCCATTGCATCAGAAAAAATAGTGTGAAGCTAAACAGATCAGTGATCTGATGGTAAAGGGTGGTAACTTAAGATAGCAAAAAAATTTAATTCACAATGAGGTTAATAATTCGTAGAGTAGGGCCTTTATGTAGTCTTTGGGATAGAAGCCTAAGGTACCACCCAAGAAGAAATATTTATTTATTTATTTAGTCAGGCATGTATTAGATAACAGATGTAAAAACATAATTATGAATACATGAAATGGATACGAATAAAAGGGAACATTAGGACAAGGACAGTAGGCACGCTGATGCGCTTATGCACGCCCCTTAAAGACCTCTTAGGAATGGGGTGAGGTCAACAGTAGACAGTTTAAGGTTAAAGTTTTGGGGGTTTGGGGAAGAAACCAGTGTGTCAGGTAGTGCATTCCAGGCATTGACAACTCTGTTACTGAAGTCGTATTTTCTGCAATCGAGTTTGGAGCGGTTTACCATAAGTTGTACAGTATCTATTGTGTGCTCATGTATTGTTGTGGTTGAAGCTGAAGTATTCATTGACAGGTAGGACATTGTAGCGGATAATTTTATGTACTATGCTTAGGTTGGTTCGAAGACGGTGAAGTTCTAAGTTGTCTAGGCCCAAAATTTCAAGTCTGGTGGCATAAGGTATTCTGTTGCGAGCAGAGGAGTGGAGGACTCTTCTCGTGAAATATCTCTGGACTCGTTCGATTGTATTAATGTCCAATATGTAGTGGGAGTGGAGGACGCTTCTAGTGAAATATCTCTGGACATTCTCACTTGTATTAATGTCCGCTATGAAGTGTGGGTTCCAGACAGATGAGCTGTATTCGAGAATTGGTCTAGCAAATGTTTTATATGCTCTGGTTAAAAGTAAAATATTACCAGAGAAGAAGCTATGCAAGATTAGGTTAACCACTCTTAATGCCTTTTTGGCAATGCTGTTGCAGTGGGCTCTGGCATTTAGATCATTTGAGATGAGTACTCCAAGGTCCTTGACAGAGTGAGGGTTGTCTACGAGGTCGTATCCACCCAGATTAAATTTTGTGTTCTGATTTTTTTTGCCAATGTGTAAGACAGAGCATTTGTTGGTTGAGATTTGGAGTTGCCAATTGTTTGACCATTCTGACAGATAGTCAAGGTCTTTTTGTAGTGTAGCAGCATTGTCGGTGGTGTTGAATAGTTTTACATCATCAGCGAAGAGAACGCAGTTGCTTATAATATGATCACAAAGGTCGTTTATGTAAAGTATAAAGAGTGTGGGTCTTAAAATGCTTTCTTGGGGGACACCGCTATTAACAGGATCAGGGTTTGCTAGGGCGTTCCCTATTTTGACTACTTGTAGCCTGTTTGATAGGAACGCAGCTACCCACTTATGCAG
>QLTV01004279.1:1305620-1334749 GCA_003457575.1 Thermophis baileyi | reverse complement strand
AGATATTTCCTAAATTATGCTAAGAGGTTCTGCTATGGTGGTTGAGAGCTTTTTAAAGAAGTAAGCACATAATCCATCAGGGCCAACAGATAGAGATGGTTTTAGGTTGCGTAATGCCTTTTCAACGGCATCTTCTGTGAAATCGACATGTAGTAGATCGTTGTGGTACGATTGGGAAATGTGGGGCATGATCCGTTGCTGTTTACAAAGACTGAAGCGAAGAATGTGTTGAAGAGATTGGCCTTAACGGTTGCATCATTACAGTCTTTCCCGTTTGGCCCTTTTAGTGGTGGGATGGATCTTGAGTCTTTAAGTATGTTGTTTACAAAATTATAGAAGACCGGGTGGATTTTGTGCATAGTAGATTTTCCTCTCGTTTGCTGTGATAACTGATGCATTCTGTCTTTATCTGTCGGCATAAGGTTTTGTAGCGACTTTTGAAGTTAGCTACTTAGCGAGTTTTGTTTTTACGCCAGTTTGTTTGTTTTTTTTGACTGAAGCTTCCTTAGTGTTATGGGTAATTTGTTTTTCCTGGTTTTGGAGTTTATTAGTGGCACGTATAGTTTGATGATTCTTTTGACTTCACACAAAAAAATGTTATAATGGTCTTCGGCAGTGTTGCAGCCAGTGAACAGAATTTGCCAATCAAGAGATGAGAAGTCGTCAGTTATGAGATCGTAGTTGGCTTTTCTAAAGTTATACTTTGGGATTCCATCATTATGATCGTCTTTGTAAGGACATAAGTTGAGACAAAAGTCAATCATGCTGTGGTCACTGTTGGAAAAGGGTTCATTTATTTGTAGACCGTAGATTGAGTTTAAACGATTGCAGAAGATGAGATCAAGGCAGTTGTTGAGTCTAGTGTTGTTTGTAATTAGTTGATTCAGTCCCAGATTTGTAACAGTATTGTACATGGTTGTATGTACTGATTCTGTTGTACATTCGTTTAGGGTCCAATAATAAGAGGTAGATTGAGGTCACCGAGAAAGATAAGAGGGTGTGGGCAAGAGGCTGCCCATGTTAGTAGTGAAGTTAATTTGTTCGCATGTGCAAGATCGTAATCAGGGGCTCTGTAACGAAGTAAGAAGTGAAATGTGGTGTTTAGGGACAGCTCACATACGATGGTCTCAGGAAGAGAAAGCTCTTGTGTCACTTGAATATTTTTTAGATTTAGGGATTTTTTTATAGAAGATAGCAACACCACCTCCTCTGCGGATTTCACAGTCGGACCGGTAAACATGATAGTCTCTTACTGTGGTAATGGAGTCAGGGAGGAATGAATTCAGCCACGTCTCGCAGACAAATATAATGTCGAATATAGCCGTATTTAGTAAGAGGAGGAATTCTGGTATTTTGTTTACAAGGCTTCTTGCGTTAAGTAGCTTGCATTTGAGGTCCATATCCGTCTGTCTCTCTGTCCGTCCATATACCTGTATGGACATTTCACTACGAAAGATTTTAACCAATGTTTTCTGCACCTTCTCTGTAAGGAAAAAATAAAACAGTTCGGGCTCAGAATTCAAGCTGCTTTCTAAGGAAAAGATCTTCATTCATTTCTACCGAGATTTCCATAAAGAAAGGGGTAGGGGGTTGGGGAAGAATGTAACACTATGACAAATTGCTTCCAAGCACAGCCTTAGGTGAAATCTCTTCGCTTACTATGTGCAAGGGATGGGCGAGGCCGATAACTCAGCTGATCCAGTTTGAGAGGAAAGTGTTCCATCAGAGTGACTCACGGCAGATCTACACCCGGAAGATGAGCAAACCCGGTCCCAGCATCGTAATTCTTAGTGTCTTAAGTAAGTGATTGAGATCTGCGCTCTGATGAGTTTCCCCACCAGAGCGTGAGGAGGAGACAGGAGGAAGGCCTTTGGAAGGAAAGAGCTGAAGGCTTCCGATATACCTGGCCACCTCCAATGGCCTTTCAGGAAACACCTTTTCTAAAAGGAATGACCAAATTCACAGATGGATGGAAATGGGAGGGACCGTGAGACAATGATTCTCCAGCTTAACTTGGAAAATCTGAACTGTAAGCATCCCATGGATGGTTATATACCTTCTGTTAAAAAAGATTTCCAGAAGGAGAAAGCCCATAAGATGGACAACTCATGGTCCATATATTGTGATTATGGTCAGCTTTCTATATTGTCAACCATAGGCATTGTGTTGATATTAGCAATATTATAACACAACACTGTCACTAAAAGCCTTTGCGTCAACTTGTAACATGCAATGCTGGCTTTCAGTTGGAGTTGATGCAGCAGCTATGTGGCCTAGCCACAGCTATGATTGCAGTCAGTTAAGGCTGCAGAGCTAGGCAACAATTGATGAGAAGCAGGGGGGCATGACTATACAGGCAGGAATCACCAGATCAGCCAGTTACTATCAAGTGAATTAAAGTTATGGACCTATCACCAGTTCCAAAATAAGAGTCAATTGCTGTTTTGTCAGATTTCAACCGTGCAAGGGGTATGTATTAATACTGCTGAGTCTTTTCTTCTGACAGCAAAAATCTTGGGACAAGTAAAACCCAACCGTAGGTTTCCAAAGCAAGACTTACAGTTTTGCAGTATTAGAACCACTACCCTGATTTTCTCTGCTGATGATCCCCTCTGTTTTTTCTCATCTGCATCATGCAGGAAGATGCTTATAAAATTTCAAGGTGACACTCAGCTACAGTATTTGTCCTTGATGGCAGCCATCCAAAAAAGCAAAAAAAAAAAAACAACCCAAAACCCCACCCTATCTGCATCAAACCTATCAGGTTCAGCAACATGGTGGAAAAATAGGTTTCACTGGAAAGTCATGTTTTAGCCCATCAGCATTTTCATTCTGGCCTTGGGGAACACCTGAAAATATTGCAGGCCCAATTGTTGGTGCCTGAATTACAATTTGGAAAAAATATTTAATATTGTTTATATGAAGCTAAGCCTGTGATCCAGAAACATCAGCAACTTGGCAAAAAACCCCCACCAAAAACCCTGCACAGTAGGGCCTATAATGTTGCTTCTTATATGGTTGTGAGGATCAAGAGTAGCATTGGGAATCCTGAGGGTCACCAGATATTGCTAAATTACAACATCTAGCAGTCAATCTTGCATATGGGTAGTCATCAACTTACAGTGGGCAACGCAGGATTCACTTAATGACATTTCATTTAACAACTGCAGTGCCAAAAAATATAAGATCGGGTGAGGCTCACTTAACAACTGCCTTGCTTAGAAATTCTGGTCCAATTGGGATTGTAAGTCAAGAATTACCTGTATACATTCCCCCCAAGTCAACCTCTACATGGGAATTGCTTACCAGTGTACTATCTAATCTTCGTTCCTGAGATCAAGGCGCGGCTCTCGATGTGCTATGTTAAAATGAGGCCTTTAGGCACTCAGTTTCCTTGGCTAGTTTGGTTTCTCCCTTCTGCAGCTAAAGGGGCAGAAGAGATTGGAAACTGGACAGGATCTGTCCCATCCCCACCCCAAGAAAACCTCCAACTTTTCTCAATTGGAACACTTCAGGGTTTTTTTTCTTACATTTTTCTCCCTCTAGCTTGGAGTAAAAAAAAAAAAGGAAGAAAAAAGAAGTCAGTCAGGAAGTAACAGCCTCCTTTTAGGGCTGGGCCAGGCAGACTGTAAAGGTAGCACTAAACATGAACCCAGCTATTCCCAGTTTTATGCTGCTAGCAAGTAGAGAGAGGTGACTAAGATGATAGCCGGGTCATTGGCATGATATGTACAGAGCCTTTTGGAAATTCTGTTTGTGAGGTCAACCTTCTAGCCTACTTACTACAGTGTGAAGATGTCCCACTTACCATTTGCTGAGGACAGGTCCTCCCAATGGGTCTTCTATCTTGGAGTCAGGCATCTACTGAGGCAGGAATGGAAGATAACCTCCCATCTCAGCAACCTGTGGCACATAATGGCTGTAGCTTGGAAGTGATGATCTGCTTGGCTATAATTGGCCTAGCAGCTGTGCTGTGAGACTGCTCACTGCCATTTGGCCTCCAAGCCAGCACCTGTTTGCAGTTTGGGCTGTGAGAGGCACCAGGACACTGGCTTCAATAGTAGTTCCTTTTTGTTTTAAGTGGGTTGACCAACCATAAGATGTGTAGCCTTGAAATTGATTACAATTATGGCTCAATGTATACAAATGGACTTGACTCTTATACTTTTGTAGCAGTGCAGCAATGGCCACTATTTTTGGAGGAATCACTATGGGCTCTTCACATATTTTTTAAAAGTGTATTTTATTGTACGGTAGAATATGACTTGGTATAAATAAGGCTTCAAGACACAGCCACCTTTTTTCCTTCTTCTATCCTTTGAATAATCAAACCAGTACATATGCTGTGATTTGATAACAAAATTCAGCAAAGAGTTTTCACAAAAGCTACCTCTTCAACAATTATCTAGTACTTGCAAGCACTGATGATGCTACCTAGCTGGGTTATGAAATGCCTGAAAGAAAACAACCAAGCTCACGGTTCAATCCTGAGTTTCAAATTTTCTTTTATATTAGTTGCAAATTAGTTGTAAAATTCATTAGCTTGTATGCCAAGAAAGAAAAGAAAAACTTGATTGCCACCTAAAGATGAATTACTGTAAGTTGACTGGTCAACAGATCAACAATAATTCTAGAAAACGTATGTGGTTGTACTGAGAATACTCCATAGCTGACTATATCTCTGTCAGACACGCAAGCCCCTTTCTTGAATTCCAGCTTCAAGAACACTTGTGTAACAACTTGGCTATACAAATGACAAACTATTTGCTGCCACCTAGTGGTTAATATATTGATAGAATATATTGGAACATATTGATATACAGGTAGTCCTCAACTTACAACTGTTAACATTAAACTGGAACTGATGCATGAATGTTGCTTTATGAGCAATCCCTCTCCAGATGGCCACTATACAACATTTGCATGACATAGTGTGAATTGTAATTAATCATAGTTGAAGCAGCCATCCAGAACACATATACCTTATACCATGATAGGTTTCAATTATTGTTGACTCTTCCATTTTGATGACAGACACAAGTAGTTCTTGACTTACAACCACAATTGAGGCCAACATTTCTGTTGCTAGGCAAAACAGTTGTTAAGTGAGTTGTGCTCCATTGTACGACCTTTCTTGTCAAAATTGTTAAGTGAATCGATGTAGTTAGTAGAGCAATTATTAAGTGAATCTAGCTTTCCCATTGACTTTGCTTGTTAGGTGGTCACAAAAAGTGATTAGATGGCCTAGGGCAGTGATGGCGAACCTATAGCACGCGTGCCACAGGTGGCACGTGGGGCCATATCTGAGGGCACGCGAGGCGTTGCCCTATGTCAGCTCCAGCGCACATTGGCCAGCTGATTTTCTTCTTTTCGGCCATTTTCGCTCTCTCCAGGCTTCAGGAAAGCCTCCTGAATCCTGGGGACGGCGAAAAACAGCCCAACGGGCCAACCAGAAGTTCACTTGTGTGCGTCACCCCCAGCCTCCTTTTCGCTGTCAGAGGTCTTCAGGAACTTCTTCAGCTTTGGACAGTTGCAGCCAGGCCTCGCACACCTCGGCCCATTTCTTCTGCAGCCGGCAAGGCTTTCCTGAAGGCCTCTGCAGCCAACAACAGAGCTCCAGATCGATCCGGAGCTCTGTTATCGGCTAGAGAGGCCTTCAGGAAAGGCATTTAGGAAAGGCCTCTGCAGCCAACAACAGAGCTCCAGATCGATCCGGAGCTCTGTTATTGGCTACAGAGGCCTTCAGGAAAGCCTTGCTGCAGAAGAAATGGGCCGAGGTGTGCGAGGCCTGGTTGCAACTATCTGAAGGTAAGTAGTAGGGCAGCTCCACTTCTGTTTCATTTCCGAACTTCCGGTTGGCCCATTGGGCCATTTTTCGCCATCCCGTTTCCTGAACCCTGGGGAGAGCGAAAAACAGCCCAACGGGCCTATCGGAAGTCCGGAGGCTTCAGTGAGGCCTGTGCGCATGCGCGGGGGGGGGGGAGCACGGGGGTTGTGCGCATGTGCGGGGTGCAGCGTGGGGGTTGTGCGCATGCGCGGGCGAGGGCATTGCATTATGGGTGTGGGCACATGCACGCTATCGCGCGTGCGCACCCTTTTGGCACCCGAGCCAAAAAAGGTTCACCATCACTGGCCTAGGGATATTGTAACCATCATAAATAAACACATGCCAGTTGCCAAGCATCTGAATTCTGATCATGTGATCATGGGGATGCTACAATGGTTGTGTGCAAAATGGTTATAAGTTACTTTTTAAGTGCCGTTGTAACTTCAAATGGTCATTAAATGGATGATTATAAGTCAAGGACTACCTGCATTTGCTGATTTTCCATTTTTCTTTGCAAATACACACAAAGCCCACAAAAATCCATATTTAGAGATGATGTACATGGGATGAATAAGGGATGAATAAACTCAATCCTTCCCCAGGGCCTTTGCTTTCAAATGTAGCCACAAGGGATGAAAAAGAAAAGTAGAACAGCACTACAGGAGTGGTTCCGGTTTGCCTCACATTCTAGGCCTGGGCTGCTCAATCATAAGATAATCTAAATTAAATCTATAGCTATTCACAAAGTTTTGAGATTTGGGCAACATGGCAAGTAAAACTGCAGAGCTCAAACATGTCCTGCAAATGTGAGCACAAACTTTCTAAAGGACAAATTCAATTCTAAATTGCATAGGACATTTACACAGATGGAAGAGATTTCCCACTTTAGATGGTTAAGACTCTATTTGTTAAAACAATGAGATTAGATCGGTAGAGGAATAAGTAGAATGTGTATCTATCTCCACACTTTCTCCTTGTGCATAGCAATTTCATTTTTTAGAATGATGCACAGGAATCTGGCACCTGCAAAACCACATAGACACAGACATACACAGACATCTATTACACTATTACATTCCAATGTCAGCATGAAAAGGGGAACTAATAAACGACATGCGTAGATGGATATGGAGAATATGTTTCAATGGATTTGATACAGAAACCAGAGAGTCAGGGAGTAAGACAGGAGAAGATTTATTGTTACAAAAGTGAAAGGCATAAATGGATTTCAAATCCCAGAAAAATACGGTCACAGAGGTCAAACAAGTTTGGTTCTGTTGTCTAGAGGGAATTAATCTGGGGAGGTTTGTGCCCTACACAAAGGTGTTAGATTTTCAACTCTATTTCCCAAGCAGCATGGGGAACGGAATGATGAGAGCGGAAGTCCAACATCTTTGCAGAGGACTTCCAAGTTAGGAAAGGCTGGAATAAGCCTTCCTATAAACCCGTTCTGATTTACGTCTTGTCTGTCCTAGAAATTATGTGCAATAGGTGAAGCAAGAAAAGAATTCTGATCAGAAACTGTTACCTAATACTACAAAACACTAGTGTCAATAGATTGGGGGAGGGGAGAAACGGAAGAGAAGAAAAAGGTAGAGAAAAATCTAAACCACTTCTAAAACTCAAGTTCAGTTACCAGTATAAACACTAAATTAACTATACTCAGAGGAGTACACATACCCCTTTCTCATCTCTATAGTTTTTTTTAAAAGTTTTCAATTCAGACTCTGCACAATCTTGCCCTGCTGGCTATAGCAGCTTGAATTTCAGCAGGATAGGTCTATATAACTGATGTGATCCAGCCCAAACTGTCCTCTCGTGATAGTTTAGGGCACCACAGACCCAAACACTTACGTAGCAGAGCTGTGAATCGTACTGTGCTTAATACAGAAGGAAACACATGTCACGCAAACACATACACACACACACATACAATTTTGCATCTAGATTTTGCAGAATAGAAAGGAGGCAAGTTGACTTATTGTACATAAGTTTATAAAGTTGCATAATTCTCATTTTGTAAAGATGGCGAGTGCTAGATCTCCACTTGAGTCACTGGAAATCTAGGTTCATCTTACTTCTGAGATTTCAGCAGAAACTGCATAGACACTTGCAAGCGTACCTTCCAAATAATAATGTTTAGAATTCGCTTGGGGAAAAAAAGCAAAATAAAAAGCACGGAGTCCCAGAAAGTTCTAGATCCCTTATCCCGTATTTTGTCGATGTTTCTATAGAATCATGCAAGCCACACACATACAGACACACAAACACACGCATACACAGTCCTGAATACTGGCTCACAGTGCATTGCGTTGTTTTTGAAAAGTTGCTAATGTTGACCAACTGCATCACGTTTGGCGCAAGCATAGTGTGCTTTGGAAACACTGATTCTAGACAACAGAACTGGATTGGGATCGGTGTCATTGATTAGTACAAGGTACCAACCTAGATAACTGTATAAATCGCCCGAGAATTCTGAAGGCTTAGGACATCCCTGTCCCAGGTCTGAAATGCAGGAGCCAAAAGAACTTCCTCTAATTGCACTCACAGCAAATGAATTGATTTGTATGGCTTTAAGCTTCAAACCCCAGGGGTAGCAGGAGCACCTCCACTCCAGCCTTGAGGGCTTGGCATAGCTTTTTCCTTGTGCACGGTGGCATCTCCCTATTTTTGCTGGGACAAAGAAAGTGATGCAGCAATAGAAAAATTAGATAGCCCTGGAGGGTTGAGAGGCACAGGTGGTGGCAACGGCTGTATTTTCAGATATTTGACAGGGGTCTCTTGGGTTCGCCTTGAGTTTTGCCACGAGGCGCAGAGGGTCCTCAAAAGATCTTTTGTGCCCTGGACATACTGGATGTTCCCAAGAAGTGGGGGGGGGATTGGGAGAGGGAAAAGGAAGAAGAAAAGAGAGGATTAGTAAATGAAAGCAGCAGTGAAAGAAGGATCATCACAGATCTAGCATTGGCAGGCAAGCTAGAGAAAAGGAAGATACAGGAAAAGGAAAGTTAGTACAATACAGGTAAATCTGGAATATGGTTTTTTAAAAAGGGAGCTTTTGCTCCAAAACACTTGGATGAAGAAAACTCTCAGGAGGGGAAATATTAGATGCATCCAACAAAGAAAAGGGAGGATGAAGAAAACAAAATAAAAGGTTCCTGAAGAATGTTACATGGACATATAAAAGAACGCAAGACAAAAAAATACCTTCCCCTGTGATGAAACAGTAAAATTCAGATATATGCCAAATACGACACATACTCCCAAACCTTTTCATGACCACCCGTAGCATCCATTGTAACAATAAATTCTATTACTACATTAGAAATGAGAAATCATGCCCAGAATTTGATGGGGGCTCTTAAATCACATATGATGTGGATGATCTAATGGGTTTGGATATGCATATAGTCAACTTTCATTAGACATGCAAAAATATATGAATGACAGCCCCCTTTAAACTACTACAATCACACAATGACATATTTAAACATGCTGGACTGGCTGTACATTGAGGTCACATGAAAACATGTAGCACCAAGTTCTGTATGTTTAGAATGAAGCCTCTACTGTGCTTCTGGGTTCTTTTCCCCAGCTGGGAATATAGGCAGATGGCTAAAGGTCAAGAATTCTTCCTTTGTTTTGCCCTATGCAAATCTGTTTACGACACCAAAGAGAAATAGTTAGCTTTACTGTCCAGCAGATTTCTTGTTGTCCCAGTTGCTTCTCCTTTAGATGCCCTCACTTAATTACCAGTAAGCAACAATTGCTTTTTCTATGCAAGAGTATAAGAGATGTAAGGCAAGGAAAGAAGATTAATGAGTAAAGTAACTAAAAAGATTCTCCAGCTTTGTTCTTTCTTAAGGGGGGAAAGGAGAGGAGGCAGATCTGATGACATGTACTTCCTCACCAAAGATAATTGGAGACAGTAATAGCACAGCCACAGCCAAATACATATCATGGCTCACCAATGACAAAACCAACAAATGTCTCTTGCGCTAAAACTTAACATTTTCACCCTACCTCAAGTCTTCCCAATGTTGAGTGCAGCCTTTCACAATGTCCACCTCTTCATCCTGATGTGTAGTTATTTATATAGTGTTTTATCTGCCTTGCTCCACAGGTTCCTTGTCTATCCCTCAAGTCCTTCTTGGCACTTTATAAACCTTAGAACCCGCCTTGAAGCTTAAGCTATGGATGGATGATTGACCCGTAACAATTGAGAACACTTCAGACTGAGGGCTACGTGGACACCAGAGACTTGGAACACTCATGTGGTGAGAATGAGATGAATCACGGGATGATGGCGAGGAAGAAAAAAATCTTACCAGCTAACCTTCAGAGAGCAGTACTAACCCATCCTGTGGGGAAGGACTATCCCATCAGGCAGTGCAAGATATCGCAAAGTCCTGGCAAGCATCCTCCTGAAGAAGACACCAGAGATTATGTATTGTGGCAGGCTTGGGTTTGGGGAACAGGTTGAGGGATGATAGGGAAGTGAGAGAAGACAGACATAGCACACAGCTGCTGTGTGAGAGCAGTTAAATGCATTCTTTCTGACTAGCTTTAGTTACAGCAACTCTGAAGCAATACACTAAAACAAAACTTTAATTAACAGGACACAGATTCCTCTTTCTCCAATCTCCACCTTTCATTATAAGGAATATGTTCAGCATCTGTTTCTATGCCTGCTGGGTTCCAGAATCAGCAGCCCTGAAATTGCCCAAATTCAGCTTCTTGGTCTAAAAGATATTCAAACACTAATTGTCTTAATTTAGCAAATAAGGAAAATGGAAACATAAAACTGAAAACAATTAGCTCTTTAAAAAACATTTTTTATTACAAAAGATTTAGTCATCGTAAGAGTGTTTCCCACACAAATGGAACACTACTTACAATTTCTTTCCCCGCCAAGTTATACAGTAATGCCTTAGAGAGCAACACAAACTTTTCTTCAATAAGAACAACTCTTCTCTTTCCTAACAATAAAAACTCTTCCAGAATTATCTTCTCACCCTCCCTTCTGATTAAATTTCTGAAAGAAATAAGTTATGAACAGCCTTCTGAGATCAAAACCACATTATTTTGAGCACCTACTGTAGCTCCAAGATCCATTTGGGTTCCATTAGACAACTTCTCACATATAAGTGATTACAGATAAGGCACCAACCAGTTGAGAACCATGAAAGTGGCTGCTCTGGGAACAAGAGCAGTTCAGCTGTTCAGAGACATGCAAGGTGATAGAAACCAGGACTGTAGAGAGAGATATCTTCTCCACTGAGTCCAGGGATCTTACAGGGCAGAACCGGTGATGTAGTAGACTCAACCTTTAGGTTTAAGCCTACTATTATTAAAATACCCCCACCTTGGCACAGAATAAAAATACTCTCCCATACATCAGCCAGCATACCATTGCAAAAGCCTTTGTAACTGTCCCAGAATGAGAACTATGCTCTACAGCAGGGGTCCCCAAACTTGGCAACTTTAAGACTTGTGGACTTCAATTCCCAGAATTCTCCAGCCAGCTATGCTGGCTGGAGAATTCTGGGAGTTGAAGTCCACAAGTCTTAAAGTTGCCAAGTTTGAAGACCTCTGCTCTACAGTGATCAGAAAGTGAAGTCCTCAGATCAGCAATACTTCTGGAGATTGTGAGAGTTATACAGAGGCTTTCCTAGGTGTGGCATGCATCAGAATATAAATACAATTATATCACATATCACAGCAGCCACATGTAGCTGTTGGAAGCTGCTATGGAAGCTTCTGCACCTCATCAGAACATCTATGGCTCTTGCCTAATGCCTCAGCTGATTTTAAAATCAGACTCAAACTTCAGAAAGGGTGATATGTACTACCCATTCTTGCAACTTTAATTTGTCAGAAAAACTAACCAAAATATAAAACAGGCAAAGAAATGCCATAGCAGTTATTGGCTTTGTTATTCTTCACGAAGTGCTCCAACTTAGGGGCACAGCATTATTCCTTCTAGTAATGTCAAACATTTTATGAAGGGTGCAAAAATATACCTACAGATGAGCAACCTTACTTCAGATCAGTTGTCATGATTCAGCTTAAAGGATTTGGACAACTTGCTTCTCAACTCAATCTTCCTATCAAAGTCAGCCAGATGCCCAGAGCAGTGGTTTCCATTGTTGAATATGCTGGAGCTACTCAAAACACAGCCCACAACAGTGAATGGAATATATTGGCAGAAAGGTGAGAATGGTGGGAAACTCCTGACCACAGTGACTGCATTTTTTTTTCTTTACACAAAGAGGGTGCTTCTCAGTTCCTCTGCAGAAGCAGGATGGATAATACACTTACGTGCTTGTTCTTGTTTTCTTTGAAATATAAAATCCTATTCAATTTCTCATAAACCCCAGTTTTCAAAGGTCAACAGGGAGAATATTATTGTTGCATAGCTGATTAACCCATCCAGGCAGTTTCTAGATGTTTTCGAATACAGTACAAGAAATGAAATCTAACAGCTTGGATGAGCAAGTTCTACAGGTTCCCCATTTCCTCCTACTGGCTGGTAAATTCCAAGAAATAAGATAGAACACTTAAAAAAAACACCTTCTGGGCACAGGTTTACAGACAGTAAAAATGATCTTTTTAGAAGACAAAAATAACATTGCTAGAAAAAAAACTATAAAATTTGTGCAAAAATTCCCAGCAGCTTTAATAAACACATTTCAAGTATCTAGTTTCCCTCTATAGCAGAGGTCTTCAAACTTGGCAACTTTTAAGACTTGTGGACTTCAACTCCCAGAATTCTCCAGCCAGCATAGCTGGCTGGAGAATTTTGGGAGTTGAAGTCCACAAGTCTTAAAGTTACCAAGTTTGAAGACCTCTACTCTATAGGCAAGGGCTCTCTCATGCCATGGGGTGGGAACTGTGGGACTGTAAGAAAATTCAGCATGAGGAAGCAGGATCCCTCCTTCTTTAAAGAAATGATCAGAGATCCAAGTGAATGGACTTCTTATAATAACTCTGTTTTGGATAATGCTTGTATACATGAAGGTTTTGCTGAAGTGGCCTTTAGTCCACATGCCTTACTTATACAAATCTCCAAACCCAATACAAAAGGGGCTCAGCTGTCCAGAGGCACCAGGTAAATACAACTCATCTGGAATGACATAATTTAAGGATTTCCAACTGATCTCTTTAATTTCATTCCAACCATTAAATAAATAACCTCTAGAAGCTTAGTGTTCTGATCCTGATTCCGATGAAATAGACAAGGACAATCCTGAGTCAATTCCCAGACTGAGAAACAAATTTTCTGCTTCCGAAGACTTTCTTTATGATCATTTCTAGGGAACTTCTACCCTCTACCCAAAACAGCCACTCAGGCTAACTTCCTCAGCAAGCAATATTTGCTGGTAAGACAAGGTAGTGCTGGCTCTTCAAATGATTCATGTCCCTCTCTTACAGTTTAAGGAGCATCAGTTATTCTTTGCAATATTCAGGCAGAATGGCAGGACAAACAGTGTCACATTAATATTGTCGGAACAAATAAAGTATGCAGAATACTTTAGGAGATGATTCTGTTATAACAGCTCCATATGCAAAGTAACTATGCCTTTTTCTACCAATCTTTTCAACAAAACTTCCGATAAAAGATATTTCTCATGAAGCTGGAATCTCCCGACCAGCTCCATCCTCTGCTCTAAGTATTTTAACCCTGAAGATGACGGCAGGTTCTACCTAGAGGCTTAATTGCAGCAATGAACAATGGCCGGTTAAATCCCAAAATATTAAAAAAAAAAATCAAACCAATTAAAAATCAATGCAAGAGAAGGTGGCCTCTGGTTTGAATAAGAATTCTGGCGATTCTGCTCCATGAGGCTGTCTGCCTGAGCCCAGATAATGCTAAAAGGTAGAAGCACCAGCTGGAGGTAGGCATATGTATGTCAGTGTTGCTAAAGTGTTGGCTCATACCATGCTGGCATCAGATTTTGTTCCAAAGGAAGGGATTTCACCCTTAGGAGTAGAGGGAGTCCCAGCATCTGCCTGGAGAAATCCTCTTCTATCTATTAAACTAGACAATTCAGACAAGGAGGGAAAGAAAAAGGGGAGAAAAGGTTAGATTACTGATTAATTATATAAATAAGAAATAATGCTAAAACAATTTAGCAACAATTCTCTCAATTACCCCATCAGTTCATTATGAGGGATCGGATGAGAATTCCAACTGGTTTTTCAATCATAAACAAGAAATTTGATATAATTCAGTAAGGAATTACGTAGAAGTACAAAGGCAAGTGGTCCACATAAGGATTGATCTGGTTGTTGATCTGAACTTTTAAAAGTAAAAACTGTAGTTGCCAAACCATCAAATAAACTCAACTTATCAAATGCCCATGGCATTTTTCAGGAAAAAGTGATAAATTGTGAGCTGGGTAGCCATACAGCAATAGCACTTAGACTTATATACCGCTTCACAGTGCTTTACAGCCCTCTCTAAGCGGTTTACAGAGTCAGCATATTGCCCCCAACAATCTGGGTCCTCATTTTACCAACCTCGGAAGGATGGAAGGCTGAGTCAACCTTATATAAATAAATAGCCAACATTTGAAAAAATTAATAAAATACCTTCAATCCCTCATTTAAGAGACAAAAAAAATGAATATGGTTCAACTCTGCCCCACTTGATTTATACAGTACAGAATTCTACTGAAATTACTTTAAAATTGCTAAATACTAAACATATTTTGCAAGGTTAGGGTTTCATCAGAATATTATAACTTATTCTCTATTACAATTCTAAAAATAAATGATATATTAAGGTCAACCAGGAAAAAAAGCCAGACAGAAATGTAAGACCTCATTCAAACTATCCTTCCAAAATATAGCATGGGTAATCTCTTACTCAACAATTTTTTGTACATATTCTCCATATAATTTTTAGTATTATCTCAAAATAAGTGTTGAAATAATAATCCTTTGTTTTGCCTAATACTGCTCCTTGCCACTAAACAAGGATTTATTATGGGATTACCTAGAATATTTATGTTTAATGCTGCATCTGATCTAAAGGAAATTGTATGCTAAGTGAAAATTCCTCACTGCAATTGTCAAATATCATCAATTTTGCTTAAAAAGCTATAGCCGAACAAGATGGAAATAGGATATTCCATCAGCTCTATTCAAAGATTAGTTCCAAACAGCTGATCTTTCTGAACTGTCTCCATTCCAGCAGGTCATTATAAGTACAGGTAGTCCTTGCCTTACAATCATTTGTTTAGTTATTGTTTGAAGTTATGACACTGAAAAAAAGTGATTTATGACCATTTTTCACTGTTATGATCGTTGGAGCATCCCTGTGCTCACATGATCAAAATTTGGATGCTTGGCAACTAACATGTATTTATGAAGGCTGTAGTGTCCTGGGGTCATGTAAACACACCTTTTGTGACTTCTGACAAGCAAGGTCAATGAGGAAGCTAGATTCATGTAACAACTGTGCTGCTAACTTAACAACTGCAGTGATTCACTTAACTGTCTTGCTTAGCAACAGAAATTTTGGGCTCAATTGTTGAAAATATTTTGTTTCAGAGGTAGATTATATTGGAATGTTCTGGATCACTTTGCCATTCTGGGGATTATAAACTTTGGGAAATGGCAAAACAACTCCAGGAACAGCCAGATCAAAGTGGTCTGGAGAAAAACAGAATATTCTATCTCCCAAACAGAACATTTTTCACACCTGCTTTTATTGTAAGATCTGATGCTTCTGTTGTGTCTCTTCATCCCTTTTCTTTCTTACGGTCTAAACTGTAACTTCACAGGCAGAATTGGCTTGTTTTTATAGTCTATGTAAGCCATTTGCCAGAATGAGGTTTTCCGATGAAGACTGACATCATTACATTGTATCCTAACCAATTTCAATGATTAGGACAACCATTAAGCTGACAAAGATAGTTGCCTCAAGAGCAGGCATTAAACTGTAGAAAATTATATTTTTTAGTTAAGGAAAAGAGAGTGAACTTAGAACTTTTGTTTCTGGCAGAAAAACACTTTCACCCAGCAATATATATGTTTTAAAACTTAATTTCTAGCCCCATCGTTTCTACTTCCTTAGCTCTCTTCTTTCCTTTTTCATTTCTTTCTGTTTTGGTTTTCTAAGTCCATAATTTACATAAAGGTATACATTGCATTAATGTTTTACATAAAGGGAACTACCATGGTATCAGTCAAGACACCAAATTCCCCCACTTAACTTTCATTTTTACAATACATATATATTTCTTACTGTGTGAATGATGGATCATTCTCATGATCATAAAGTACTGGCTGCTGTTCTCTTTTTTTCTACCTGCATGAATGGCTGCACAGAACAGGAACAAGAGGCAGCTGCAGGATCATCCATCAGGCATTTGAATACAGAATCCATCCAGGAACATGTTTCCTTACCTGGGGTAAAATGGCCCACAGAGCACTGCACAGCAGTTGGTTAGGACACTTTTATGGCTATAGGGGTTGGCAAATTCAGAACCTCTCTTATTTGACCATGCCCCCTTGAGCTACAATCCAAAAGAGATTAATTGGTTAGGAAAAGTCCAGAAAATCTTTTGCTGGTTTGTCTTTACTTAGATGAGAGTCACAGTTAACTATACAACAGATAAAACTAGTCCCCATGATATATTTGCACATGCATGTGTAGGAATTCAGGTTACAGAACTGATGCCATAGGTGTCTGCTATAAGATTCCCCCCCCCCAAAGAAAGACAAAACATGCAAACTCATATTTGTATCCTGATATCAGATACAGGTACATAAATGACTGGGTTGTGGTATCACTTGCCCCTTCCCACCACAGATATCTTGAAACATTTATTAATTAAAGTAAAGGCCAGCTGTTCCAAATCATTGGCTATACCATCTAGACATTATGGGAGGCTATGAGTTGGCTGATCCAAAAATTAGAACATTTTAAAAATCTTTTCACTAGAAATAAAGGCCCCTTTTCCTTATTTTGGAATGCAGAAATGTCTATCTTTTCACCAACGATAAATGTTATAGTCACTGTGCTTTAGAACAAAGCAAAGCAAGAATATTTTAAACATAATCTTGTGCCTTTCAAGAAACCGATTTAAAGCTGCCATGATGGCTATTTGGAATGTTAAACTTCTATTCATTGAAAATAATATTCTTACTCACATCCTCATTGGTTGTCAAATTGGAGGCAATTAAGTAAGTGTGAAACCCTGAGAGGCCAAAAATAGACCAGACTGAAAAAAAACAAATCACCAATTCCAACAGAGTAAATTAGGAATTAAGGAATAATACTTGTGACTGAGGAGAATTCATTTTGCTGAAGTTCTGCCAAAGTTTTAATCCTAGTCACCACCCACCAAATGCATCTGAGCCACTTCAGCATAATTTTTTAAGGAAAGATGATATACAAATAAATCCAAAGACGTAATTAATGATACAATAAATTCATCAGGGGAAAATGTATTCTGCACTTCAGGACGAAGAGTCCCCAGCTGTTTTAATACTTTGCTATTTAATCCTATTTAAAAGATTTTCAAAACGGATTTACAGACAAAGCTAAACCATGAGCAATAAAGCAAATGATAGCCACAGAGTGAAACAGTGCAACAACAGCACAGCTACACAGTCAAGTCAAAACACAGATTGAAAAAACCTTGGGGAAATCAAAAAGTCCCCATCTGGCTTTGAGATATTAAATTTGAGACAGGCCTGCCTCAGCTAATCATCACCGAAGGATGACCTCTACAGGGGCCACTGGATTTTTATTTTTACGGTTTTTGAGTCACCAAGTTGCATGGACCAAATGAATACCAGATTTTAGGTTAGATCGAAACACCTGCCAAAAGGGAGGGGGGACAAAACGTCTGGGAGAAAGTCTTCTTCATTCCCTAGGTCAGCCAACTCCCACTTTACATTCTCTACATGTCTTAGGACTGTCACTCCCACGAACTGCTCAGATTCCCATTTATGATCAATTTTATTGAATACATTCAAAAAACACTATCAAGGGTTTTTAAGTGGGAGAGGGAAGAAACAGATATTGAAAGGATATCTTGCTGGTGTTGTTTTCAAAACAGTGAGGAAATCGTTTCCCTGGGAGCCTGCAAAGCAAACAGACACTGAGATAAAGGAAGGAAATTTTTTTAGATTTTTTTTCATCTTGCCTTTATTATTGTTATAAATAACTCAAGGCGGTGAACCATATCTGATACTCCTTCCTTTTCCTATTTTCTTTCTCTAACCACAAAAACACACAGAAGATTAAACAGTGCTGATCCCCAGCATCTCAGATAGAAAAGAGGTTTTGAGCCATACAAGTAACTCCTTCTTGGAACTGATTTTGTGAACTAAAGATGTTGTAATCCAACATGCTTAGATTGGGAAAGGGTTAATATATAGGATTGGTCAAATTTAGTACATTAACAAATCTATTCAATGTTATTTTTGTTACAAATATTTATATTAACATCTTTGTTTGGCTACTGTATGGCCCACATTCATTTTTCTATTTATTTATTGTAGGTATTACTACTTTCCACATATTTAATAAATGCCCTCATTAAAAATACTATTTGACAGTTTTTCAGGAGATTCCTGGGTTTGTATCTGAGGGTTAGGAGGAGCCAATGTAGATTTGGAATGAGAGTTCATGCACATCTATTCTAAATAATTCTTAAGTCTTCAGTTGTGACTTAAGACACAGTGAACTTCCTCACACTTTCCTAGAGCTCTGTGACTTTCAACTTTGACAACAGGCTATACTTACGCAGAGCAAGGTGGGTGATGACACAAGCAAAGATGAAGGCTGTTAGGAAGGAGAGAGAGAGGATGAAGGCATAGAAGAACCGATAGTTCCGCTTCCCCACACAGTTGCCTACCCAGGGACAATGGTGATCAAATCGTTCTGAGGGGAAAAGGAACAAAAACAGAGTATTAAAGAGAATGACATTTCACATGCTCAAGGAGGATATATACTTGGACTGTACATAATATGCCAATCTGGGAGCAAATTGTTCTAGGAACTCAGAACTCTTTGACTGCTTTATTTCCATTTTTATTCACTCCAGAACATGGCACTGCAGGTTTATAGTTTGTTAATCTCTGAAAGCAACTTTTCTGGATCAGTAATAGTTTGAGATGTGCCAAGGATGGTTTGGGTCTTTTATTTGGTCCAATTTTATTTAGAAAATTACATTCAGAACATCTAGAACCACTTCTGCTCCAGAGAATTTATTTTAAGCACTATACAACTGCCAATGCAACAGTGTGGTCCAAAGGAGGTTCACTGTGATCTGGAAGGAAATGAAGAGTTTTGGAATTCCCAAAGTGATATTTTCCCAGATTGACACTCTTTGTACACATCCCTCATGTATCTTACAAGTGATGCAGAAAACAATTTTAGAGGATGAGTGTAACCTGTGGTTAGTGCTGGATTCCAAAAGACCCCATTCAGGTCTATGGTCAGTCAGTCAGTCAGTCATGAAACTAACTGGGGGATTTTGGGTCAGTTACTGTCTCTTGCTGTCTTACTTAGTTCATAAAGTTGTTATTAAAATAAAATTGGAGGGGGACCATTGTATATGTTTTTTTGACTTCTTAGAAAAAATGGAATGTAAACACTGCAAACAAACAATACATTAGGATCAGGCTCTCTTTTGCTAATGTGTATGTAATGAGAGTTCTAAAATATTAAATGAGCCAATTTGGTGTGATTAAGACCTCATGCTAAAAACTGGGAGACTGTAAGTTCTAGGCCAGGGGTCTGCAACCTGCGGCTCTGGAGCCGCATGTGGCTCTTTCATCCCTCTGCTGTGGCTCCGTCGCTCAAAATATGCGTCACAACCGCCAATGTGTGACACCCGCTGGCACGTGATTTATTGAGCTTTTCGACCCATCTTTTTTTTCAGAGTTCAAAATGTTTTTGTTGCATGCAGAAATAAAAATGTGTTTTCTCTGTAGCAGGTCATTGATTTCATAAATGCAACACACTATAGTTTTTTTTATACATAGCATAAAGGTAAAAAAATGATATATGCAGTGTTATCTTCATTTTAGATGTCAAAAGGGCTTTGTGGCTCCCGGTGTTTTCTTTTCTGTGGGAAACGGGTCCACATGGCTCTTTGAGTGTTTAAGGTTGCTGACCCCTGTTCTAGGCCCACCTTAGGAACAAAATCAGCTGGGTGACCTTGGGCCAATCATTCTCTTTTAGCCCTAAGAAGTAGGCAACGGTAAACCATTTCCAAAATCTTGCCAAGAAAACTGAAGGGACATGCCCAGGAACCCACCAGAAGTCAACACTCACAAAGACACAAAAAGAAAGAAATATGAAATAGCCTGTGGCTTTTAAGTTTTCTTTTCTCTGAAAGCAGTCAACATTAGCTTTTCTGCTGAAATATCAACAGCAAGTTTACTGAATTGAGATTTGACTACTAGTTTAGGGAACTGGTTACCTTTGTATTAGAATGAGAGACACGTAACTGAATGAAAAGGGAATGAAAAGTTCATTCACACAAGTCGTTCAACCAGAGTTAACGTGTTTGTTCCGAAATTAGGATGTCAGATTTACTTGTAATGCACATAATACTAGCTTCCCCCCAGGACTGAACTGCCAGAAATAGACTGTAGAGGACACTGGGGACAGACAAGATAATAGACAGGAGGATCAGTTCTAATATGCGTTTCTCCAGAAACCCAACTCGCAGATACATTCATCAGATTTGTTGAAGTAGCAAACAAGTAGGAAACTAATTATTTGCAGCTTACAAAGCTATACATTGGCAAACCTTTGGGGCTTAGGAGTAAAAAAAGGACTAAGCATTTTAGTAAAGTGGAAGCATTCAGGATGCTGAAATAATAAAGTGAAATAATTCTTTTCACTAAGTAGTGAAATGACAGTGTCAAGAATGAGTTGGCAACTAAAGGTAAATAAATCAGGAACCAGAAAAGCATTCTGGTTCTTTGGGCCACAGTGAAATTTTTCCCAGAGGATCACTTTGGAAAAAATGCAGAAAGGCTGAACAATTTTGAACACAGCCAAATCAATCCAATACTGGGATACAGCAAAGAAAGGTCATTCATGAATATCAAGAAAAGGATATATATTTATACCTCAGTTATTATTCTACTTTTAAAAATAGATTATCTTAGCTCTCTGACAGCTCCCCTTTCCCTTGACACTCCTATCCACATATTTGGAAAAATCAAAATGCTGTGATAAAACCATTAGAAATTTCAATCTGCTTGACAACTGCCAACATTTTGATGGGAATATTAATTCATTTATTACATTTATTACATTTATTTATTTATTTATTTCCACCCATCTCATTGATACTTGGTGGGGGGGGGGGCTTACAATATAATAAATGTAAAAAAACCAACAACCAGAAAACAATTAAACTTAGAAAAATGGAATAGAAAAACTAAAAAGCAAGATGACAGGTGGCCTGGAGCTGATCTTCTCTGCCTGATCAGCAGGCCCCTATCAGGGCCCCAGGCCAAGTAGCAGAGTCAAGTTTTTAGGCTCTTCCAGAAGGCCAGGAGTGTGTGGGTAGACCCCACCTCCGGTGGGAGACTATTCCAGAGGGTGGGGGCCACAGCAGAAAAGGCTTATCGCCTGGACCCTGCCAGCTGAAATTCTTTGGCTGAAGAGATCCAAAGTAGGTCCTTTCTTCTGGAATGAGTGAGATGGGCTAGTCCCATCAGGGTGAAACAGTTCCTCAGATATCATGGACCCATATGAAGGATGAAAGCAATTAACTTGCATTTGCATTGCAAATGTATCTGAGGCATTTTGGAAAAAACCTAATATGCAGAGCCAGTATGAACTCATAGATAATTATTCAAAGTCCTATTTCCTTCCCCCAATTTCACCTTTCAACAGGTAAATTATTAGGAACTTGATCTCAAATCAGTCAACATTTGAGTATTATCAACTCTGTTAAAATGTGTATTCCTCATTATATAGCATTATTACAGCCAGGCAAATTAAGTTTCAAAGACAAACGTTAGCTATCTTACTTATTCAAGAAATGTCAATGCCATCCAAACTCTAATTTTATCCGCTCTATTTGCAGCTTATTGTGTGCTCCCTTGGATACTATCTCTTCCTTTTCACGATCTTAAGGTACATTGCTTAAGGTACATTGAAGAAAGATATTATACATGTGCCTAAACGCTTTATCATTTCTCATAGCAAAACCCTTTTGTTGGCTTTGTCAGATATGCCTGTCCCCTCTTGCTCTGCAATTTAATCTAACATAGGTGTACTCATATAGCTCTTGAGTCAATAACTGCGTTCGCTCCATTGTTTAAAACCATGACTATACATGAAATTGGCTGATAAAGTAGATTTGTATTCAGATTGGATTCATTAAAGATAACTCATTGCCTTCAAAAAGAGGGAAAAATGTCAATTCAAGAATGCAATGATCTACTTCAAAAGTAGACTGCCTCACCCATACCTTCCCCTTGCCCTAAAGAGTGATACATCCTGGCAAGGTTTAGTTTTTTTGGGTGTGACCACGCTTTGGTTCATGTCTTGATATGCCTGTAACTATTCTTCCCAACTAACATGTGCTACAGGAATATTTCATTATTACAAATGCCTCAAGAATGAAAGAAATGAAGAGCCAACATTTCCTTAAAAGTGAAAATGGCTTGCTACTTCTTTGCTCTTTAAGTTTTCAGTAATTCTCATCATTCTTAATATCTGCCTGTCACTTATCCTTGCTTGCAGCCACCAAATAGACCTTAGCATATTTAAAAAGTCAGTTATCAGTGCCATACATTCATCCATTCACCTTTTCTTCCCAGCGGATGCTCTTTAATCAATATAATATATTCACATTGTGACCATATAGAAAGGCCAGATATAGCTTACATCATGTACTTTCACTGTTACAGCACCTCAGCAGAGAGACATAGGCTTTCCAATCTGAAGTAGGGACTCTTTTTCAGAGGGATGTTTATTGGGGTGGCAATTTGTTTGACAGACAAGTAGAAAGAATGATGATTGGGAAAGAAAAAAAATAAGAATTAACAAGGTCTGAAATCTTGCTGATCTTGAAGCAAAATCATACTCTGTGCCCTTTATTCTTCATTGCTCAGACTTTTGTAAACATTCTCTTGCAGCTCAAAGGAGGCAAGAGTCAGGCTTTATAACTTTACACACATGCATCATCCAGGCATATTTTTTGAACAGCAGGCACCTTTGGATAGTATCACAAAAAACTTTGATAATCCTCTTTTTGAATCACTGTATGTGAGTTTGGGAAGTTTCTACCTGAATAGGAAATCTTTCTACTTGGGAAATACTCCTAAGCACAAGCAGAATGAGAAACCCTCTCTATTATACTCAGAATTGTCCTCTGAGGAACAATCAAATTTAAACAAAGAACATGCAACACAAAATGTGTACTCAAATGTTTCTGCATTCAACAAAAGCAGAAAAATAACTTTAATGGAAATGATAATCCTGATTGCCCACAGGATAAAGGTCTCACTCTGATCTTACCAACACAGTTGTCACAGACACTGCAATGGGAAGTCCTGGGTGGACGGAACATTTTACACGTGTAGCAATATTTCAATTTCACCATATACTTGTTTATTACCACTTCCATGGTTCGGGCAGGTGGCCGATAAGTGGAAGTGCCGAGGTTGTCTGTGAAATCAAAAATATTCACCTCTTAGACTCATCCAAGATTTGACTAATACCAGACTAAAGCAAGGACTGAATGCATATTGATAACCTTCTACCAAGTCTCCATCTAAACTAAGATCAAAAAAAACCCATCCACATTATTCATTGCATGTTATCTGAACTGTATGAAAAATAGAATTCACTCCTGAAGCAATTCTTCCAGTGACTAATATATAAAAATATGTTAATCCTCATATCTAAGCACTGTTATTATGATTTTTGAGATGCACTGTAGTGGGATGTTTCAAACAATCCATATTCAGAATAATTCACTTAAAGTTGGTGTAAATCAATTTTAAAAAGGCCCAGGAAAAAGGATGTTTAAAAACTACATTACCTCAAAAATTAAAAGGACAATCCAAACAGACCTTTCTTCATAATTTCTGTTAATATCTCTGTAGCTACCACTTTAAAAATATGAAAAAGTTGACTGATCATGTCATTTTGTGAATATGATATCTCTAGGTTCTACATACTATGGTGATATACTGTAAGCCTGCTGTAAAGTTCAAGCAAAAGAAAGAACCAGGATATACAAAAGTTTCAGAAGTAAAATGTGTAACTATTAGATTATGGATTCCTATCAAGTAGTCAAAGGATAATTATTGGAATTAGTCAAAGACTAAAGGATAAAATGGTCCTGATCTGCACTTTCTATAGATAATTTCAAGAATAAAAATGCCAAAATGACAATTCTGGATAAATACCATTAATAGCATCCCTTATATATTTTTCCATAAAGAAATGTAATAAGCCTCACCAATCCATTTCTCCAAATCTGCAGCTTCACTGGGGGTGGCTCTGGGCAAAATACCGGGATCTCTGAAGCTGGTTTGTAGCAAACAGCTGATGACAAAAAAGAACAGGATGCCAGCAATGATAGGAATGGCCATGGTCAAGTTATGAGCCAGGAATGGACAGCTGAAAAGTAAAGAAAACATTATTTAAACTGAATTTCCATTCGTCACAATAATTTTCCACTCATTGCTTGGTTTCTTTTCCTAGCCAAGCTGCTTCCTTCAACTAACAAATATTATATCATAACCTGCCTAGCTCTCTAAAACCTTTAGGAAAAAGATACAAAGATACCTATCTCACAGACAGGATTTATAGCATATTCCTGGGATGAAACTTGTTAAATACTTTCAGTATATACTTGTTCAATGAGGTAAGTCTTTCTCAAAAACAATACTATAGATAGCAGAGCATTTTCCCCTTAACAATGTGCCTAAACTAGAATCTCCCACATTCTAGTTTAATTTCAGTTCACACAGTCAACTAGGGTTCTATTGATTTTTCAACTGGGTTCTTACAGATAAAACTAGATCTGACTGTATTAATAAGAGATATCATTCTTTGAATTGGCTATGTAAAAACAATTTTGTGCATAAATCTGAGGAACGCTACTACTAGCCCATCCACCGAGTCAAGGAGTTCAGGCAATACAAGCTTACAACAGCCAACAGTTTCAACTGAAATGTAGAGCCCAATTTAACAAGTAGGGGTCTCACGCCTAGTGTTCTGTAGGGCAGTGCCCCTAAAACTTTCCCAAGTATGTCAAATGACCACTGCCAATTCTCCCTACCCAAGGTCGTTGACTCCACACCTGAAACCTTCTTGTAATGCATGATGTCTTCACTATACAACATTCTAAAACTGTAAAATTTAGTTTTTAAACAGCAGATATAGTATCTTTCTCCAAATGCTTTTTCCCTAGAGGGAAAGAAAATATTTGTTTCTTGTTTTCTTTCCATGTTTGAAGTGAAACATTAGGTATTTTGGTGACATGCTCTAGGGGGGCCAAACAATACTAGATATCAGCTTTAAAAT
Organism: Thermophis baileyi; assembly: GCA_003457575.1. NCBI lineage: Eukaryota > Metazoa > Chordata > Lepidosauria > Squamata > Dipsadidae > Thermophis > Thermophis baileyi. The sequence goes on along the minus strand of QLTV01004279.1, from coordinate 1,309,391 downwards.
TTAGACTATAAACATTTATTTATGTTGTTTTAAGATTTTCTTATGTGATTGTAATACACCCCATCTGTCATATATTCTCAAAGTTACAGGCAGAATTGTGGTTCTACCAATCACTTAATTTTAGGATATGACCAAAGAAGAAATGTCAATGTTAAAATGTTATTTCCAGCTAGATGTTGCTCTGAAAGGCTAGTCTTGTATCCAACTAAAATAAACTGCAATTAAAAAATATTGTCTGAAAATTCTAGTCTTCCTCAATCCTCCAGATTATAAAATTAATCACAGCTCCCCCCAATTGTATGCTGCCATTCTTTCATTATGAACTTTGAAATGTATTTCTTCAAATCCAGAAAGATTTGCTTCAACCAGTTAGTCAAATCAGCTTGGATGCTGTTTTTTAAATTAATTATAAATTATTTAAACCCTTTGGAGTAAAAGAAAACCTAGCATCAATGGTTGTATTTGTTTTTTATTGTCCATTAAATACTTGCACGATAAAAATTTTAAGTTCTATTTCTGCAAGATTAACCTGAACCTATGACTAAGATTCTGGATTTTAGAGACCTTAAAATCAAGGGTCTCTAAAATATATCACTAGAGTTTTAGAACAATTAATGCTATATCTTTAGCCAATAATTTGCTGTAACTTAATGATCCTCTTGATTAACCATGTCCACTTCCAACTGTTTCACATAAACAACTATATAATAGGATAAGATGCCTTATTTTGTCTGAACAGAGTAGTCACTTCCCTATTAAATTATCCTTAATTGGAATATTCCTTTCAGGTTTGTTTATTTAAACAATTTGTATAGTTGTCCATTTTATAAGCAAACTTAGAATAGAAGAATAGAAGCAAAGAATTATTCTAAGCACACTTACATGGAATAGAATAGAATAGAATAGAATTTTTTATTGGCCAAGAGTGATTAGACAAACAAGGAATTTGTCTTGGTGCATATGCTCTCAGTGTACATAAAAGAAAAGATACGTTTGTCAAGAATCATAAGGTACAACACTTAATAATAGTCCGGGTACAAATAAGCAATCAAATCATAGTACTTCTGGACAAACTTCTGGACAACTCGGAACAACCATAAAATTACAAAAAACAAACTAAAAAGCCAGCACCTCAATCATCCTCACAAGATGCCCCAGCAACCATCCACAGACTCCCATGACTCTACCTGGATGAAGAGCCAGGTTTTTATGGCTTACAGGAAGACTAAAAGGATGGAGGCCTGCCTGTTGGATTACTGGGGAGGGGGCAGTTTTCTGTAAGATAGGGGCATGGTTTTAAGTACCAATAGATGGCAATATTTCATGGAAGGAACCTGGAATCTGCCTCTTATCTGATGTAATGGGAAGGGCAGTTACAGTCCAGCAAATAACCTGGTCCCATGCCACTTAAGGCTTTAAAGGTAATAATCAGCACCTTGCACCTGGAAGCCAGTGCAACTTGCACAACAGGGGAGTAATGCAAGCAAACGTAGGGGCGTACAACACTGTGCATGCTTCTACATTCTGGCTCAGTTGTGGCTTCTGGGTGGTTTTCAAAAGTAGTGCCATGTAGAGCACATTGAAGCAGGGTGGATTTGATTTAAATTGAGTTGATTTAAATCACGATTTATGATTTAAAAGTAAAAAGGTTTGATTTAAATCAACTCAATTTAAATCATAATTTTTAAAGAGCAACTGTCATCTCTGTCCCGCAGCAGCTCCTCCTGACCTGCTGTTGACTCACCGACAGTCCCAATATTGCAGAATATACAGCCTCATGCTACATAACTAAGCTCCATTTCATGCTGAATAAACTAAATTATTAATGCATCTTAAATAGAAAACTATCTTTAGATAGTTTTTTTACTCCAAAAGCATTTTATTAAAATAAATTTGATAAAAATAAAAAAATCCAACTTAAAAAAATCCGATTTTTTAAATTTTTTTTTAAAAAAATCATCGATTTTATCCAGCCTGCATTGAAGTAAACAAAACAGAAATTGCTAAGGTGCATATCTGGTAGCAAAATACCATGAGCAAAGGCCTCTTGGTCCAGGAAAGAGTACAACTGGCATACAAAAGAAGTTTGTGTAAATGTCCCTCTAGGCAGGACTTCCACCTGCTCTTTGAGCAGAAGCCATAAGTCCATTATGCACCAGCAAAGCCCAGGGGAGTGTAAGGCCATTGAGAATCAAAGATGATATATAACTAGGCCCTGGGGGACCAAAAACCTAGTCACTCTGTCTTGCCAGAGTCCAGTTGAAGTTAGTTCCTCCCCATCTAACCATCACAGCATCCAGGCACTTGGTCAGCACTATGATGTCAACTGCCCAGTGGTGGAAATGTATAACTAGGTATTATCAGTGTACTGATGATGCTGCATCTCTTACCAGCAAATGATCTCACCCAGCGGTTTCATGTAAATATTAAAGAGGAGAGAAGAGAGGCTTGAGCCCTGAAGGTTCCTGTATTGCAATGGCATTGGGCTTCATCTCTCCTACTATCCCCCCCGAAACACCAAATGAAACCAGCCCACAGACAATGGTTGAGTTTACTAAATGTGTAAGCTAAGACCAAGCAATCCATATTACAGGTAGTCCTCGACTTACAACAGTTCATTTAGTGAATGTTCAAAGTTACAATGGCGCTGAAAAAAGTGACCTGTGACCATTTTTCACACTTATGATTGTAGCAGCATCCCCATGGTCAGGTGATTTACATTTGGATGCTTGACAACAGGGTTGTCCTGGGGTCATGTGATCACCTTTTGCAACTTTCTGACAAGCAAAGACAACAGGGAAGCCAGATTCACTTAACAACCGTGTTGCTAACAAGTTCAGTGATTCACTTAACAAATGTGGCAAGAAAAGTTGTAAAATGAGGGAAAACTCCCTTAACAAATGTCTCATTTAACAACATAAATTTTGGGCTCAATTGTAGTCGTAAGTTGAGGACTACCTGTACAGCTTTCCATGTTGCAATGTATATGATTCCGGCTACACAGTAGCAGGTGTCAATTACTGTACTGAAATTTCCTTCCTCTTCAAATTATTGGTTATAATGATTGAAAATAGGGTATATGTGAAAGGGTAAAACAAAGAAACAAATCTAACCCCACTGCAATTCAATTCTAACGTAATAGATTTACCACCAAGGACTAGATTCTAATTTGAAGCAACAGGCTCTAGTCCACAAAAGTGTATACCACGAATCCTTCCATTCCCCACCATCCAGTCAGAGCTGAAGAAGCTTCTTGGATGAGAAGCGAAACGTCTTCAAAGAAAAACCAGAAAGTCCAGTTGCCTTTTGAAAAAAAGCACCTTTGGGACAACCACGACCTTGGATGACAGAATCTCCATAGAGGTATACCACTAACTTAGCACCTACACAATTACCTACACATGCCCTATTGACATAACAGGGTCCCGAGTAAAACATTTGCAGCCAATCTGGCTACACTCTTGTATGAGCTTACCTAGGAGGAACTCCCAGAGAATTCAAGGCAGATTACCCCGTTTGCCAGGAAATCTTTCCTTGCAGTTACACATTTCAGAATGTGGGGTGCTGTCCATCCCCCTTTGTCGGCCTGGTGGCTTCCAGATGGGTGGGGACCACAACAGCAAGCGTCCCCTTTTCGGGGAGTTGCAGCTCCCACCTATTTGGAGAAGGCAGAAAAAGGAGGAGGGCGCGATCTCAGAGAGGAATACGGAGGCATCGTCCAGAAAAGCGGCGCGGAAGATGGCTCACGCCCCCCGCCCCGCCCCGCCCCGC
>QLTV01004279.1:1253445-1289779 GCA_003457575.1 Thermophis baileyi | reverse complement strand
CTTTATATATATATATAAAATAAATAATAACAAAAATTTATATATATAAAGTGTTCGACTTTCACTCAACTCATGGACCTTTTAAGTCACCATAAAACTTTTTGACGCTTTATAAGCCAATGGCTTGCAGCTGATAAAGTCGTTGAAGCCTGATTAGGCGTGAATCTTCCCAATAAGGACATAAGAAAAGAGCCGGTCTAACCTGCAGTTACCCCTAGGGTGCATTTCCCCGTACTTGCTTGCCCTGCGGGAAGTTACGATGCGGAACGCACTGAATTTATTTGCGGGGTAAGGAGGACTTTATGAAAGGAACACCAGCACCGCTCAAGTAATAGGCTTGTATAGGGATGTGAAGCAAGAGACGCCATATTTGTTAAGGGAGTCAGGACCGACCTTGCCAAGGCCTTTCTGCCGTAGGGCAGAGTGAAACTCTTATCGGCTGGACTAGGTTTCCTCCCGCGGATTTAAATACTGCAGGGGAATTGTGAAGCAGACACACGTGGCTTTCTTCATCAGCAAATTCAATACGGAAAGGGTTTATATTGCGTAAAAAACAACTAAAATAACTTCTGATGCCCAGCCCTTGTATGGAGTGATTAGCACTGGAGCCTGACTTTCAGAGGTTTCTATTATGGTTCCCAGAATTCCTGACCATTTGTTGTGTTGTCCAAAACAACTAAAGATGAGCAAACATTAAATCCTGCTTTAAGCTGCCACAAGACAAGAGCATTGCTCCTGTTTTTAATCGTGAACTCTCAAAGGTGATACTAAGGAAAGTAGAGACCTCTTCCCATCACTTAACAGAGTTGGAAGGTGGTCTTCTAGTCCAACCCCCAGCTCAGGCAGGAAACCCTATACTATTTCAGACAAATGCTTGTCCAATCTCTTCCTAAAAACTTCCTACAGTACAGCTGTATTTGATCTGCAATTCTCTATTCTTTGGAGCATTTTAACCACAGTAGGCCTACAGTAGCACCTTCTCAGTATTTGAAATATGCTTTGGGTCTACTAATTTCATTCCCAGCTATTGCTTTGGTTGACTGTCCAACCCCGAGTCAAGAATACCGAGACCAATATACATATTCATAACATAATATTCATAAAGATAAAATCCCCCCCCCCAAATCCTTTCAAACTAGACTTTTAAAAAAGCTGAATTGACTTTCCTCTGAGTATGAGAGAACTGCTGAACGTGCTAATGTATAAAACATGGCATTCAGATTTGGGAAACAAATCCATGCTCCTAACAAAGTTTTACCTGCACAAAAACATTTTTTGTAAAAAAAAACACAGCTATGACATAGTTGATTCATACAGTACTAAGCAAGAGTTTTTTAACCATAGTTGAATGAGCATCGTATTCATCCATAAATAATGGTGAAAGTTTCTCCTATCATATGCTAAATATGCAAACTAACCAACTAACAATTTTCTTTTCAGTGTTTCTCAATCTTAGCAAATTTAAGATAATTGAACTTCAACTCCCAGAATTCCGAGTTGTTCACTTAGAAGTTGCCAAGGTTGAGAAATAGTACATAGTGTGTGAATCCAGCTTTAGAGGAGTCTAAAATGAGCTTTCCCCACCCTGATGCCCTCCAAGGGCTTTTGATTTCAATTCTCATAATTTCCTGTTAGCATGACAGCAGCCAAACTGGCTAACAAATTATAAGCACGAAGTTCAATGTACTGTATCTGGAAATCTTCAGGGTGAGCAGGACTGCTTTAAAATACTGCTGACTATGGCAAACTGCTGTGCCTTTCTGATCAGCAACCCAGCTATTTCTCCCCAAAATCTAGGTGAATTCAGACAACTGATAAAGAAACCACCGCAGCACTTAATTTCTAGATTTCTGCAAGAATCTAAAAATAGAATCAAGCCAAGGCTCATCTTAGCCCAACATTGTTTCTCACAGCAGTGTCGGAGATGAAATGCACATCACATCCGCCATTGTTCCCTTGTAACTGCTACTTGGAGGCATGCTGACTTCTGACCTCAAGCTGAAACTTTTCTGCTTTAAAGGCCTACAAATTCTCAAAAGCCACACTGAACTGATGCAACCTGTTGATGAAATAAAATCTACCCTATTAGAGCAGTGTTACAAACATTCAAATGTCAAATCCTCAGGCAGATGATAGTGTACTTCATGAAAGAATAAGCTGCTGACTACAGAAGCATTATATTTTAACTGCCAAGGAGAAGAAAAACTTGACTGACCTTAGGCCCTACACAGCGATGGTAGCAAGGAGATGGTGGGTTTATTCTTCTATTCATGCTACAGAATAGCTTTCTTGAATAAGCCCGAGTCTCTTCATATTGCTTAATTGAAGGTAACGTAAAAGCTACCTTTATGCTGCCAAACATTGTGGGAGATGTGATCTAAAACAGTGCATCATAGCTGTAATAGTTAATCAGTTATAATAGATCCATGAACATTTCAAATTTGAAAGCAGTCTTGTGAAGCAAACACTCAGTCTCTCTGAATAGTAGTTCTTCAGGCCCTTCAATGGGGGGGAAGAGTCCTGATCTGCTTAAATCTTGCTTGTGGGTGTCCAGAGCATACTACGTGGCTCCTAGGTGATGTAGGACAGAAACTAGCAGAGCCAGAGGGCAGAGTTAAACGAGGAATTAGCTTAGAGTTACTACACAGCCACAAGAGGACTTAGCCCAATCCATCTTGAATGCTGTTAAAACCTTATCTAGCTTACCCAGGTGCAAAACGTTAAGTCTGAGAAGATTCCTGTGCATACTTTAGCAATAAATCATTAATTTGGAACTTCTGCATGTGGTTCTGGTTTTTCCACGCCTGATAGGCAAGTAGTCTTTCCTAACCTACCCTTTCCATATGTTTTAGATTCTAACTTTTCCCAATCAACCAGCATGGTCACTGGTCGTGGACATTTTAGTTCCAATCCCACCTAATAGCCAAGATAGGAAATCTTGATTTGAGGATGACTAAATCTGTTCTTCAACTGGTAGCTTCTTAAGCAGATGATCAAAACAGGGTTGCATGTCAGACATTAAATTGGACTTACTCCCACTTCAGTTAGCAGGACTTTTAAGTCACAGATTTTCATATTGATTTTATGTGAGACCTCCATATAACTAGCACTGCTGTTCTCTAATTAATATTTGCGTTAACTTACTATTAAAGTACTGGGTTTTGTACTCTATGTACTACTTTATTCTGCAACTGTTAATTACTTTATGCAAGTAGTGTTATAAAAACAGAAGAGGTCTAAGAACATAGCATATTTTTGACACACAGCTGACTATTCACAGCTTAGTCTTGAGAAAGGGCTTTTTATGGGTGGGGAAATAGTGCAAGTTAATGCTGTTTGGTACACATGTGTACATCAGTTGATTACCAGTTGGGTGTATAAATCTGCCTTTAACTCTCCTTCCTTCTCAAATTGTTTGTCTCTAGGAGCTTGGTAGTGTTGCCAGGAAAATATTGATTTAGCCCTTTTTCAGCTCTCAATTAACAGAGGTCTGCTACTCTTGACTTTGCACAATTAAATTGTTACTTATCTGGCAAAAGGTTTACCATGCTCTTGTTAATTTTGCATTAAAGTACCTTATTATTATTTCCTACTGAGTCAGTATCAAACTATTTCAAAAATAGCAAGGCACAAAAAAAAAAGATACAGACCAGTATTCCATGTTGAGTAGGCTAAATAAGTTGTCCTAATATTTTCTACACATCCCCCTTACCCTTTTAAGACAGTTGAAGATTGAGCTTTTAAATTGTGAACAATGGACTAGCAACTACTAAGGATCAGGGTATTATATTCAAAGCAACTCTTCTCTGATTTTACAAACAAATCCTAGCCATTTATGTATTCAAATTTTAATTGTGCATTTATTTATGCTAAATAAATAATACATCTTTATACCTTTGAAAATGAGTATTGTTTTAAAAGTATTTTTCCTAGAGAAACATCTGGATTACATCTGGTTGATATTAGGATGCCAAAAAATGGCTTATATGATCATTGAGAATGAAAACCCTCACAAACATCTTACCAAGATTTAATGTACATTTATTCTTAACACGTGGAACATATAGTATAAAGATTTCATACTGAATAAATGATATTCATTAAGCCAAAAAAGGAAAAAGGGAGGAATTTACATCAAGTTTTTAGCTACATCGTCTGAAATACAAATATGCAGAATTCATCACTGAAAAAATTTAATTGTGTTTCTTCATCAGGAACTTCAACTGAACCTAGAACTTTTTCACACCTCGATTAGAAAGGAAAAGAAACAAAATAAAACAAAAAAACCCCAGGAAAATAAAACTATAAGTTGATTGGCTGCTGAGACAGCAATGACTTTATACACAGACCTGTACAGCATCCTCCAGAGGCAAAAGAAAGAGGGTGGGGGTGGGGAAAAGAGAGAAAGAGAAAGAAAGAAAGAAAGAAAGAAAGAAAGTAAGTAAGTTCTGGCAAGAGATTAAATAATTGGTGTCTCGCTTTTGCAGGTCATCAACTTGTTTAACTCGTCATACTATAAAGGGGTGGCAGGGAGAAGGGGAACAAAACTGCAAGGAATCTGAGGGCATGTGCAATGTACAACATCATATATATATATACACACCTGGCAGCTGTCAGGCTGCAGCTAAAGGTTAAAACCAGTTCTAAGAGGTGATCTCAGGGTTATTCATACAATCAAGGAGGAAGAGAGAAAGAGGTCAGGGTGTTGTAGGTTCACACATGATACTTTGGGGGAAAAGCCTTTTTTTCTCCTCAACATTAACTAAAAACATTTTTAAAAACTACAGTTTGCTGCTGATCCAGCTTTTTCTTCTTCTTCAATGTGAGACATTATTACAGTATGTTTACAGTTTAAGGTGTACAGTACATGAATTCTACACTCTACTGCACAGGCCTCCATTGGACAAGGTCTGTTAACAACTGGTAGCTTCTTGGTTCCTGCAAGATTGTAAATGTACAACGATAAACCACACAAAGAGTTCAGCAGTCACTTTTTGTCCTTCAGAGTTTACCATTAAAAACAGTTATGAAAGTAGTGCCTGTCGGTGCGTTAACAGGACAAAGTTTTTTTTCCCCAAACTCACTGTAAACAACAGCAACTTTGGTTAAAATAAAAAAAGTCTTTTTTTTTTTAAATGTAGGCAGAACTTTTGTCTCCTTGAACAGGGGGTTAGGATAGATCTGAAGGGCAGAGGAGAGGGCAGGGGGAATATCTTCTCCCCAAGGTAGAAGCAGGACAGCGCAGGGCAGACAGTGGATTCTGAGGTGGTTTTGCATAAATAAAGGGCAACAATCAGTTTCTAAGTCCTCCATTCACACACACACACACAGGGGGTAATAGGCATCCCACGGCTGTCATGATTGGCCAATTAAAAATAGTACATCACAAATAACTTGTGAAACCAATGAGTTCATCAGAGGTGACACGGAGATGTCCAACAGCCGTGATTCGTATAACGTGAACTCTGAGTGGTTCTCGTCCACTTTGGCCAGGGCGAGCAGCGCCCGAGCTGCCCGACGCATCATGTCCACACTGGTCGGCTCAAAGGGAGGGTTCTGCATGTGCATCAAGCTGGCTTGGCTCTGCTGGAACTGAGTAGCTGCCAGGCTATCCTCCAAAAAGCCCAACAAATTGCCAATGCTGCCCTTCTGCACGGCAATAGCTCTAGCTGCCAAGCTGTCACCCTGTGCCAAATTGGCCAGTAGTACCACAGCCATCTCCCGACAGACGGGATTCTTTCGGTCACTAAGAAAGCGCACCATGGTGCTGTAGAGTTTCTCCAAGCGACTAAAAGGTGGCGTTGCAAGGATCAAATCCACATTGTTGTCCTGGATGCTGAGTTTGCTGAGGGTTTCCAAAACCAGTCTCTGAGGGGAGAGGACAGCATTCGGCCCAAGGGTTGGAAAAGGGTCTTGGGCTTCTGCTGAAGGACACACTGCCCAATGGAGAAGTCCATCCAGTACAGGCAAACAGATGCTCTCTGGATATGGAGAAAGGTCCAACTGGCCAGAGATGTTGGCCAGCGTGACCAAAGTGTTTTCACGCAGCATCTCCAGGCAGTCCCACCACCACTCCACTTTGTTGCAGCTCACTCCTTGGTCCTGCTCCTCTTCCTTCTCGTACGTCAGGGGTGCCTGCTTGCGTTCTGGGTGCTTATGGTGCAAGAGAATCAGTTTCCCTAGGATCAACAGCAGACCAGGATGTTTGGACATCTCAAAGTCATTGCCTGGCACAAACGACAAACTCCTGATGATGTTAGATACGCAGACGCAGCGTTTAGACAGCGAGTCCTGCCAGTCCAGAAGCGTGCAGAGGGGCGTTTCGTCTTTACTGTGAGGTTCGTCCTCCAAGATTTTAATATTTCTGTGGCTCTGAGCTGGACTAATGCCAAATGGAAATTTGCTGCTTTCCTTTGTTACCTCCACAGTTTTGACGGCCTCCTCTTCTGCCAAGGAGCCTGGTCGGGCTGAAAGCATGTCATCCATAGTAGCTGTTATCCTTTTCTCTGGAGGGCCATCAGGTGCAGGGGGCTCTCCCTCTTGGGCGACAGGGTTGCCTTCAGCTGCAGAGCGTTTCCTCAGAACAGAGTTGGAGGAAGCTCGTTTGTGAGTCAGCAATAACTCCAATTTGCTTTCAAAGTGGGTCTGGATGTGTTCAGTGGTGTCTCCCCCACCAATCCGCCAGTGCAACAGTCCACTCTCAAATTCCTGAACCCGACCAAGCTTATCTGAATAATCTACCACGAATGGATCGTTCTTCTGCACTATCTTGACTGGAAGTTTATCAAATTTACTGACTAGCTTCTCCTCGTTGCTTTCCAGAGGTGCTGTGACTTTATTTGCAAAGGCAGCCTCTTCCTCCCCTTCCTCCTCCTCTTCCTCCACCTCGCAGTTAGAATTCTGTGGCTCTTCTTTCTCCACTCCTTCAGGAGAATTTGAAGACTGGCAAATCCTTTCAGGATCCAACAGAGTTCTTTGCCCTGGATCACCCACTTCATATTCCTTCAGGATTCCAAAGATTTCTATGAGGCAACGTCGGAAATATTCCACCAATAGTTCCAACAATCCTGGCAGCTGGAAAACAAATAGACATCCGAGCAGGTTAAGAGTAGCACAATATACACAAGTAAGTACAGAAATTTCAGACTGTTAGATGGCCACCTAAACAACCCCTCTTTTTTATTCAAATAGCATTATTACTACCATTTGAAAATATAAATTCCATTTTCCAGATGACTTTTCAATGCTTCTCTAATTTTAATGTACCTCTCTTTCACAAATGCACCCATTTTGTGGTGTTCACAGCTCACTCAAAATAACCCCATAGTGGGCCTTAATCCTGCCCCAGGTCAGAAAATCCTGTCCTTGCACATTCTGGTGACTTTGTGACTGGCCGTTCACCCACCACCCCCAAAGACTAGAAATTATAACCCCAAAGGAATATCCCATGCCACAAGTCTTGCCCACTGTTGTTCTAAATAAACTTCATACTCAGATGAATCCTCTTACACAGGGTTGCTGATAGTGCGAGTTGAGAACAATGAGCTAAATGCATCAAGAAATCGGGGTAAAGAATTTCACACACTCAAGTAAAGCATGAAAAAACACAAAAGCCAGATCTTCCGAGCGACGGCTCAGAAGATAAATCAGGTAGTGTTCAATCTTCAACTTACTTCTTTGGAGGTAAAATAAATCTTATATTTATTTATCACATTTTTAAACTGTCCATCTCCCTCACAGAACAATTGTCACACACTGGAATATATTGCTGGAATATGTTGCTCCCTGATGATAATCTAAGAACCAGCACCTAAAGCGAGGGACATGTTTTGGCGTATCTAAACATTTTCCCTTACAGTAGCAGAGCAGATAAACCTAAGTTAGTAGCACTCCGGAGAATTCAGTCTAGTTCTTATGAATGAACCGGGCTGAACTTCACTGGTTAGTCTACAGTAAACTTTGGCTCATTTTTGTTATTCATTCAGAAGTGAATCAAATATCACAACAAATATTAGAGACTTAGAATCAGGTTGTTGTTTTTTTAATGGCAGATAAAGAATAATTTCCAAGGAGTTTGCTGGATCAATTGTGCTGAATCTATCATGGTGCAAACTTGTACAATTCGAATGTAACAAATGGATAGGGATTCTAAGGTACTTCAAGTTCCTTTGTTCTGCAGACAGGACAGCTGAGTGTATGTTACCTGATGTCTTTATATTCTCAGTGCGTTCTGAACCAAGTAGTTTTGTTTTCAGAAGGCTTTGGGCTGCATTATAACCAGTATTTATAATGATGCCCAGAAAACTTTGAACTCTCCTGACCCATATCAAGGCTAATTTGCTCAGGTTACTTTAATTTGCAGAATTTCTTTCTTTCTAGTTATTAAAAAGCAGCCAGAATGAAAAACAGTATCACAGCTTTCTTCCAAGTAGTGTCATTCAGAAGTAATGGATTGCAGTTCCTACATTTCCAAGCCAGCAAGACACTTAACAATATGAGTTAGGAATTCTGGATTTGCAAAAAATCAGCAGGTAAACAGAATTGATTTGGGGGTGAACGGATAACTGAAATTTCTTACTTCTTTCAGCCTGCGAAGACTAGAAATTTCATTTTAAACCACTCTCAAAATGCTAAGTTTCATCCTGGCTGGATCTATGCTATGCTAGTGCATGATATATAACTTACATTTGTAGCATGCTCTATAAATTCTGCTAATTATGGTTTATTCAACATACATTTAAGTAACCCATGTGTGCTAGAATATAGTCAGGCAGGAGAGCTCCTTCCCAGAGGGCAAAGGGACAAATGAGTTTGGAATGTCTGGTAGGCAGGAAAAGGGCAAGCTTGAACCCTTCCTAATAATCTATATATCTATAGCTATTGCAGGTAATTGCTTTAGTATGGCAAGATACTATTGTAGGCGAGCATCAATAAAGGAAGTACCTCCACACATTGTCCTTGGGTTCTTGACACCACGGCTTTGTATGAAGCCAGTCAATGTTCAGAATGCACACAACCCCCCCCCCATGTAAGAGGCAGACTCCTGTATCAACTTTCCCATACCTTCTAATCTATTTTTTTTTTGACTTTTAAAGCTCTTTTATCAGAAGTTGTCAACCCACCTGGCTGAGGTTGAAGGTCATTATGCTGTTGTCATCATAGAGTAGGATGTTTATGGTATCTAAGGCCCACGTACTTTCAGCCAGTAACCCAGACTTTAGAGACATCATCACTCTCCATGCTTCAGGAGTTCCTGCAGTGTCCAAAACCGAATTTGATACTTATCAGTACCCGAAATAAAATGAAACTATACCACACCCTGCTTTCCAACTTCTACAAGAAGCTAAAAGAATCTCACTTAATTGGCTAGACCAATCACACCTGTACGGATAGTCCTCATTTAGCAACCACAATTGGGAACAGCAGCTCGGTAATGAAACAAGGTGGTCGCTAAAACTAAGTGAAACGGCAACGGTGCTCTGACTTTTCAGTTTTCCTTTGCTTTATCGACTTGTGAGGGTTGCAAATGCGAAGACTGATCATAAAGTTACTTTTTCATCGCCATCATAACCGTGAACAGTCACTAAACGAGGACTATCTGTACTCACAAGGAATCTTTGTGAACTAATCCCAACATCCACCGAGACCTACTGGGATTCCCACAGCATGAATCTGGGCACCGTAGCCATGAACAGGAGTTATTCAATAGCCTGTCAGGCTTTGCTAATCCTTCCTTTGATAGAATAGTCGGCATCACTACTTGTAACCAGGAAACGCCACCCGTAAGGATAAGCGACTCAATTACCGATATCCTTCATGGTCAGGCGCCGCCTCTGCTTCAGCACTGGTTGCGTAGCTTCCACTGAGCCAGGTGGGAAAGTGATGTCGCGTCGTATCATAGGAGGTTGGACAGCTGCTGGTGTTACGTGTGAGGCGGGAACAGGAGGCCCTGCCTTCTGCATCTTCATTCCCGAATGCAGGAATGGAGATTTACTTGGAGAGGTGCGGTTTTCCACCGGCCTGGGAAGAGGTGCTGGACTAGATACCTGAGGAATGTGATTCTGCATGCTGGGTTGGGCCTGGTAGTTAGGCTGGGGCGGCCTTGTCATTGGGGGCACGGGGGCAGAAGGACCGTAAGGAGGCTGGCGGTTGCCATGAGAAGGCCACGGTCCCTCGTGGTTAACTCTCTGATCTGGATGTAGCATTTCTTCGGTTCGATTCACTCCATGATAGGCAGACCCCTGGGGCGCAGAGCCAGTGCTCTGCCGATTTGGATAGCTGTAACCCATATCGTTACGCCCTTGCCACATGGTGCCCTGTTGTGGGCCTTCCGGAGTGGACTGTATTGGGCCACCTATCATCTGAGGAGGCATGCTTTGCTGCGTACTGGAACCAGGGGGAGCAGAGACCCTCTCTCTGCCAAACTGGAATGGGAACTGGTTCTGAGGCCCAGCAGCAGGCCGGCGATCTGCAGCAGAGTATGTATTCCCAGCATACTGGTTATACATTTCCTGCTGAGGGGAAGGTTGAGCTGTTTGGGGCTGGCTTGTTTGTTGTGTTTGTGCTGGAGGGAGCTGTTGCTGGGCTTGTCCTTGGCCTGTGCTATATGGTACGCTGTATATCTCTCCTTCATGTCTTTTGGCTGGTGGACCATAGCTGCCATCCATTGTTCTCTTGTAGTTCTGAGGGGGGAAAAAATGAAAATCAGCTATTCACAAGCAGCTCTCAGTCCCACAGTACCAATCATAGCATCCATAAGACATTCTATGAATACTTTCATTCCTCTTAGAAGAGCATTCTAGTGAATCATATGATTATGTAAAGTGATGATACTTGAAGGCCTCAACCTAGATTCTCTCCTTGGGCCAAAATGAACTATTCCTCCCAAAGGGGCACCTGGTTGTGAAATCCTCTATGAAGAAGGAGAGGAGCTGTATGGGCTGAAGTGTTGGGAGTGACAAGTAATAGATTCCAAGGAGACCATCCTAAGCATAAAGCCTCATTCTGCATCTTCCACATACACTGAAGTCTTTTGGGCTGAAGAGCTGACAAAATCCTTTAAATATAAAAATACAGAAAGGCTGAATTCAGGATAGCAACAAAGTACTTTTTGAGATTTATATGGCTTCCTTTGCATATTGAGATAGTTATAAAATCTCGATCACAGTCTGAGAACTGGTTGCAAATTCTATGATTAAATTATGCTGTTTGTTTTCAAAACCTTTCCCACCAGGATACAAGCATACTTGATCTGCTCGGATACTGACAGCCTTGTCCTTATCCATGCGGCTCCAGACAAGAGAAATAATTTATGGCAAAACAAATGTGTGTGGAATTATGGCAGAAACAAGAAAAATCTCTGTGGCAAACAGGAAAAAAAAACCCTTTCAAACAGGATCTCTGGTAGGAACTTTTCAGTCTTCATAATAAAGCATTTCCATGGGAAAGCCTTATGAGTAACTAAATCCTGGTTTAGTGAGACAGGCCAAGTTTGATTATCATAAATATCCTTGCATCCAAATGACATGCAATCATATTTTAGATCTTTGATTGCAAATCAGTACAAATGTCCGTTATATATACTGCTAGCATGCAAAGAATTACTATAATGAGTCAAAGGTTCTTTATTGAAGAATGCTATTGTTTTGTTTCCTGTCCATAGCATGAAACATGAAAGCTTCAATTAAGTCCTACAAATATTCCTCCTGGTCTTGACCTGAGGAAGCCTGGCCTTTGTGACACTAAGCCACAGTCTCTTTCGCAAACAATACTGCCTTGCACTTTACGATTCCTCATCAGATCACAACTATTAAGGCTCTCTTTTCAAACAAGCTTTGAAACTGCTGGGAGCTCACCTGCTGCTGTGGCTGATATAAGGTGGACTGTTGGCTAGGAAAGGGACTGCCAGAGGATGTACCTTGAGTTGGGAAGTGATTGCTAAAGGAATCATGCCTATAAGGGGGGAAAAAAACAATTTTTTTAAATCTCCAGATATAGCAAATAGTATGAAATCCACCTATGGAGAACGGGTATTAGAACTTACCGTTGCTGTGGTTGTTGAGAATAGCGGCTTGGAGAATACATTCCTGAATCTGGAGTGGAAGGCAAGATGTTGGGCTGGGGTGTTCCAGTTCCCAAGCTGGCTTCAGGTCCCATACCTGCTTCGGTTCTATAGCAAGACAACATCTACACTTACAAGAAATAATTTTAGCCCTCCTTTATGGAAGTTAAAGTCTCAAAGAGAGCACTGCTACTAGTAATAAAATCTTATAGGCTACACAACTCTTGTTTACACCCAGGTTTTGCTGTGTTGTGCAACTTTAGGTATAATTTAACAAGTCGCTCGGATGTTGAATATATTAGGGGTTTTAAAGACCTTTTTTAGACTCTACATTTAAAAGTCTGGGGGAGTTCATACTTGCTCTCTCAGGAAACAGGCAAAATAGTACCTAATCTTTTACAGCTTCTAGTCATATTAATGTAATAGTACTATCCTTCAAACCTTCATTTGCTTGTAATTCAGTCCTCTTACCATTTACTTGCTTTTTACAAACACCTGCAAGGCTAATTCTCAGGTATATACAAACATTGGAATTTGAAAGGCTTTCTTTCTTGCTGATGGTAGTGGAATTAAAACGAATAAACTTACACCAAATAAGAACATCTGCTTAACTAAGAACTATGTGGTACAGCAAGGTAGAATCAATGCCTTAGAGCAAATACTAACCTCACTCTTTCAAAATGGCTGTATGGATAATGTTGCCTCGGTCCCATAGCCATATTACTCATTCCTGGACCTGTAGCTCGATTATAAGGATCTCCCATACCACTGTTGGGACCTTGCCCTGAGGACATAAAGGGATCACTTCCTAAAAGGAGAAAATGTAAATGATCAGCCTACAAAATCCAAGACCCAAATGGAAGATGAGTAAATATGATGTTTTACTGGGCAGAGAATTAGGAGATGGGTAAATCTCAGGTGTTTTCATTGCTTTAGGACAGGGGTGTCAAACTTGCGGCCCGCAGGCCAGATGCGTCATGCCTACCCCCGTTTTAGCGAAGGGGGGGAAGAAAGTCACGATACGTCACGTGACGACGTGATGACGCGAGTTTGACACCCCTGCTTTAGGAGGCTCAAGCAGTTTTAATGGCTACATGCTGGAGTATAAAGGACACCAATCACCTTTTCTCATACTGCCATATGGATCCTTATTTGGCTCATAGGACATGCGACCCATCATGTCGGAAGTATTCATGCTGGGCTGGTACCCTGGATTTGGAGTCATGGAGTTCCTCTTCTGGAAAGTAGGGTCACTGCCATCGGGAAAGGCATCCTGAAGGCCTACTGAGTTACTCCTGATCCAACAAAAGGAGGAACATTTTAACTTAAAAGCTAAACACCACTTCAACCAATTCACAACTCCATACTTTGGTACTCTATTACCAAGGCTGTAATAAGTTGCCAGCAGTTGTTACATTTGTTGGTATAGCACAGGGGTTGGCAACCTTAAACACTCAAAGAGCCACAAAGGTCCTAACCGGAAACCCCCCGTTCAATTCTGGAGCCGACCGGAAGTCCGGTTCCCCTACCACAGTCTCTTCCTAGCGCAGCGTCCTTTTTCCTTTACCTGTCCTAACCGAAAGCCCTATCAATTGTGGAGCTGACTGGTGACAGGGAGCCACAGCAGAGGGATGAAAGAGCCACATGCAGCTCCAGAACCGCGGGTTGCTGACCCCTGACATAGCAGTAGAGAGCAGAAAGTGACTGGGGATTACCTGATGCCTTGCAAAGGTGCCATTTGACTATGCGGTGTAGATGCAGGAGTTGGGGGCTTCAAGTCTCCTCCTTCGGCCATGGAGCTACTAGTGGACTGAGGTGTCTGAGGACCTTGCATGGAGCCTGAACCCGCTGCAAGAAGAGAAGGGAGGCATCAACCACATGGTGATTTGAAGGTGCTATTGCAAAACCCCAAACACAGTGGACATATGAATAGGAAAGAAGAGATTACATGCTATACAATTCCCTATGCAAATTCATTCACAGCACCTGGGGGATCAGTTAAATTTTAACTGATTAAGAGATCAGGCATTCCTAATTTTAACTAGAAAACGCGTTGCTCAAAAATCCTATTGTGCACAGACCGTTACGTACGAGGAGAAATAACTTTTAACAGTATCCACCGATAGGGCAATGAACATTATGATGGTCTTCTGCAAAAAAATAAAGAAGAGCAAGTTGATGTCTTGTAGTACCTTGTCGGTAGGTATTACTCTATAACTTTGAAACATAGTTCTAAGTCACAAGAACCCACAAAATTTGCCCCAAACTAATCTACATGGCAACAGACAAAAGAGATTGGAAGGGCTTTTCTTGATTGCAAGACAATTTAAAAAAAAATGTCTTAAAAACTGGAGATAGCAAAGAACCAGTCAGCTGATGTGGTTCATCTACAGCCTCACTGGTAGCCTGGCTGAGGTCTCTGTACTCCTAGCAGCCAGCCAGAGTCAAACTCTCAATTAAGATTTCCATTAGTTACCATTTCAACACTGATATCCCTCCCCTAGCCTGGCAAGTTGATGAGTCATTTCAGCTTTTCATTAAAATCCTCTAGAGGTCATGTGCAGGTCATGTTTGTTTATGCCCCACCTTCAGGGCACCCTCTCCCTCTGCTCCCTCCCAGTCTGGGGACCTCTCCGGAGAAGGCAGGGCAGCAGCGGAAGCCCAGCAGGGAGCTTCATTCATAACCCCTCCCCCCACCCTCTCCCCATTCATTAGCCTTTCAGCTCCATTCCTTTCCCCTGGGAATCCAAGAAGCAAAGTCTCAGCTGCATTCTAATACACTCACATCAGCAGGAAGAGGTTTCAAGGTATTCCCTGCCTCGCTGCCATTTGTTGTTCCTCCCCACCCCCTGCGGTCGCCTCCCAACTCACAAATTTACAAACTGCTGGAAGGGTGCCAATTCCACACACTCTGAACTCGAGTCTAACTGGCTGCACTTCCCAAGGCGCATGGGGCTATTCATTCATAACCAAAGCCAAAAAGGCGGAAAGCGGTGGCAGACTACAACAGGCTACAGGAGTCCAGATCTAACCCATGAAACAGAATTGATCTCCCTGCTGTAAAGGAGGCCAGCTTGGCATGTGCTAGAAGGATGCTTCCATCCCACAGCCGGACTCCGGATAGCCAAGTATTTTTCCCATACAAGGATGTTCTTCTGACATGTACTTCAGAGCACCAATCAGCTCTATCCAATAACTAAGGCATTCTTAGCCATGTATTGGCAGAAATTATATGAACTGAAGCACAATAGGACTTCACATGAAAGAGGCGTGCAGGCGTCAGGAAACTCAGTAATCAGTGTCCAATCTTTAAAACAGGCAGAATTATCCTGAATAACAGTGGTTCTCAACCTTTCTAATGCCGTGACCCCCCGCGACACCCTCCCCGCCGCCGCGACCCCTGCCCCGCCCCCTCCCCGCGCGGGATGAGGTGACAAAGGGGACGTGGCACCAGGGGTGAAATGCTCCCGGTTCGGGCTTGCCTGCGGGTCGCCGGACAGCTGGTAGCGACGGAAGCAGGAGACTTCGCCCACCCGCCCGGACGCCGCCATTTGGGTTCTTTTACCCTCTGCGCATGCGCAAAGCCTTCTGCGCATGCACAGAGGGTAAAAGAACCCAAATGGTGGCGTCCGGGCGGGTGGGCGAAGTCTCCCGCTTCCATCGCTACCGGCTGTCCAGCGCCTCGCAGGCATGGCCGAACCGGGAGCATTTCACCCCTTCAGTGACGGTGGCACCAAGATGGCGGGCTAGCGCGCGCGGCGACCCCTGTGAAATGGTCGTTCGACCCCCAAAGGGGTCGCGACCCACAGGTTGAGAACTGCTGCTGAATAAGCAATGGTAGCTCAAGCGTTATCATAGAGTAGGAAGTACATGTGTAGTCCCCTGGCACCCCTTAGTTGACACAAACAGAGGAGAGGAATTTTTGCCTAACAATCCAGAAAGCCACAGCAAAATAAGGTCACAATGCTGGGCTGGATTGACTCAGCCAGGTGGACTCGTCAGCTCCCTTCTGAATACAGGAGTGTTTGGTTTTTAACTTTATCCCCAACTTAGCATATCTAGAAACACCACAAGCATATATATGTAGCATTTGCTTAGCTGTATATCTTTAATATACCGCCTTCAATTTTCACCAAAAGAATCACTCAAAAATGCTTTGCACCACTAAAATGCAGAATCAGAGCAAGATGGAATGGGAAAAGACATACACCCAAGGGGACAAAAATGTGAAGGGCATGTCATTTTGGGCTGAGATAACAAAGCTACTAGATATCCTGAGATTGAAACAAGAAAGAATAGACTGTACCTACTGAAAATTATCAAGTATCTTATGATCAATCATAGAAAGCAGGATCCTTGGCTCAACATCTCTCCCCCCCCCCCGACCTTCTTATGAATCTGTCCATTCAAGCCTTCACTTTTAGTCCATTCTTTTAGAATTTGGTCCTCCAAGCCCCACCCTATGTCCTTTATCCGGTGGACATTATTCCCTCACTTTCATCTCTTCTTTCTCTATTATTAGGAACAGTTTTTGCTGGTTCACTGCTCAGGTAATCAAGAACATTTTTCTAAAGAAATCCCTTTGTGATAAAAAGTAGAACTACTATTCCGTCCGAGTTAATTTGGAAATATATTGGTTTCCCCCAAATCACTGCAATCACTAAAAGAAGACTCCACCATAGAAAATAATTCACACTCTCACTACAGATACTGCCCGTTACTTAGTTGAAGACAAACATTATAAGCATGAAATAAACTACAGACTTTGAAATAATTTTGTATTCAAACTAGAGGCTCACCATGAATGGCTTTACATTAAATTCATCACTGTAACCCAGGAGATTATACATTCTCTTCTAGCTCTTAAAATACAAGATATATTCTACACATTATAATATAGCTGAAGCTAATGGGAAAAATCTGTTGGGATTTAGTGTACAATTCCAATATGTCATTTCTTGTCCTACTTGAAGAGAGACACTTTGTCTGGAGCAGGGATGTCAAACTCGATTTAATTGAGGGCCGCATCAGGGTTGTGTTTGACCTGGGGGGGGCAGGATGGGCGTGGCCAGCTCGACATCACTCATATTGGGGGCACCTGCGGAGCGCTCTGCCAGCGAAAATGGAGCTTGGGAGGGCCGCGAGCTCCGTTTTCACTGGCAGAAGGCCGTTGCAGCCAAAAACAGAGCTCAGGAAGGCCGCACGTTTTCACTGGAAGGGGCTGTTCCTTCGCTGTTCCCAGGGCAGCCTTGTGGGCCAGATCTAAGCACCCCGTGGGCTGGATCCGGCCCGCGGGCCTTGAGTTTGACACCCCTGGTCTGGAGCATGGAGAAAGCTCTTTATCTAAAGTCTAAAAATGAAATCCATGAAAATAGCATGCACAGAGGTTTATATAATTAGTTTGAAAATGTTCCAATGGAAATTAGGATCTTTTGAGCATCTACAGTTTATTCACAGACGCTGCTGTCTACTGGAAATTTATCTGCTGTGGAACAGGCAAAATACTCAGTGGGCTGTAGAAAGCAACCTGACTCACCTGGAGATGGAGGCTGTATTTTGGTCTGTGATTTCTTGTTATCCGTTGCAAAGATGTCTGGGGGAGGGTCTTCACCTCGTTCAATCTTGCACTCGAAAGCATAGAGACACTGGATATACTGCTTCTTCAGAGAGCTAGCTGCACTGCTAGAGGTGCCCACATTCAAATTGGTAGCTAACTCCCGCCATTTCTTGTTCTTGTTAACCTGCATAAAGCCAGAAGTGCCAAATAATTTTATTTTCCTTGAATCCAAATCTCTCACACCCCTTCCTAAAGTGTACAATAAAAGCAGTTAACATCAGCCTCTCAAAAATAAACAAGAGATGGGAATACAGCTTTTTGGGAAGGGGAGAGGCAACATCCCTCTGGTAGTTCAGCTTAACAATGGAATAAAAGGAAATCATTAGTGATTTAGCCACAATTTGTTGTGATGAAGTGGAAAGTAACTTTTTTTTTACATATTTCTTTTCTTTTTCTTGGCTGTATACTTATTTTTTCTTTTTTCTTTTCTGTACCTTCTTTTATTTTAATTGTTTTCCGTTTTCTTTTAGTTTGTACGGTGGCATCTTTTTAAGTGGAAAAAGAGGGTTCAAGTGTCCAAGTATCCTTCTTAAAACTGCTACAAGGATATCCCATTGTGCTTTATTCACCTGAGTCAGCCCTCCAATCTCCTTCACAGAAATGTAGAGTCGATACAGGTCTAAAGGTTTCCTTCCAACTGCTGGAAGATTGGTCATTCCCATTGCTTTCTCTTCAGCGAAGGCTAAATAACGATCTACCCATATCTTTCTCTCTGGCTCACCACCCAGCTCATATAATTTAGTAATCTTTTCATTTGTAGTGGTGGAGGAACTGGATTTCTAGGGAAAGAAGAAAGGAAGAGGCCAATTAGGTAAATGACACAACAGTTTAAAACACAATGAGAGGAAATCTAAATCTCCTGAGATCCTCTCACAAAGCAGAAAAAGTAGTATTCCATCACAGCACACACCTATTGCACTTAGCCAGCACAATGAAAAGGAGTATAGCAATAGCATATAGACTTATATACCGCTTCATGGTGCTTTATATACCCTCTTTAAGCGGTTTACAGAGTCAGCATATTGCCCTTATCAATCTGGGTCCTCATTTTATCAACCTTGGAAAGATGGAAGGCTGAGTCACCCTTGAGCCTCTCAGGATCGAACTGCTGGCACTGAGCGGAATTAGCCTGCAATACTGCATTCTAACCACAGTGCCACTACGATATAAGTTTAAAAGGGGAAAAATGATGCAACTGATGTGCTTCAAAGGTACACATAATCATGTTATTGAAGCCTGATAGAAGAAGAAAACACTAACGCAAAACAAGGAAGAACCAATCCTATCTCCCATTGGAAGAAATTCCACAATCAAGGTACTGCTACTAAAAAGGACCTACTTCCAATATCATGTACAGACAGTCCCCAGATACAAATGAGACAGTCCCCAGATACAAATGTCTTTAAGTTAAATTTGTAGGTAAGTCAGAACAGTTATTTAGATGTTAGTCAACACGGTGTTAACAGCAACATGATCCAGCTTAAAATGGCGGATGGCATTCTACTTCCTTGAACTGATTAAGCTGTGCAATGTTTTTATGAGCACCACATTGTTTTCATGTGCATGCAGTCATTATTTATTAAGTAGTTAACTCAATTTTTAATATAATAAGTTTTGTAGCAGTCTTTCATAAATTTGAGTTATCCGTAATTCAGATGTTCTCAACCCAGCAGCTGCCTGTAGGTAGGTACCTTACTTTTTAGGTAAAGAGACATTTAGTACCTTCCTTGTAAAACTGTTAAATTATTATCTGTTTACTCTGAATTAGAAGAAGAAGCTATCAGATTTCCCAATCGTAAGTTGGTTAGAGCTTTATAGACTAAAAGCAACATATGGAATAAATTGAGCCTGGAAATATTTTTTCTTTGTTAACAGAACATTGTATTATCTGAAATGCACTCAAAATTATTATGAAAATCTAAATAATATTTTCATTATGTAACATTTTCCTGAAAAAACCCAATCTCACAAAAGTAGAGATTTTTCCCTTCTGGGAAAAATCCTGTAAATGCTTTAATGCTTCACTGAATTTAAGAAACGGCAACCAAAATAATACCTAAAATTTGTTGGAATTGTCATATTACGTTTATATTGAAAAAAATATTCTTCTGAGTGTTTTCCTATGCACAACCCAGAGTATTGCTTTTGAGGCATACAACCTCACACCATCAAGAACAAGCAGTCTAAGGATTGTCACTTCGCATGTTAGACATCCTTCTTAAGAAGAGTATAACCGTGAAGCTAAGCTCTAGCCAGATATACCTGCCTAACACAATGGTCATTTTTATGCAACAGGAAGGTTTCCCCTTTCCCCAATTCATTTTGGGCAATTAATAATTCTGCATTTATACTAACTGGTTTGTTTTTCTGGGCTTCATTGGGGCTTTTCTATTCAGTTTGAGGAGCTTCTTTCCCACTTTGTTGACAATTCAAAATGCTCTGCATTTTCTTTCATTATGCCAGCAGCTGGTGGTACCCGTTTTATCCACCAGCTTTATTTTTTTATTTGCTTTTTAATATAGTATCTTGAGGATCTGTAAGAATCTGAATATGATGGGAGGAGCAAGGTATAAAGCTTGTGAAAAGTTTTTTTAAACTTCAATAAAATAGCATCTGTATAAATGAGCATTTAAAATAAACAGAGAAACAAATCTAGAGAATCTATGCTTCAGGACATATCTAAGTAACATGGTTCGGAAAGTAAAGCCAATTTCAAAAACATAAGGCAGATTCACCAATGTTTGTAAACTGAGGAGCACCCTGGGAACTTTGAGAACATGGTATGAGTACTCCCACAATATGGCTGCCACGGAGAGGGAAATTTCTGCATTCACAAAATGGATGCCATAGTAGAGAAAGACATAGCATCATCTGACCACAAGGCAAACTAGTAAAGGTACTCCATTCTACTCAAAGATACCCAAAAGTTCTGTTCAAGTCAAGGGATCTCTTTCCAGGCCACAGGATACTTCCCATTATCCACTTTATCTTTTTCTGAGCATGCTTTCCCCCCCCCGCCCCCCCCCAAAAAGAATTGTACCTCCCTAACATTTTTAGTCTCTAAACACGTGTGAGGGGAGAAGGGAATTCTACATTTTTAGAAATTAATATTTGATGCTGAGGGTTTAGGTTTTTTTTAACATGCCAATTTTCCGTTTAATTTTAATTAACGATATTTAATAGGTTTTCACCTAAATTTCTGAAGTCTGTATTCATTTTACATTAATCTTGAATTGTTTTCATTAACCAATGTATTTTTAAAACTTTACAATCTCAGTTAATGCTGAGACAGTTTCCTAGTCTCTTATTAATATTATGGCGAATCTGTCCTTCATATCAGGGAATTGAGTTGTTAAACTCACAGAGAAGCTAGGCTGCCACTGATACCCTGAAAACTTCCCATGGAAACTACCGTGTTTCCCCAAAAATAAGACCCTGTCTTATATTTTTTTGAACCCTGAAATAAGCGCTTGGCCTTATTGCCATGCTCTCAAAAGCCCGATTGAGCTTATTATCAGGGGATGTCTTATTTTGGGGGAAACAGGGTAGACAACCCCAAAAGCCATTTTATTGCCTTCACAAAAATTAGAATGTGATCGCTAAGACACACTGAATAAGAATGAAGTAATGTCAAGAGGAAATATGGTTGTCAGGCAGGCCATAACAGTCCCATTCACACTGTATGGATGTGCCACAACTTGCAATGGAGGCAAAACCTCTCGTTAAATCACCTTCCAGGCTGCTACAGATGAACCTTTAAATCCCGGCTATGAATTAACCACAGAATCCCATGTTTCTCCTCTCTTGACACCGAATCCCCATTTCTTGCCTTAAATAAGAAAGGCTAACCAGGACTATCAGGAATATGAGTTTTGAAATTATGTGTCCTTTCTGTTTTGATAGCCCTGCCAACACTAAATTAGGTCCAATTAACATGGCCGATACTGACAGAGGCACAAGAAATGGAAGTTTTGAAGAAAAAATAACAATCCCACTGTTACCCTGTTTCCCCCCCCCCCAAATAAGACACCCCCTGATAATAAGCCCAATTGGGCTTTTGAGTGCATGGCAATAAGGCCAAGCATTTCAGGGTTCAAAAAAAATATAAGACAGGGTCTTATTTTCGGGGAAACACGGTAATGAAGCTTTAAGTTCCAAGTTGTTCACCAATATTTTGAGTAAAGCTCAATTATCAGTTATAAAGGATATCCTAATCAAGAACTTCTTTGAATTCCCAACTTGGAAATAACTATTTTATGTGCCCTTAAAAACCTAATTTGTCTCACTGAGATACAAGCCATTTTTATTTAAAATCAGTTTGGTTTGTTTTTTTACCTTTGACTTGGATTCAGCTTTTGGTGTTCCATCTGCTTTATTGTTCATTTTTGCTGCAGGGGTTAATTTAACATCTCCAAGTCCCATCATTTCAGGACTAGCAGCCATCCCTAAAGAGAATCAAGACATCAACATAATCATGTTTATTAGTGGATCATCACAAAATCACAAAAACACTTGAGAAGTGACTGAGTAATATGCCTCACCTGCAGAATTGTTGGCCATATTCCCACCCATTTGATATGGGGGACCCTGGGGATTCAGCATGCCAGCCATGCTATTAATTCCTTGGCCATAGGGAGGACCAGTTCCCATCATTCCTCCTTGGTTAATGTGAGGGTAACCAGATGGCCTAAAAGCAACAGGACTTGATTATGTACTATACCAAACAACACTCTTTTATTAATTAACATTGGATGGGGAGAAATGAATCCCTACAGAGCCTGACAGTCATTGATAGAAAATTTTAATTGTTATCTCTCCTGCCAAAAGATCTCCAGGAAAGAAGGACATTGTGTGCAAAGAATCATCAGGAAAATTGTGAACTCTTAACTCTCTTGTGATATATTTATTGCACAAATGCTGATGAAGCCACAGACAGGAGTCTGGATTCATTTGCCTTGTCTCAGCTATTCAGTGCCCACATCCAAAACTACTATTCCTTGGTTAACGGAAACTGCTGAAGGAGAACACATTGACACACACTCTTCATCAAATTTCTGCAGTCTTCAGTTCTGAAAATATCAGGTATCTGACTCTCATCCCCTTTCATACCCAAATTTCATTTTTAAAATAGAGCAGCTAAGATGCCTTAAGTCTGACTTACAGATTATATATAACAATACAAAATTCAAGAAACATTGCTTTAGAACAGGGATCCGCAACCTATTTGTAACTGGGCTGTGTGAATGATAGGCTGGTGCGCGTGTGCGTTCACAGCTCCACTCGCGCTTGTGGCAGACACCAGCACTCACGCCCACCACTCACACAAATGAAGCTGTGTGCGTGCATGCACGCAAGTGCCTGCCCCTCACACAAAACCATCCCCTCTTCCTCCCACCCCGTGCTGGACCGCCAACCTGGAAAGGTTGAGGGATGCTGCTTTAGAATGATTATCACCCAGGAAAGAACATTTCAACCTAGCCCTCGCACCCTTACCTATTCTGGATTGAGTTGACAGCAGCAGCATGCATAGCAGCAGCGGCGGCTTCTTGTGCTTTCCTACCACCTGGTGGAGGACACATCCCACTTCCTACTTGGGGAGGCAAGGTGGTCATGTTGGGTCCATAAGGCCTATTGCCCATGGCAGCGTGGCTCAGTCCTCTCCCTGGTGGAAGTCCAGGGTAGGGTGGTATACCGGTCTGACCATGGATCTGATTCCCTGCTCCCATTGGGTTCATGGTTCCTCCCATTCCTGGGCTGGGGTAATTTGCATTGGGCATCGCATTGTAGTTTGGCTGCCTGGGATAACCACCTAGGGAGAAAAATAAAGCACTGAATAACATGTCGGTAAATCTGCTAGGTCTATCTGTACATTAATTTTGGCACTCCAAAAATAGATGATCAGGTTACTCTGAAAAGAGATCACCGAATGACATTTTTCTGTGTATCTTTTCACCAAAGATCTGTGGACTCCACTAAGACCCATTGTCAAAGACTGAAATAAAATAAGATCTAACAGTTCAGATGACTACAACAACCACACTGAAACTAATTATACTGATCAGACAAATGTTATTTCCTGATGTTCACACATGCTCTATTTTTAGCTAAGGGCTTGCTGAAGAAGTCACAATTACTACCCACATTAGAGGAATGGCTGGTGAAGATGACAGAATTAGCAGAGATGGCAAAGTTGTCTTATCTCTGATCAGACAATAAGTACACCCTGGAAACCCCTTAGGAACTTGTTACTGAAAAAAGAAAAAAATGAACTTATGATTGATGGGTTTGATGATTAGAAAGGGTAAACTATGGGAAAAAAAACTGTATTGTAACTTTAGAGAGGGTAAAATATAAATGCACCTGGAACTGTTTTAAAAAAGATGGGAAGGCACTTCTTGATAACGTTTTTTTTCTTTCTTTGTACTTTTTTCTCTTATTACTTTTCTTTATTTTTTCTTTTAAAATCTGTTGTTTTTAAAGTAGTCACAGTTATAGGTGCACATATATCAGTTAGCCAGAGGTGGCAACATATGGCCCTCAAGACTGCAAAAGCAGTGCAATTCAGGCTTCAGAAGAGCCCCCACCCCCGAAAAATAAGAGCTCAGACAAAGAGAAAAGGAATAGGGTGCACGTGGGCATATTTTTTGCACCTTTTGCACAATCACTAGCTTTGTTTCTATCAATGGCAGATAGAGTGTACAGCCTGCCTAAGGAAATGTGGCCCTCAAAAAGAAAAATCTTTGCTCTCCCTTGCACAAAATCATAATGGTTGAGTTGTTGCCACATAAAGCCTAAATGAAACACAACACATTATGTCTTAGAATGAGGCAGTAACCAAAAGCCATGAAGATTATCAAGCAGCACTATAGAGGATGGGTATCTCACTAACCCATCCTGTGGTAGTCAAAATGTTGAAAATGATACTTCTGTACACATTTTATGATTAGGCCAAATCAGTGCAAATTTCAGTCCCAGTGATGAAGACAAAAGTCACACAATATACTAGATCTAGCAAGCAATTCATTTCATCTTCCAGCAAAATAGTAAACAGGTAGCTTTTATGACAACAGACAAGAAAGTTTAAGTGGGTGATTTGTGTGTAACACTGAGTATTTTTAGGACAATCCACAGCAATCCTTGGGCTTGTGTAACACCCAAATGCACAGTCACAAGATCAGAAACTTCCACTTTAGATTAACCACAAATCAGCATATTGAATGAGGTAAAACCTATTTTTCTGATATCCTTGTTTGAAATAGGTTTCTATTCCACAGACTTAGTTAATAATGCCCGTCAAATTAAAACCGTTATGTTCAATTGGGCAAAATCTTCTGCATTCCTCAGTGTTGTACTACAGGAGTAAGAGGAAGCAGCGGTGAGATATCAGGCGATTGCTGCAGCTTATCCTCCTAAGAGTAAACCGGTTCTCAAACTTCAACACCTAGAATTCTCCAGCCAGCACGTTGGTTGGGAAATTCTGGGAGTTGAAATCCACACATCTTAAAATTGCAAAGGTTTAGAAACACTGCAGTAAATAAATGATGGTTTCATTACATACCAGTAATTCATGGTTCTGTTTTAACTCACAAACAGTTCCAAAATATGTTTATTGTTAGTGTAAGAGCACACTCTCACCTTGGGGCCCGTACTGAGCGCCCTGAGGCCCATAAGCGCCCATAGAATTTTGTTGGTACGGTCCAATCCCAGTGTGCATCTGTCCTCCAGAAGACTGACGTGGAGATAAGGCAGACCCAGGCTGAGGAGAATTATACTGGGGAATCTGTGGATTCCTTTGTATATAACCTAGTGAAGTAATAAGTAAGTTCTCTAGTTAGGAAAACGTGATTATGTAAAAAGGAATATGTATTAATGTACTGACACACTTAGGCATGCACTCCTGTAAGTTCAGGAAGCATAGCAATGGCTTAAACCACGAAATTCCTTTGTGGCAATTTCTTACTGTTTGAGAACAGCAGCATGGGACAGTGTTGTTGCTATATTAACTCTATTAACTCTACTTTACTTCAGAGAGGAAGCAAATCGCTTGGCTGCTCCGGTTATTGAACAAATTACTTGATTGGAATTCAATACAAAAGAAGCATTGGGCAGAAAGAATTAATACTTCCAAAGAAAGTAGTCCAGTGTGGTACAAGCTTCTGAGTACTTCCAGTCACAATCATACCCACATATCCTGAAAAATAATAGAAAATGTGACATACATACCTCTATCTGGAGCTATGGTTGACTGATTCATGGAGGAATGCAAGAGGCTATCTGATTGGCCACTCGGTGGTCGAGGTGGCATTTGGTTGCCTAGGACAAAAAGAAAAAAAGAAAAAAGAAAGAAATAATTAGAGCAGTATTTCTTAATCTTGGCAAGTTTAAGGTGGGTGAACGTCAATGATGGCCGGCTAGGGAATTCCGGGAGCCAAAGTCTACCCATCTTAGATTGCTACGATTGAGAACCAATGAATTAGACATAACTATATTTCTTGCAATGAAGAATTCTATATTTTGCCATCTTCCACAAAATGAGCTGAAATAGATGCAAACTTATAGACGTAAATTAGAATGAGTGAGAAAGATGCTGCATTTTAGTTAATGTCCAAGTAATTTGGGATTTAGATTTGAACTCTATTTACTGTCAAAACCTATAACACATACACTAATGAAGGATAAGGAATGTGAATATTATACTGAACAGTATGAGCTGTAATATTACACCATAGATGGGCAGCAGTGGTGACTTAAGAAAATTCTGCAGCCCTTCTCAAAATTAGAACTTGCGAGTGGAGCCTTGATCCTGGGTCTCATCGCTATGATGACTCTCTAAACCATGGGTGTCAAACTCAAGACCTGCAGGCCGGATCCGGCCCATGGGGTGCTTAGATCTGGCCCGCGGGGCTGCCCTGGAAACAGCGAAGGACCAGCCTGCAGTGCCTCTGCCAGTGAAAACAGAGGTCGGGAGGGCCGTGCGTGGTGGCCCTTTTCACTGGCAGAGGGCTGCAGGAGACGACAAACGGAAGGGGGGGGGGGGGGGGGGGGGGGGCACGCGTGCTAGCAAAACAAACTACTAGCAAAAGTGGATCTCCCCCCAGCTCCGCCTGGGCCACAAGTGCCCCCGACACGAGTGACATCGAGCTGGCCACGCCCCCCGCCCCCCCCAAGGTCAAATCCTGATGTGGCCCTCAATGAAATTGAGTTTGACACCCCTGCTCTAAACACTATTGTACAAAACAGTCAAAGCAGCTTTAGCTTCTCGTGTCACCAGAGACATGTTACCTGGCACTGCAGCAGGAGAAAGTGGACCAGAGCGAGACTGAGCAACACTAGCCGGTGACCCAACGGGTGATGGGGAAGGTCCTCGAATGCCTGGCAAGTGCGGAGAGGTATGTGGAGAGAAAGGAGACTGAGCTGGGTTACTCTGCTCTCCTTGACTGCTGGAAATCCCTGATGTGCTTACGCCAGGACTCAGTGCTCCTTCGGTACCCATAGGCAAATCATCTATTGAACCAGAGAGATCCTGCAGAGACACACAGGGAGGTATAAGCACGTCATAACAAAGAAGATGCATATGAATGCCAGTTATTTAATGAAGAATTTAAAGAGCCTGCCTTCTAAGCAGACAAATGTTATGCTTTTAACATTTCCAGGTAAAAGTCACTTACTTAATACAATTTTCAGCAAGCCACTTTCTGAGAACTCCAGAAATCTTAAAATGCCACATATTAAATGTTTAGTGATTATCTAAGTGATTGGCCAAGGAATAGAGATACCATTCTTCTATTATTTCCCCTTCCTATTTGTCAAACGTTCTTAAGAACAAATAAAAAAACTTCTTTCATTTTTATCTTTTAAAGGAACTATTCCTCTCTTTAAAACCATTGCTACCATCTATGGATGGAATGTTCAACCATTTCATTATATTCTTTTGTACCTAAGAGCTTGTTTGCTATGGCTGGAGGGCCTTGGATTTGGTTGGGCCTCCAGTTTTATAGCCCTTTAGGCTCCAGTGTTTCCTTTACTGGAGCTATTTGGTGTTTGGTATATAGCCATGATGGTGAACCTATGGCATGCGTGCCACAGGTGGCATGTGGAGCCATATCTGAGGGCACGTGAGGCGTTGCCCTATGTCACCTCCAGTGCGCATGTGCGCACTGGCCAGCTGATTTTCAGCCTTCCGGAGGGCAGGGGGGAGGTTGTTTTTGCCTTCCCCAGGCTTCAGGAAAGCCTCCGGAGCCTGTGGATGGTGAAAAATGGCCCAACCGGAAGTTCGTTTCCAAACTTCCGGTTGGGCTGTTGGACCATTTTTCACCCTCCCCAGGCTTCAGCAGGAAAGCCTCCTGAAGCCTGGGGACGGTGAAAAATGGCCCAACGGGCATACTGGAAGTCCGGAGGCTTCAGTGAGGCCTGCGCGCATGCGCAAGGAGGGGCAGCGGGGGGGGCGTTGTGCACGCATGCACGGGGGGGGAGGGCATTGCATTATGGGTGTGGGCATGTGCACGCACGCCCTTTTGGCACCCGAGCAAAAAAAGGTTCGCCATCACTGGTATAAAGCATCAATCAATTCCAGACTGAAAATTCTTATTCCTTTTCAAATAATATAAAGATAATAGCTCCTAACAGCCTGTGCTGAACAGATATGGATTTTTGGGGGGGGTATATGAGCTTCCTCTACCCTTTCAGAGACCACCACAATGTGTATCATAAAGGGTTCTTGACTGTTTCTCCTAGGGTAGTGTAAA
This sequence comes from Thermophis baileyi, assembly GCA_003457575.1. NCBI lineage: Eukaryota > Metazoa > Chordata > Lepidosauria > Squamata > Dipsadidae > Thermophis > Thermophis baileyi. Next base: position 1,261,356 of record QLTV01004279.1, on the reverse strand, counting down.
TGTTTGTATTTCACTCAGTAAGCCAAGCTGAAGCTGCTATGTGTAGCAGAATTCTTGAACCTTAATTCCACGATAATCTCAATTGCTGCTGAGATCCTGTTAGATCAGAAGGAGATGGAGGGGCTGAGGACAAGCATATATACCAGAGGTGGGATTCAGCAGGTTCTGACCAGTTCTGGAGAACCGGTAGCGGAAATTTTGAGTAGTTCGGAGAACCAGTAAATACCATCTCTGACTGGCCCCGCCCCCATCTATTCTCTGCCTCCCGAGTCCCAACTGATCGGGAGGAAATGGGGATTTTGCAGTAACCTTCCCCTGGAGTGGGGTGGGAATGGAGATTTTACAGTATCATTCCCCTGCCACGCCCACCAAGCCACACCACTCCCACAGAACCGGTAGTAAAAAAATTTGAATCCCACCACTGATATATACCCACTTCCTGCTCACCAATTTTTGCACAGCTGAGTTAGTTATAACTGGTCTATATTAATGGTCACTGAAACTATGTAAGGGGTCCTGGTGAAAAATTATCTCTTACCCAGTTAAGCTAACATTTAAAAGGATCCCACAGCAAGTGATGAGACAAGGAGAATGAAAAGCAGTAATAAATCTACCAGGAACCTTTCATGCGAAAAGGGAGTTGACCTGAATGGGACTATATTCATTCAACCTTAAGCATAACCTGATTTGCCCTGATGTCATATATCAATTATCATATTTTTAAAAGTCATATATTTTCATGATTTGTAAGAACCAAGCAAGAGAACCAAGGCTGTATTTTGTATGAACTCAAAATCTGTGATCCAAGAAATTTCAAACTAAAGCTCCAATAGTTAAAATTATTTGCATCTTAAGACACTTGATATGATAGTTTAAATTCTATTTGCAATACAAATTAAATGTTTTTGTAAAATAATAATGGATACATTGAGGATACCATTGTAGGAAAAGCTGAAGGATCTAGCAAAATATGTGTTAATAAATTCTCAATTTAATGACATTCTGTTTAGTAATTGCAAGTATAATGGTCCCAGTTTCTGTGCTGACATCCCCCACCCCCACCCTCTGAAGTAATAGGCAGGCCCATTCCAACACAAATAGCCTGGACAAAGCAACTGCATTTTACCTCAGTTTTATCACATTTGCAGTGATTTATGTCAGGTGTATAATGTGATCATTACACAATAACAAAAATAACCATAATGACATGCTTGTGTGTTCAATGAACATTCAAGAGCAATACAATGGATACAGATGATCCAATAACAAAGTCCTGTTACATATCAATACTCATACTGATAGCAGTGTTCCAATATATGAGGGGATCCTACAAAGGCGAGGGGGTCAAACTATTTTCCAAAGCACCAGAAGGCAGGACAAGAAACAATGGATGGAAACTAACCAAGGAGAGAAGCAATCTAGAACTAAGGAGAGATTTCCTAATAGTGAGAGAAATAAACCAATGGAATAGCTTGCCTCCTGAAGTTGTGGGTGTTCCAACAATGGAGGTTTTTAAAAACAGGCTGGACAGCCATTTGTCTGAATGGTATAGAGCAGGGATGTCAAACTCGTGCTGTCATGGCGTTGTCACGTGACGTATCGCAGCTTTTTTTCCTTCGCTAAACCAGGCATGGGTGTGGCCAGCGTGTGATGCATCTGGCCCCGCAGGCCGCAAGTTTGACAGCCCTAGTATAGGGTGTCCTGCTCAAGCAGGGGTTGGACTACAAGGCCTCCAAGGTCCCTTCCAACTCTATTATTCTATCAATATGATTGTGAAACAAAGATTGGTATTTTACACTTCTATTCTCTGTCAAATTAAGGTTCTTGAGACATGGGAACCAGGTAAAAATATGGCAAAAACTGAAAACGTGAAATATTTGTTCTGGCCTATTTCTGAAGATATCCTTATCCTTCCTCTACTCCAATACACTTAAGGAATATTGGAGCAACTAGCTCGGGAAGGGAACTGCAAGTTAGCAAGTCTAATAAAAAAAAAAAGCAGAGTGGAAATATCAAGAAATCCCACTTGAGCGGAATTCATTCGAGGAAGGCTTGAATAGCAAAACAGAGAGAGCTAAGAACATTTCCATTCATATTCAGCTGATCCTAAAAGAACATTTACTCATTGCAAAAGTAATGGAGCTTTTTATGTGAGCCAGCATTACAACGTTGAATCTAGTGATCTCATAAAAACCCATTCTTCTCTGGAAAGAACCTCAAGTCATGTAGGTCCTCTTTCATGCAGGCAGTTATCTTCCTGTAATTGTATTCATCATCGCATCATTACAACAATGACCATGTGGCTCCAGAAGACCTCCGACAGGTGAGTTAAACTGGACAACAATGTTTACCACTGTTTACTAATGCATCCCTTGGCAGGCCCTTATCATCCATAATTTGTCACCAGTGAAATTGCAAAAGGAAAAAGCATCCATCAAAATATTGTTTCTCAAATGAGCTGTGGAAAAGCAAAGAATTTGGGGAGAATTTTTGAGTTCCATCGCTGAGCAGGCCTTATTACTATCTGTAGCCAAGCTGGATGTCTTATAGCACTTTATTCTGGATCAGCATAAGCATAGCAGATAAAAAGATAAAAAGATGGGAATCCATCATTGGAAGTTTCTAAGAAGAGACTGGACAACCATTTGTCAGAAATGGTATAGGCTCTCCTGCTTGAGCAGGGAGTTGGACTAGAAGACCTTCAAAGTCCCTTCTAACTCTGTTATTCTGTTTCTGTTAAATCACAACTTCCTAAATTTGGAAAAACATGAGATTTATAAGAGTCATCAATAAAAGAGTTCCCTACTGTTGAAACAGTTGTTTTACTGTATCATCTGTAGGGATATTCATAATGCCTATATTCCAGGGGGGGCCAACCCCCGGGCAAAAGCCCATTACCGGGCCGTGGCCTATTTGGAACCAAGCTGCGTGAGCGGGTGGGCCGGCATGCAGCTCGACTTGTGCAAGTCGAGCTGCACGTGCTGACGCAGTCCGGTTCCCCTCTCCCCCCGCCAGCCAGGCCGCCAAGGTTGGGAACTGCTGCTATATTCTGCCTCTTTTGCATCAGTATCCTGGATAATACAACAATACTTTATAGTTCTTTTTTTTTATTGTAAATCATTTATAACTGAGATCTAAGCAAAATACTGTAAAGCATCAATTATTGAAAGACCTCCTATGGTTGTAACATACTTTTTAAAGCAGCTATTAAAATTGCTTGTATTAATCTACTTTTTTTAGGTGCTTACAGTACACTTTCTATCTCTGCCCTTTGGCTGTAATAAAGTTCATCCTTAACCTATAAGGGTCCTTATGAAAATATGCAAGGCATTGAAATTTTTAAAAGCTATTTATTACAGCCCCCAAAAGCACCTAGTATTTTAAGTTTTTCAAACCTTTTTGAATTCAAAGCTATAACCAAGAAGGATTCAGCTGTTGGGCAGCAGAACTATGTCTTGAAAGAATATCTCTGACCTGCACAGTGCACAGCCTAATTGCAAAGAAAGCTCTTCTCCCTCCTCCTTTGAATATAGTCAGTAAAGCAAGAGAAAACAGGAGGTAAAAATCAACAGCAGTAACTCTGCCAGCATGAAGGAACGTCTTGGTCTGGATAATTTCCCCACGTGTTTCCAATGTGCTTTTTTCTATGCCTTTTATTGCTCATCTGCCATGCAGATCAAAAATGTTGGAGGCATGCCAACTATTTCACACAGAAATCTCACACTCCAGGCTGGCTGCAACCCCAAAGCCTTCATTTCTTCACTTGAAATACTGCCCAGTGTTATTTTGGGATGTGACCCGATAGCGGAAGCCCACGGGGACTCTGAAACTATAACTGTTCCAGCTGCGATTGGTTGCCCAATTCAACCTTATTGCCAGCAGGAGTTTGTTCCTGCTGCTTCTAAAAAGGGAATCAGCCGCTAGGTTCACCTTTTTCATACCAAAACAAAACCATGCTTGAAATTAAAAAGCCTGCAAAAAGGGGGAATTAAAGAGACAGCTTCCAAAATAAAGCTGATATTCTTAACACAAAATTGAGAGAATATAATAGTCTTAGCAAATGTCATAAGGATCTGTGTATCGAAGTTTGAAATCCAAGTATCAGGAATCTCACCAATATTCATATTAAATATGGATTAAAAGGTGTCTGTTAAATTATTTTGCTTATGATTATGAGGATTTTTGCTGATATGGTCCCATATTGCTTAATAATAGAAATGGATCACCAGATATATGTTCAATTGCTTTAAACTCTGTACGAATGGACCATATTTGTTATTCTTCCTATTGTGGTACAGACACTACTTTTTTTTTTTTAACATGCTTAAAATTTTCACAAAATATCCCCTTATCTGGAGGATCCTGTGCTAGGCCACAACCCATAAAAGGAAGATAATACTTTTTGCAAAGATATTTAAATTTGAAAGAGATGCAATTACAATAATATTCTTCAAGTGAGAGTCCATGGAGGCTTTGAAGATATGGAAATAAAGGGAAGAAGAAAACAAGAAATCTGATAGAAAGTTAGGAGAGAAAAGAGAGAATAGTTGCACACAGCATTAGCAAAAGGAAAGAATTCCATATGAATTTGAAGCAGCTTACTCGATCACTATTGTAACATAGGTTATACAATGTTTAACTATAAAGTAGTCATCAAACATACAGAAAAAAGTGTTAGGACAGATTTTTAGCGATAGAGAAATCATGAATCACCAAACATTAGATTTGTACTACTTCAAAACTGTTGTATTGGCTTTAAATAGTTTTAAGTCAATATTTTTCTACAGATCCCTGAGAATGAATATGACTATGCTGGTTCATCAAGATTAGAATCGAAAAGGGCAATAATGAAATTCAACTGTCAAAAATAATACTGAAATAAAGTTAATCCTACATGCATAAAATGTTACAATTATGAATCTTCTTCCCTAAGATTATGAACCATACACAGGCTTCCAATGTAGTCATTTCCCATCATTTCCATGATTATTCCCCAACCTTCCTAACTCTTTTGAACAAAATTCAGTTATCTCTTCTACAAGACCCTCTTGTGTAAAATACAGTAAACAATTCTATTCACAGCAATCAAAGGCACATTCAAAGTATCAACTCTTGATATGTGTTCTCCTACATATTCTTCAACTGCTAATTTCAGGTGGCATTATCTTAAGTGTTAAGAGGAAAATTTAATTTTGAATAGAGATGGGAACGGGATAGTGGAAACAGTAGTTTCAATGACTAATATTTGTATTTCATAATCCCACTTACACTGGATCAGAAATTAAAATTTTGTCTCCTAAACCTGAGTTTATACAAAGCAAGTTTTCATATTTTTATTCAGGAAGGTTAGACGGTGGGAATAGGATTTTATAGGGAAATTACTGTCAATCACAAATAATTGACTACTCAGTCCTGTCCTAAGAATTTCTAATGTTGATTAATTGAATTGAATTATCACTTTTTTGTTGATCTCTCCAACAAAACACAATTATAAAAGTGACTAGTTAGTCACATGTTAGCTTATTTTAGGGTTTTGAAGCCCACCTTCAATTATTACTCTGAAGAACTATCATTAAAAAAATTCCAATTTGGGGTAAGTGACTCAAAGTTGGGTCTGGAATTAATCAAATTGAATTTGATGCATTTGTATTCCACTCTAGTGTACATTGACTCCCAGAAATATTCTTTTTTCACCAATTTTGAGAAGACCCGTAAATCTTACCTTTGACAGAGGATCTAAAGTACAGAAGTAGTGTTTATTTGTTTGTTTGTTTATATTTCCTATTTCTAAACCACCATCTCCCTGCAGTTCCCTGCCCTCCTCACCTCAAGGAAAGGAGAGACTATCCAAAAGACTTTGCTAGGATCCAAACACTAGGCTGATTATTTTTAAGTGGAGAAGACATCCTATAACCACCGATAAGCACCAACCCATCCAAGACTTACAGCACTTACTAATTCAACACTCTGAATTGTGCCCGGGAACCTACTGACAGCCAGTGCAGCAACCACAGTGTCAGTGTTACACAATTATGGCAACCTTGATTTGCCAACACAAGAGAGGCTACATTTTCAACCAACAGCAGTTTCCAAGTGGTCTTCAAAGTTAATTCTAGGTAGAGGAGATTGCAGTAAACTGAATAGGATGGTGATAAGCGCATAAGTCACTGTTACCAGGACCATATTTATGAGAATATGCAGCCTTTAGTTACATTTACAAAATTAAAAATTAGGATGGGGTCCCTACCCTGATGGCTTACCTCAATCTACACAATGGATCTGTCTCAAATGGTTTGATTATGTAACTTTATGCTTCATGTTTTACACCCAAAGCTGTTTGTATGCATACACAAATGTCACATTTTTGGTCCCACCGAACTCAAATTACACCACAAGTTATGTCGACCGGTTTTAAGAAAAGTGGTTTTTAATGTGTATGTTTCTGAAAATTTGAAAAAAAAAAAAACCTAGAATAATTATGTAAAGTAATATTGCACAAATATTCCTTTTGATATCCTCATTATCACACACACACACACACACACACACACACACACACACACAATGAAAGGAGTGTTTGAATTCATTAAGCTTCTATTTTGAAAAGGAAGAATTTTCAATTTCTCCCCCTTTCTGACAAGAACCCGGCGTTCTGCCGTTTTCTGACACAGAATGCTTCAGAGCAGAAGATAGAACATACAAAGGTTCAGAGCCTGAAGGAGAAGTAAATGTTCCTTCTGGTCAGGGTTTAGACAGAACGGGTACGAGCTGCTTGCTGTATCTGCAGTGCAGGAAAGGAGGACTTGCAAAGAGGATCTGTGGAGGAGGAGCCTGGAATGTGTGCTCACTATAATTGTAAAAAAAAAATAACCATCTAAGCAAGTTACAGAGGAGGAGGAAGCGGGGGAAAGAAAGAGAGAACGCATGGGCTCTTCAGCTGTTATGGTGAAACCAGGGGACAGAAAGGAGAGGAGAGGCTAGTTTTACACCACTTCTTCAACCAAAGACCTTGAAAAACAGAGGGGGGGAGAGAGAAAGGGAAAGGAGAAAGTCAGCCCTGTTACTGCAGCAGCCATTGATTTTTCAGAGGTCGATACTACACTCCCACAGATCTGCTCAGTGGGCGGGTTAATCACATCCAGTGTTTCTGCTCAACACCATTCCGCCCCCTCTCCTCCATCCCTCCCCCAATTTTTGCTAAATAAACACTTAGTAAAATACACTCTCAAAAATTCAGCAAAAAGCAGAGCCACTGGTGCCTCATATTCTTAAAGCTTGTGGTTGAAGACATAAAGTGAGGGGGAAAGCTTCATGATTCATGCACTCAACAAGATGTCGCTAGAGGGAAAAACCCACCAAGCTTTAAAGGACTGTTGTTCTCCTCTGTTTCCATCATCCTGGGGGTACCTGGAAATGAATCTTTTCCAGTATTAACCATCACATTCCAAAATTAATTCCTGCTTAATCTGTCAAGGGCTCCAACATTTTAAAAGGGTAATATTAAGGGATTTCATTTATAATATTATAATAGAGACTGAGTTTCTCAATATTGGATTAATTTGCCAGGAGCAGTTAAGACAGTGATGGTGAACTTTTTGCTTGTGTGCCAAAAGAGCGTGCGCGCACGCGCGACAGCGCGCATGCCCACACCCATAATGCAATGCCCTCCCCCCACGCATGTTCGCACAACCCCCCGTGCTGCCCCCCCTCCCCTGCGCATGTGCGCAGGACTCACTGAAGCCTCCGGAGCCTGTGGATGGCAAAAAACGGATTCCAGCTGATTTTCGGCCTTCCGGAGGGCGGGGGGAGGTCGTTTTTGCCTTCCCCAGGCTTCAGGAAAGCCTCCGGAGCATGTGGATGGCGAAAAATGGACCAACAGGCCTACCAGAAGTCCGTAGGCTTCAGTGAGGC
>QLTV01004279.1:1228890-1243929 GCA_003457575.1 Thermophis baileyi | reverse complement strand
ATATATACGCGTATATGTGCGTATATATCCATGTATATGCGTGTGTATATGTGTATATGTGTATATATGTATATATGTATATATGTATATATGTATGTATATGTATATATGTACACACACACACACACACACACACACACACACACACACACACACACACGATATAACTTAGCATAATATAACCATTAAAGCAAAATCACAAGATAAGGTTATTTCAAATTGGAAATTAAAAAGAACTAGGGAAGGGGTCCTGTGCCAATCAAAGGGACAGTGATTTTCCCCCTAATCTTATAGGACACTATATAAAATTTGACAATTTTTACATAACTCGTGTCTAAAGTGATAGGCCAAAAAAATTTATTGCAATACAAGTACATTACAATAATACTAACACAATTAAAAAAACTGGAAGGAGTATAATTCTACTGTTGGATCTTCTTTGATCTACAAGAGAAAATTTTGTTTTACAATATGGAATTTTTATACTGCCATGGGAAAAGCATTATACTTCATCAGTATGAAGAGTCTTCTTTAATCAGAATTTCTTATGCTACTGGCTTAAGGAATGATCTATTTGGCTTCAGGACACAACTTGATATTATCCAACACAACAGGAAATAATGCCATTCCAACTGACGATTCCTACCCTTGACTCTTTGCTTAACATTGGTTCCAATGTTCTCTATAGAGCGCCCCTGAAGAAAAACCATACAGTTAGAACTCTGAACTCTAAAAGACAATTCCAGAAAGATTGATTCACATCTATTTTTATAGGAGAGAAAATGTACCATTCTAAAAAAAATAATGGTTACGGTATGCTGCTTATGTGCAAGTTGAAAAAGTGATGCTAAGAGTAGCATTTTAAACACTGCATTTTGGAATCTGATTTTTAATCCCTCTTTCACATGCTTTCACTGATAGAACCCAAAGCTTTACCGCAATACACATTTGTAAAGCAGTAAGTGAGCATGCTTGTAAAGAGCAAGCAACAATGCTATCGAGGGCCATTCAATCCTGTGGTTTCACAAGATTAATAAACCACCCTTGGAAATCTAAGCTGAGCAGTGAGAATCCTCTAGCAATTTTCTGATTACATCCCAGCTTGCCTGGCTACAACAAACGACTCAAAGCAGAAGAAAGAAGTGACAGAAGAAAGCTCAGTGTGCATGCGCCAATTTTCTAATCTGCTCCTATCCAAGACCCAGCTGCCTTCATATTTCAGTTAATTTTCTAACTGAAATTGTTCCTAAGAAAACAAGAGCTACCATCAGGGGAATCGGTAACGTATACAGGCAGGAAGCTGTGCTGAGCCACCAACGACTAGAATAGAAACAGGAAATGGGCCCTGGATCGAGCATAGCATGATCTGTTGCAAACACAGCCTCCTGCCTGAAGCACAGGGACAGCAAACGGCATCGGTGACTTTGAGCAGCCTGATTTATAAGGCAGGTTCTGATTGGCTGTCCTTCCAAAGAGACTCAAGCATACATCCTCCCCTGCTGCTCGGAAGGGCCATGACTGACATGGTAACGGGGGGGTGGGGAATTTCCTTCTGAGCATCAGGTTAGCCTCTTGTAGTTCAGCAGTGGAAGACACCAGGACAACTAAGCAGATCAGTTCCAAGAAACGAGTCATGCCCAGAAATCATTTCACTGGAATAAAAAGAGATTCCCAGAAACAGCCTTTCCAGCAGTGCTAGAAATAAAAGCTATTTTGCAGCTTTTTTTTTTTTTTTAAAGCAGACACTCAGAATGAGATTGGCCTCCAGAGGAATAAAATTAAGATGTGGGTAGTCGCACGCATGGTTTTGTTTTGCTATTAATCTTTTCATGCAAATGAGCACAGTCATTCAACAGACAGGCCTTACAGGAACCTTCCTGCCAGAACAATTTGGGAGGCACTGATCCTTCAAATGCCATATGGATCTCTGGCACGGTGTACTCTGGGACCATTTACAGCAATGCCTAGACAAGTTATAATTAGCAAGCAAATGTTATTTTCCCATGAATTTACAAATTGTTGGGCCAAGTTCCACACTGTGAACTGAGGAGAGAGAAGGATAAATATCTTGGTAAGAAATTTCTTCTCTTCATATTAGTAAACAAAATCACTTAACAAAGTCTATGTTATCACAACAGGAATCCTAAGCTCGTAGCATGATACTGCTGTCACTTAATATGCAGGTATTGGTCTATTGAAGGCATTGGTCTGTCTACAGGAACAGAGCATACAATTTACTCTGATAAACTGTGAAATAGTTTTTCAGACAACCAACTGAATTCACTTACACCTTTTATTCATGAAATGTGTGCCCTATAAACAGCACCACCACATTTATAATAATGATCGCTCATACAAGGAGAAATCGATTGATGTAGCTAAAGGCTGGACAAGTGGATGTTTAATCTTGGGGGAAAGTATACAGTTAGCAAGTAAGCAGAGAATTAGGGGAGAGTATATTCCGGCATCCCTCCTTAGATACTGAATAATCTCTTCCAAGAGTTTTGTTTAACATCCAATGATCTCCGTCCTCATTAGTTATTTGAAATCAATAATATCATGATGAAACAAACAAGCATATTTTCTTTCAGCAGAAGCCAGAAAGCTCTTTATCAAATCACACTTCAGCTAGAAGTTCACTTAGTAAGTACTCAGTCTTGTGATAAAAGAATAGGTGGAGCTGCATGCCTAACATACGTTTTCTACCTTACAAGTCTGAAATAGGACATATTTTGAGGATACAGGTAGTCCTCAACTTACAGCAGTTCATTTATTGACCATTCAAAGATACAATGGCACTGAAAAAAGTGACTTATGACTGCTTTTCACACTTATGACCGCTGCAGCCATCCCCATGCTCACATGATCAAAATTTAGACACTTGGCAACTGACTCATTTTTATGACTGTTACAGTGTCCTGGAGTCATGAGATCACCTTTTGCAACAAGCGAAGTCAATAGGGAAGCCAGATTCATTTAGCACCCGTGTCCCTAATTAACAACTGCAGTGATTCACTTAACAACTGTGGCAAGAAAGGTCGTAAAATGGGGCAAATTTCAATTAACGTCTCACTTAGCAACAGAAATTTGGGGCTGAATTGTGGTCATAAGCCAAGGACTACCTGTACTTCTTTCTTCAGAAAATGGATACATGAATAAATCATAATTAAACATTTTTATTTTATAAAGAGGCCTTCTATACACTTACTATACTATAAGACTATATCTTTCCTAATTATTTTCTCACAGTCAAGCATTTAACTCAGGGGTGTCAAACTCACGTCATCACATGACGTATCAGGACTTTTTCCCCCTTCGTTAAACCGGGCATGGGTGTGGCCAGCGTGTGACGCATCCGGCCCGTGGACCGGGAGTTTGACAGCCCTGATTTAACTAAACTTATTGGAAAACCAACAAGAACAATTATAAACAAGTACCACTGCTAACTTTACAAATATGTAGTTGAGATAATAATGATTGGGACAGATAGCATTAGACTGTCATGATTAGTACAATCAAATGCCAACCTACTAGTCAAGTAAGGTCTACACTAGAGATCATGAAAGAAAATTCTACTGTAGCAAACAGATCTTAATTTAGCAGACTTTAGATGCAGCAGAGAAAAAATCTGCCATTATAGAGTGTTTCTATATATGCAGAAAATTCCATTCCGTATTTTATATCTGTGTAAAATATGTCTAAAGTATTTGTTTAAAATTCATGTGCATACATAAAGACCCATTTGGATTTAACAGATCCTCTGCTTAAATGTAACTCCCATTTCAATTTACTTGAATGTTTACGGTTTACTGTTTCATAAATACTTTGGCAGCACATTTTATCAGAGAGAAGCTGAAATTAAGAGACTGCGCAGCAGCTGGATGAGGGAGGAAGGAAAGAGTTCAGAATAGCCACACCCCAGAATCCCTCAGGGCATATATCTAGTTAGTAGATTAGAAGGTGATAACTTTAGTTTGGCAAGATTCTGTCTATTAGATGCAAGCAAATAAAGGACTGGACTTCACTGGGTTTTGCTGTTGTCTTTGGGTTTGGGCCTAACAACAGTTCTAGTCAGAGCATCCTCAAAAGAGCAAGAAAATATATTTTAAAAAAGGATAGAGTAAAATTGTCTTCTTCTTGCTTATGAGTCATGCACAACCAAGGCAGTTGCTTGGACAAGGTCTTCACACAGTGTCAGGGAAGCTTTGTGTAGCTTGGCAGAGGTCCAGCAGCTGGCTTGGTCAAATGTGCCTGGGAGGGCTGAGATGGCAGAGTGCAGGCTGGCCAAAAGGGCAGAGATGAAGTGGGAGATAGGTGGGTGGGAAGAGTTGAATCAGAGGCAAACAAGGCCAGGAGGAAAATGAGATCCTCCCCTAATGACTGCAATCAAGCTACCACTAAGTGGTGTGCTCATGTTAAGTTTCACCTAATGACCACTTTGCTTAGTGATGGAAATTCCGATCCTAATTAGGGTTGTTAAGCGAGGACTACCTGTACCAATTGGTGCTTTTGTTACATAAGGTCCACCGTTACAGTGTTAAAACTGCTATACCACACTGTAGGAGTTGACCATGTAAGCATATGTCAACCTGAGTACCTGCTTACTTGTATTACCATTTTAATGCTAGTTTGATGACATTTTTAAAGCTGGTCATGTGACAAATCATTTAACTACCAAAGTATGATACAAATGTTAAAAAGTAATAACATTTCATCCAATAAAATAAGCTTAATAGGCAAACTGGTAAACAAATGTTTACAACAAAGATAAACTACACCATTATGCATTTTAAAACATTCATGCAATATGATCAAGTTATTTATAAATTCATAATTTAAAAAAGGTATTAACAGAACAGCAAAGGTAAGTAAGGTGGGATCTTCTACTAACCCACTAATCAAATAAAAAGTTTTAAAAACTCTTTTTAAAGGCTATGTAAGATTCACAGTTTTAATAGCTGTTAAGCACGTTGTATGTAGTTGGTTCTGTGAGATGTACATTTAATTTATAAAGTATTTCTTAAACTATTCATGGGGATCAGGAATAAAAGTCCAAAGAAGCTTATTCCCACTGCAAAGTACTGTTGGTTGGTTGGTTGGTTGGTTGGTTGTTTGACTGAGTGCCATCAAATCAGTGTCAACTCTTAGTGTCTACAGAGATAGATTTTCTCCAATACTGTTTAAGTACAGTGGTACCTTGGTACTCAATTGCTTTGAAACTCATCAAATTTGGTACTCAATGCATTTTGACACAAAAATTTTGTCCCAGTACTCATCGTTTGTTTGGTACTCAACACCCAAGCTAGAACTTGTTGGTGTCGGCTGCCTTGTGTCACTAATTATTCCTTATGGGAAAAACTTTGTTTGCTACTCATCATTTTTGGTAGTTATTGCACCTCCCAGAACCAGGGGTGGGTTCTGGCTTATCTCGCTGCCGGTTCGCTTCCTCACGCGCCGCCGCGCGCATGCACAGTGCTAAAAACCCAGCTCCTGTGCATGCGCAGAAGCAAAAAACAAGATGGTGGCGCCTATGACGCCACCGAGAGCCGGTTCGGGGGCGTGTCCAGCCGGCCATCGCTGCCGGTTCGGCGAGCGGGTGGAAATTCCCACTACAAGTTCTATAGAGCCAGTCCGAACCGGCAGGAACCCACCTCTGCCCAGAACCAATTAACGATGAGTACCAAGGTACCATTCTACATTTATATCTGGTTTGAGATTTGACTTCTGAATATTATGCACTGATCTAATAATTTGGCTGGTATAATCAGCCAGCAAAATGCACACCAGATTGAGGCACGTGTTTTACTGCCATTTCTAATAAGCTTCACTGCTCTTTTTCTTGATGTCCTCCCTTCTCCACCTTGCAGTCCTTTACTCCTGGCCTTTCTTCAAGAGATACATTAGTTACTGCTCTCCCCGTAAGTCACTTGAGAAGCTACTATGATTCTACACTTGAGAAGCTACTCTGATGGTACATTTCCTATTAATACTGTTACTGAAAATCGAGTAGGCAGACTGGTTCAAAGTGACAGAATTTAATTCACATTTCTCAAATTAACAGGCAAAGTGAAACATCATAATCTTCTTATTTTCACAGTTCTGAATTATGCACATATACATCTCCTATCAAAAAAGAAGTCCATGCATTGCTGAAAATATTTTCATGAACAGAATATACAGTAACCCTTGCTTAGCGACTCCCTCAGACAATGACCATTCAGCTACAATGATGAAAAAAAAAATTATTTGAGACCACTGCCTGCATTTGTGACATTTGCAGATCTGTAAAGCAACGGAAAGCTGAAGTAAGATTGTAAGCATAGTTGTAGTCGTATGGTTTTTCACTTAGCGACCAGGTTGTGGTCACTATTATGGTCACTAAATAAGGACTATTTGTATACCTATCTTCCTATAGACAGTAATATGTATTAATTCTCAGGCAGATTTTAAAAAATTAAAAAAACAATTCAGCAAAACACGAGTGTGTGCTTAAAAGATGGAAACGTAGAAAATTAGAGAGTTGTATTTACTACTAATTTGATACTATCAATTTCTGATCCTTTAACATTTATAATATGTTTTAAAAGAAACACCCTAGAAACATTTAAACTTATAAAATGTGCTTACGTCTAACTACAGTATCGTTAATTAGCTAGACTTAGGCCACAGGAGCATGCATTTGTTCCCCATATTTGCTTCTTCCCACTTTATCAATTCTTCCTATTTTATGTTACTATTAAGCGTTTTATTGACGTCAATAATCATCATGGCTTGTACAAAAGAGTTCTTAAAAAAATCATGAATCAGTCATTTAGTTCAAGTGGAATACTCAGTGCTATTTCCAAACCCCTATCCCTACAAAAGACGCTATGAGTTTATAGATTTACAAGTTGAATTCAATATTCAATGAGAGAATCTTTGCTCATGCAATCCTCTCTCCCCAGCCTGAAAAAGCCCCCTACTCCACCATGCCCACCCATCCTTGGAGCCGGGAAAAAAGGGAACTCTAGGATGGGAGGGTTAATTCAATCCACTAATGAGACCGTGAATTTTTTTTTCAAAGAACTGTGAATATTAATTGCTTTGGATATTGAAGCAAATTTGAATATACTACTTAGGATCCCAATCGTAATTAAATATTTAAAAACAATTTCAAGTTCTGGTTAACTGGAAGCTGAGTTAGTGTAGATTTATGTCCTGCACCAATCCCAGTACAGCAACTTGTAGCTAGCATGTATGAACCAAATGGAAATAGGTTGCCCTGCCTGAGATTGAGGGCTTACTATTATTCAACAAACCACGATTAAACTAAATCCTGACTTAGCATGTATAAACTCAGTGTAAGTTTTAGAGGATCAATGTTAATATCAATTCAGCTCCTGACTACAATTAGGATTGGTAAAATAAGATCTACATTTCATAACTGAACGAAAGACGATATAATGCAAAAGCTCACTCCCTGATTAAGAAATCAGAATGATTATATTCGTAAGTTGTTAAATTCCTATGGTCCAATTTTTTGGTGTTTTTTATTTTTACCGCTGTAATCTAAACAAACCCTTAAAATTATCAGCATGAAACTAAAGACAGATTAGTTTCTGTCTAAGAATTAGACTGTCTAATCATTAGACAATCAAGAGTTACTCAAAGTAAGGAATTCAAGAGATGAAGCAGAAACTTTACTTGATATACCCTGTTTCCCCCAAAATAAGACATCCCCTGATAATAAGCCCAATCGGGCTTTTGAGTGCATGGCAATAAGGCCAAGCGCTTATTTCAGGGTTCAAAAAAATATAAGACAGGGTCTTATTTTTGGGGAAACACGGTACATATTGGCTCTACTCTGCCAAGAAGTAGCTAAGATTGTAATGGCTAAAATTTTGGAAAATTTATCTTGCTCATAGGTGATCTATGTATTTTTACAGCAGTGCCCATTCTGAAATGGCCTCTTAGTAAATAGCCTAAGCAACATATAGTCTGTTTCTGTCCTATACAGTAGTAGTCTTGGTACTGTATCTGTGCAAAATATGACTTTTCCTTTACTCCTTCTTTTGCATTGTTCATATTAGAACCATGTGTCAAATAAATCACTTAGGAGACAATGCTTGTTTTTTTCTTGACTTCAAAAAAAGATATTTTCATATTTTGATGTGGAAGTTGTTCCAGAGAAAAATTCTCTCACAGATGTACTTCTACAGTCTCAACATTTTATTTCATGTGTATCATTAATAAATTATACTGTCAATCTCAGAAGAGTTATGCGCCATCATGCTTCTTTTAAGCAGGGCTATATAACCTTAAGTCAAATCCAGTCCTTTGAGAAGGACTACAGCAAAAGAAAACCAAGATGGGTAAACCTAATAGTGTACTAATAAAAGCTCCTAGTAGGGTCATATTTGGGCTGCACAAGTTGGGTTTTTCTCATTTTATTCAAATAGTATAGAAAAAAGGGGAAAGGGCTCTAAATACAAACCACTGAACTACTGTAGTTTGCTGCAAGCCCAACAAAAGAATCTAAAGCAAACAGGAAATTGCAAAATATTCCATTCTCGTTATAATCACAAAACCGTTTTTCAGCCCTGACAAGACTCCCTGAACTGATGAGGCACATCCCCCAAATCTAAACTTTAAATATCACATTGCGTGTATTTTTGAAGATTTCTAGAAATTATGTTGTAATACAATACATTCTGCTGACCCTGAATACATAGGTAGTCCTCACTTAACAACCTTAATTGGGACTGGAATTTCCATCACTTAACTCAGGGGTTCCCAACCGGGGGTGCGAGACGATATTCCGAGGGGTGCGAATACTTGGGTTTAGAAGTTTCAAAATTATAGTATATATGCATAATTATATGCATATAATTATATACTTTTGTAAGGGGTGAGAGAATATATCAGAAGCATTCTAGGGGTGTGGGGTATAGAAAAGGTTGGGAACCCCTGGCTTAACTGAAGGGCCAATTTATTAGGAAAAATACCATGTGATCACATCAGTTAGCAAGACAGTTCCAGTAGTGATGGTTATGGTTGTTAGGATAGGACCTCATGCTTCAACTGCTGCACTCCGCTTCACTTCACCTCTTCCCTATCCCGCTATCTCCTCTCATATATCTCTGCCCTTTTGACTGCTCTGCACTCTGCTACCTCCCACCACCTGCTTTTGACTTTCATGTTCTTCCTCCTAATTCAGGGGTGTCAAACTCGCGGCCCGCGGGCCGGTGCATCACATGCTGGCCACGCCCACCCCCCGTTTAGCAAAGGAGGGGAAAGTCACGATATGTCACGTGATGACGTGACACCACGAGTTTTGACACCCCTGTCCTAATTGATCCTTCATTAAGCAGCTGCTGGTCACACAAGGCTTTGCATTTTTTTATAGCAACCAAATTCAGGTCTTAAAGAACTTTCCAAAAAAGGTACCTAGGTTTAAATTTACATTATCTGCAGGTGGAGGCCTACTCCATAACTGACGGGAAGCCACCAAAAATGATGTTTTAGTATCCTCATCAGCTACATTTGTGGCACAGGTAAGGCCGATTACCCCCTTGGCTGTTCACTTATAGTGAGAAAGGTAAGCAAGCAATGAAGACTTTACTAAGTGAGAAAGAGAACTGTGTCAAACCTGGTTGTAAGCATATAGCCCTTTTGTCATCATATTTGCACAGCTGATACAGGTAATACTATCATCAATAGTAAGTTAGCCTGCTTTTCACCATGACTGCCATACTCTCAAAAAAAGATGCCATCTTAATTATATACCACTGACACCCACTATTTTATAGGCAGGAGTCTCCTATACAATTGAATAATTTCTCATTTCTAAATGTGGTGGAAGTATTATTCAAGTCATTCATATGCCATTTTATTCTGTGCATGATGACTTAGACAAATTACTGTATATCTTATACAACTAAAAATGACTGCTCCGTTTTTATAGAGATTCAGAGTGGAGAAGGAATTCCGAATTCCATAATTGTATTCTTCCCTCCCAGATTCTTTCCCCTCCTTCTTCATTTAAAAAGAATATTTTGACGCAAACAAGCACCAACAAAATCTCAGTGTCTAACTACGGAGGTGGCAGTATCTATGGGCACTTAAATGAAATAGGAACTTGATCGCAACAAAGGAGAGTTCTGAGTTAACTGGTGCCTCTAGAAAAAAACCTTCCTGCCTTGCGCAAGCTCACGTTATTACACTGTACATCAATTTGGGCAGGCTGGGTTTCTCTGTTACATTTAAAGAAACATAGTAAGATAGAGAAATCTAGACATATGAGTCAAATAAGAAATGTGAATCCCCAGGGCACAGCCATCTACAATCTAAATCAGTGATGGCGAACCTTTTCGGCACCAAGTGCCAAAAAGGTTGCATGGAAACGTCACGCGCACGCTCGTCGGGGCCGCACTCCGGAAAAGCCAAACTTCTGGGTTCTAGCAAACATGTGCGCCCGACGATCAGCTGGCTGGCCCGCATGCGCAGGTTGGTTTTTGGCACTGCCGCGCGCGGGGACAGCTGATCGTCGCATGTGCCAGAAACCCGGAAGACAAACAGGCAAGGCCGTGCGTGCCGTGCGACATGGCTTCGTGTGCCACTTTGGGCACGCGTGCCATAGGTTCCCCATCACGGATCTAAATGACAGCCTCAATGCATTTCCAGGGTAAATTTGGGATGAGAAAAGAGACTATCACCTGAGAGATGATGTGTTGGGCTTGAAAATCCTCTCCATACTTACTGATCTCATCTGGGCAATGAGGTACAGAGTTGTGTCTTTAACACTCACAAAAACTCAGCCTTTCTCTGCAGATAAAATAAAGAAAATAATCTTTCCAACTCAGTGACTTTGGGATTCAGTTTCCTTTGTGAATCTCTTCAGAAATCAGTTGCACTATGTACAACAGAGGTGGGATTCAGCAGGTTCTGACCAGTTCTGGAGAACCGGTAGCGGAAATTTTGAGTAGTTCGGAGAACCAGTAAATACCACCTCTGACTGGCCCCGCCCCCATCTATTCTCTGCCTCCCGAGTCCCAGCTGATCGGGAGGAAATGGGGATTTTGCAGTAACCTTCCCCTGGAGTGGGGTGGGAATGGAGATTTTACAATATCCTTCCAGAGTTGGGTTCCTACCGGTTCAGACCGGTTCGACTGAACCGGTAGCGATCCACTGGTGACATCACGGTGACATCACAGAACTGGTTTTGTCGGTGCCGGTCCGTGGGCGCCGCCATCTTTTTTGGGGATTTTTTTTAAAAATTTTTTCCCAGGTTTTTTTTCTTCTGCGCATGCGCAGAAGCCGAGTTTCCGGCACTGTGCATGCGTCGCCATCTTGTTTTAGGCTTTTTTTTTCACGAGGTGCGGCCACGCAGCGTGGGAGGAAGCAAACCGGCAGCGAGGTAAGTTAGAACCCACCCCAGGCTCCCCTTTCACGTTTCCCCCAGCTGCCTGGCCTGCGAGGGAAGCACATGGGAGATCGCAGCACCGGAGCTCTTCCCGTGCGTTTCCCCCAGCCGCCTGGCCTGCGAGGGAAGCACATGGGAGATCCTAGCTGCAGTTTACTCATGAGCAACATTGGCCGGGAGAGGCAGGGAGAAAGGCCAATGGTGCGCTCTATTCTCTGCCTCCTGAGTCCCAGCTGATCGGAAGGAAATGGGGATTTTGCAGTAACCTTCCCCTGGAGTGGGCTGGGAATGGAGATTTTACAGCATCCTTCCCCTGCCACACCCACCAAGCCACGCCCACAGAACCGGTAGGGAAAAATTTTGAATCCCACTGTACAAGTGTTGCTCACTCCTACATAAACGTAGTCATTTGTGCTTATCTGAGAGCTTGCAGTGCTGCAGGTCTGAGGGTTAGGTGGATAACACTAGGGTGTTACCCTCCTGTGGAAGAAGGCAAGGCCCAGGTTGATTTGGGAAGTTGGTAGCAAAAGCTTTCATTGCCTAACAGCAAAAGAAGCCCTGATACCGCCCCCAAAGAGTCTGGAATTGGAGAAATGACACAGGAAGGGAACTGACCTCCAAATTGCTTTAATCTACTACCACTATTATTCTGGGACCCTTTCTGCACTCTTTTCCCAGGATTCTACATGTATTTATCTTCTGATTTTTCATAGAAGTAATTAGGGATCCACACACCAACCCTAGTGTTATCCACCTAACCCTCAGACCTGTAGTACTGCAAGCTCTCAGATAAGCACAAAGGACTACATTTAGGTAGGAGTAAGCAACACTTGTACATAGTGCAACTGATTTCTGAAGAGATTTACAGAAAAAAATACATTGGAAGGAAACTGAATCCTAGAAACACTGAATTGGAAAGGTTATTTTCTTTATTTTAATGAGGATCAAATAACCTGGTACCTGTGCATCTACTACATATCAAATCCTATTGAAGTTAACAGGATTTATAACAAAAGACTAGGAATTATAGTCCAAAACATCTGGAATGCTTATCCATGTCACTAAACAGCAAGGAATTAGGAACTTTGTTCAGCAACCAATCCTGGAGATAATTTGGAAAGACAGCTGAATTCCAATAGATTATGTAATGTTACCTACCATTTAGACATACAAATCTGAACACACAATATTCTGCTTTAAACTGAAGTCACTCCACTAAGAGAAACTTAATTCCAACTACTGGCAACTACTTGAATAGGAATAGGAATAGGAATAGTAGAGTAGGAATAGGAGTAGAGTAGGAATAGAATAGAATAGAATAGAATAGAATAGAATAGAACAGAACAGAATAGAATAGAATAGAATAACAGAGTTGGAAGGGACGTTGGAGGTCTTCTAGTCCAACCCCCTCCCCTGCTTAGGCAGGAAACCCTATACCCATGATGGCGAACCTATGGCACACGTGCCACAGGTGGCACGTGGAGCCATATATGAGGGCATGTGAGGCATTGCCCTATGTCAGCTCCAGCGCACATGTGCGCGCTGGCCAGCTGATTTTCAGCCTTCCGGGGGGTGGGGGAGGGGGTTGTGCCGTTTTCGCCCTCCCCAGGCTTCAGGAAAGGAGGGCCTGTGGATGGCGAAAAACGGACCAAACGGCCCAACCGGAAGTTCATTTCAGAACTTCCGGTTGGGCCGTTTTTCACCCTCCCCAGGCTTCAGGAAAGCCTCCTGAAGCCTGGGGAGGGCGAAAAACAGCACAACGGGTCTACCGGAAGACCGGAGGCTTCAGTGAGGTCTGCGCGCATGCGCGGGGGACAGCGGGAGGGTTGTGCGCGTATGCGCGGGGGAGGGCATTGCATTATGGGTGTGGGCACGTGCGCGCGCACTATCGCGCGCGCACTCTTTTGGCACCCGAGCAAAAAAAGTTTCGCCATCACTGCCCTATACCATTTCAGACAAATGGTTATCTAATCTCTTCTTAAAAACTTCCAGTGCTACTTCATCAATCTCTTCTGTAGCCAAAACTAGGATATACAATGACTATTAGCAATGCCAACTGGGAAGACTATATAGAGAACGAGGTATTGTGAAGCAAATCAGCTGATCATGGAAGAAATATTTTCTTTTTAGTAAGTATCTGAGAAGGAAGTTACCTGCCCTTCATCCCATTACTGGTATGAACATTAAGCTTCTCTGCACTCTGCATCCCTCTGAAGTGAAGTGTTTTATCTATATGACTGAAATGTTCAATGCTGACTGTCTTTTCAAAGAGGCACCTAGTAAACCTTTTAAACATATAGTAAGGGGCTTTGCAAAACACCAAGCTCTTTTGCATTTTGTTCTCACAACTACCATTGAGAGGTGCACTATTCTGAAAGCCAAACACTC
Source organism: Thermophis baileyi (assembly GCA_003457575.1). Taxonomy (NCBI): domain Eukaryota; kingdom Metazoa; phylum Chordata; class Lepidosauria; order Squamata; family Dipsadidae; genus Thermophis; species Thermophis baileyi. The sequence goes on along the minus strand of QLTV01004279.1, from coordinate 1,230,140 downwards.
TAGTATAAGTGGAAGAAACCAATTCCAGGTCAGCATCTTAAACTCATTTGAGATGCTGGGGGTAATCTCTTGAGGAGAAACTTGGCATAAGGCCGAGGCACTAAATAGCTTTTTCACACATTACAAAGGCTGTCCTTTGAGGAGCAGGAAAGAGCTATACATATGAAGCTATTAGCCTACTAATTATTCTCTTCACAAAACACAAAAGATATAGCGAGGGCCATAAATAGGGAACTATATACGTGATGGTCCATCATATCACCATCTACCCGCATGTAAATCAGGGATATCACCAAAATATGAATAATATAGCCTCTTTATCATAATTTAGGTGCTAGGCACATGCCGATATAACTTTATCATTTAGAGATTTTTTTTAAACTAAAGATGCAACAATTGACCACATCTGAATGAATTTTCTCATCTGCAAAAAAAAAAAATCAACTTAACCAAGTTAATACAATTAGCTAATGGAGTTCAGCTCTAGCAGAAATTAAATCAATAGAAAGAAATTATACCATTATAGAATGCAATAGAAGTTTCATACTGTGCGTTTAATAAAAAAAAAATTAGCAGAACCAAAAGTTAACACATACCTCTTATACTTCAGGCAAAATTCTTCCATTTAAGTTAAAAAAAAATTGACTTATATCCAGTAATCTAGAATTCCATGGTGCATGAGGGTTTTCCCCAATTTTTCCAAGATACGGTAATGCACAATAAAGTATCCTGTTTTGCCTCCCTTATCTAATTTTTTGACTCACCGGTAAGCTAGAGGGTCTCGACTGCAGATTCAAAGTCACATCTTCTTGCCCTTTACTGGAAGCCATTGACGTGGCAGACGACGCATGGGAGCCAAATGAGTCCTGTGACAACTCCTAGAACATAAGAGACCAACCAGTGGAAGGGAAACCCACAGAAATATTATTTTTATCTCAGTCTAAGTTATGGTACAGTCATCTGTCTTCCTTGGCTCTGTTCAATTGCCCCAAGTTAGAAGTAAGTATTATAAAGAACTGCAGAAGTTAAAAATTAGTGTAACCCAATAGTGTTAAAAAAACCTTCCTAACTTCCCATGTTGGGTCACTATTTCTTGCTTTTGCATAGTAAGAGGATATCAGTAAGTAGCCAAGGAGCAAAATATTGATGGTACATCCAATCAACCCGATAGACAGATTGTCACTCAATCCAGGATCAGCAAGCATATGTTTTTGTGTTTTCTCTCTGAGCCGCCCGTGTGTGTATGTCAG
>QLTV01004279.1:1215484-1228717 GCA_003457575.1 Thermophis baileyi | reverse complement strand
GGAAAGACCTTGCAAAGTAAAGAATTGCGAGGCAATTAACCACTTCTCGCCCTCGCGAGAAGTTTTTCTTTACTTTGCAAGGTCTTTCCCTGCACGCAACGGCTGAGAGACGCGACCGGGGACCGGTTCGGGGGCGTGGCCAGGCAGAGATCACTACCGGTTCGGGGAACCACGCCAAATTTCCGAACTGGTAGCAACCCACCACTGGTGTATGTCTCTGTATTTTTTTAAAAAAAAAAACCTATACCCAATGAACAAAGTTTAACAAACAACCTGCCATTTTGTGCTTCTTGGAAACACGGCAGACATTCAACTCACTGCCCCCTTCTGATCCCTACTCCAGAGATATAGTGAAGACAGTGCAAATCTTTCTTTTTCTCTTGCCTTAAAGCTAGAGGTTTGGGAGACCTACTCAAGACCTCTGCTGCAACAATTCACCATGCAGAGAAAACTAATATGCGATGGTATTAGCCTTCCCAAGCTTTATGCCTTTCAAGGTCAGCAAGTACAGTGTTGCAGAAACTGCCCTAGTTTGCAAAGATGCACATGGAAGAGTTTTGAACAGACAAGCTCCAATTTCTTCAAATCACCCGTTTCATTTTCCTTCATTGTGGTTTTGCATTAGTGTAAGAATCCTCACTTCTCCTAACATTAAAACTGTGGTGTTCCAATTCAAGTACTTCTTTGCTACTTGTCATGTAACACCTCTTTGAAAGTAAGGTAAAGGAGGACAAGTGTCACATGGCAAATGAGGAGAAAAAAGGTTAAAATCCCCACTCTGCCCCATCAAAAACCTGGGAATCATCTCTCGCCTGAATTGCTTTACAGATATGTTTGGCAGGATAAATTACAGCTGTACCAGGTCAGGAGATAGTACTAAAAGAACAATACATGCCTCTTTGAGCTCCTAAAAGAAAAGGCAGGATATGCATTGATGTATCTAAATCAGGTTGCACTTGATAAAGTACTTTTTGCCTGTGGGCTGTCACAGACGAACAGTGAAAGGTGGTGTTTTAGTTTGCTGTGTGTAAATTGGCTTTCTGCTTTGTCGCCGACAAATGGACTACTCAGGTACTGATAAGTAATTGTGTTCTCAAATATTTCAGGCAGTGTTTCTTAACCTTGGCAACTTTTAAGATGTGTGGACTTCAACTCCCAGAATTCCCCAGCCAGCAAAGGAGTAACTCATCTCTTTGCCAAGCTGCATTTCTTCCTATTTCCACTTGAAGAGCAGAAAAGGTATTAATAGGTCTGACCCAGAACCCGAACTACTGAAGTTTTCCAGAAGTACCTATCAAAGGTTTGGGACAGAGGAATGGGGCAGTTCATGGAAGACAACCTACCTGTGGAGGTGGGAAGCGCTGCTGAGAATAAGCTGACGGCTGCTGTGACTGAGACGGAGGGTACGTTGCCGATGGCTGGGCGAGCGCCGAGGTAGCAGACTGCTGAGCTTGCTGCTGCTGCTGCTGCTGCTGCTGCTGCTGGTAAGGGGACTGGGACTGCTGCTGAGAGTAGGGAGTCTGACCCTGGGGGTGTTGCTGCTGGCCTGGGGCTGGCTGCTGGGGATATGGAGATGGGGACTGCTGGTGGGATGGTTGTGGCTGTGGCTGTGAATAGGGGGGTTGGGATGACTGAAGCTGAGGAGGCTGAGACTGAGTTTGCGTTTGCTGATAAGAGGGCTGAGCATGCGGGGCCTGAGTGGGAGGCTGCTGGGCATAAGAAGGCTGTTGCTGGGGGTGAGGACTCTGCTGGTTGTAATAAGGGGTCTGACTCTGCTGCCCATATCCAGTAGGGCCCTGCTGTCCATAAGGCGGTATCTGTTTGGGAGAGAAAAATTGTAAAAAGGAGAGAAATCAATGTGAAGTCAGGAAGATGCTAAAGAATGGAGCTAAGAGAGATACATTACAGGTAGTCCTTGACTTATGACCATTCATTTAACATCAGTTTGAAGTTACAGCAGCCTCATACTTGACTTATGACCCATCCTCGAAGTTACAACAGTGCAACCACATGACTGCGCTTGGCAACTAGCTCGCATTTACAATTGTTGGAGCGTCTTCCGGTCACGCGATCATGGTTTGTGACCTTCCCAGAGGGCTTCTAGCAACTCAATTGGGGAAGCCAGATTTGCTTAATGACCATGGTAAAAATGGTCGTAAAATTGGTCCCGGACATGTGATGATTTGCTTAAAGACCCCATCACTTAAGTGACCAAAATTCCAGTCCCAACTGTGATGCTAAGTCAAAGAGTATCTGCACTCTTGCCTGGAAGTTTTCAGATATTAGTTATGACTATTACCGTATTTTTCGGATTATAAGACGCACTGGACTATAAGACACACCTAAATTTACAGCAGAAAAACAAGAAAAAAATAGTTTTTGGCCTCCGCACATCGCGTTTTCACCCTCCCCGGCCCCCAGAAGCACTCTGCAGTGCTCCGCACGTCCCGTTTTTGCCGAAACGGGCCCGTTTTTGGGCTCCCAAGCCCTCCGTGCGTCGCGTTTTCGCCCTCCCCGGCCCCCAGAAGCATTCTGCAGTGCTCTGTGTGTCCATTTTTGGCCGGCAGAGTGCTTCTGGGGGCCGGGGAGGGTGAAAACGCGACACACGGAGGGCTTGGGAGCCCAAAAACGGGCCTGTTTTTGGCAAAAACGTGACGCGCGGAGGGTTCAGGAGGCCAAAAACACCCGTATTCGGTCTATAAGACGCACCTAAATTTTCACCCACTTTTACGGGGGTAAAAGTGCGTCTTATACTCCGAAAAATACGGTACATTATGATCATAATATTGTAAACAGGATGGTCACAACTGTTCTATTATAGGGACAGCAAATACTCTGTCCTATTTAGCGCACCTGCCTTTGCCCAACTGGCACCTTCCAGACGTATGCCATGACAATGAGACAGCCCAGCAATTTCTTCATTTATTTGCTTACAATAATGTAACTATCTTAGTTCAGTCATCTTAACTCAAAGCTGCACAGTAATAGTAAATACTGTGTTTCCCCGAAAATAAGACCCTGTCTTATATTTTTTTGAACCCCAAAATAAACGCTTGGCCTTATTTTCGGGGAGGTCTTATTATTTTGGGGCGCATGGAGGAAGACGGGGCTCCTCTTGCCGTCTTACCTGATTTCCAGCTCTGTCTCCCTAACCCTAACCAGAGGAAATGGCGGGGACCGGCTGTGCATGCGTTTAAATATTTTCGGGGAGGGGCTTATTTTCGGGGAAACACGGTAAATGAATCTACTGACACAACTGAGATATGATCATTTACCAACCCGTTCACTCAAAACCAACATTTAAGGTTTTGATATCCAGTCCCTGTTTATGGAAAATACGTGTATGTTTTCAGAGGACTGCATACTCCCTCTTTACCTGCTGTGCATAAGAGACAGTGCCCATTGCAGTTTGCGTCCTGCTTAGAGTTCCCACTGGATATCTCTGGGGAGTCTGTGGCCCATATGGCTGTCCTGGATATCCATGGCCTTGTTGCTGCCCTGACTGAGGTCCCTGCTGTTGTGTGTATATGTTGTTTCCTCCGTAAGGCTGAGGTCTCATCTTCCCCATCTGATCCATTGGACTGGATGGCTAGGAAAGAAAATCAGAATAAGTTATAAAATATCCAATTGCTATAGACAACTATCTAATAATATTGTCACTTACTTGTGAAGAAATCTAAAAGAGCCAACCAAAAGAAAAGTAAAAGAAAGGTAAACAAGCCTTTAACTGTCATTAAAATTCAACAGGAAGTAAAAAGGCAGAGGAAAAAATGCCTTTTGGAATCTTATTTGTTCTGGAGATATACAGAGCCCTCGAATAAGTTACTATGGCATACCTTCTCCAACTTGATGCCCTCCAGATTTTGGGGATTACAATTCCTAGCCAATAAAAATCAAAATTCCCTGGGGCTGCTGGTTGGGAATTAAAGGAGTGGTGGAAAGAAGGAATAGATACACATTCTGCACTCAATTTTTCTTTTGGCCCTGAAAGTTAACTGACTTCTAAAACCATGAGAACAACCAGTATCCCTCAAGATTGGCCAAATGGCAACTGTGCTCTTACTTTAGTTTTTCCGATTAAATACTCCTTTAAGTCAAATTCAACTTCCAGTGATTACACAGCCATTGTCCATTCTGCTTTCTTAGCAACAATGAGGAAGCAATTTGCTACTGTCTTTTTTCAGGATGCTTTTTGATTTCCTACTCTTATGGCCCTGGGGTTTCTTAGTGGTTTCCTATTCAATTGCTAATCAGTGCCAATCCTGTTTAGCATTTTTGAAATCTTCCAAGGTTGACTGTTGCCACTAGCTGTAGCACTCGGATGCTAAAGAATACTTCATTATGAGAAGATGCTTACAGGTTAAGAAAGCTAGGCCAAAATCAAAACTCCGAAGCTAACTAGATTGACCAAAAATATTGGATTTTATTAGTTTCCAGCAACCACACTAAGACATGATAACCTACCCTATTTTTTTTAGAATCCTCCTTCCCTCCTTTTATCTGGAAGGAACATCAATATAGGAGATTACCAACAAATAACTCTTCAATCTGTTCTGATCTTTTAGATCACTAAGTTGGTATGACTGATCAAAAACCACAAAACTTTTCTATTTGGTTAAAAAAAATATCTGCTTTTTCCTAAAGAAAACACATGAGAATTATTGTTGTAAAACAGATTAACGTATCTTTTCTCACTCCTGGGTAGTATTAGTACAGTGTTAAAAAGCTGGATAATTATCATAGATTTAGGTTCTTATACATAACTTGTATAAAAGTTTCTAATATCCATGGTAAATTGACAGCTTCTGGTTTAAATTGAAAGGGTCAGGATAGGAAGGACTCAAACGTTCAATAATTAATGTATGTCACACATTTCTAAAATTGTCTAGATTTCACTTCAATTTTGCAGTGATTATCTCATGTTGAAAAAGTGCAACTAAATATGAATTTAATATTTAAGAAGCCCTGCCAAAACTGAATATGGCCTTATGTTATACAAGAAGTTATTATTAAGAGAAAATATACCAACGTATTTTAAAGAGTAATCCAAGATAAAATAAATTTTAAAGTGTAAAGGACTGGAAAGTCTTTCTTAGACTACTGATATGTGGGAAATTCTTTCAGTAAATCATGATTACATTTCATGTGTTAATATTACACTGATAAAAATAAGAGGAAAATACTCTTACCACTTGCTAAATTTAAAGAAATCAGAAGCAATCTCAGAATTGCTGTTCCCCAAAACCTAACATGAAGTAAACAGCACAAACTCCAGATTATTATAAGGAGCAAAATAGCCAGTTTTGGAGTAGTGGTTAAAGCACCAGGCTACAAAGCAGGGGATCGTGAATTCTAGTTCTAGTCCTGCCTTAGAAAGCTACCTGGATGACTTTGGGCTGGTCACTCTCTCAGCCCAACTCACCTCACAGTGTTGTTGTATGTGGGGAAAATAGGAAAAGGAAGGGGTATTGGATACATTCGCCACCTTAAATTATTTGTAAAAATAATAAAGGTTGGATGCAAATAAATAAAAATAACCTGTCACTCAATTTCTGGTGAATATATGGATCTAACCACATATTCTTCTTGGTAAGAGTATGAAGTAATTTGTAATGTTTGCCTTTACAGAATGTTTTATTGGAAATCCACATTAAAGCTAATCAAACACTTTGAATAATGAAAGTTTTTTACTCATCAGAATATCATTCATGCTAATTTAACAAAAACCGTGGAAATTTGCACATTCTGCTCTGGTTCCCATGAAAATGCTGCTTTTTCAAATGATTGCCCTGATTCAAGTCAAACTCCCATTTTCAATCCACAAAGCAGGGACAGACAACCACTTGCTCTCTAGATACTCTGGATTACAATTTTCACAACCATCAGTCCTTTGAGGTAAAGGTTAGGAAACAACTACACAAACAATACTAGGATTTATTTTATTCATAAAGGCTATAATAACATAATCTTATCAGCAATGATAAGATGATAAGAAATGCCTATTAGCATTTCTCCCTCCTTCCCTTTTATACCCGAGAGTCAAAGCAGGACATCCTAACTGTATTTCTCACACTTTCCTGTGTTCCCATGCTAAGTTCCTGTTTTCCCAATGGATCCTGTGTATTTTTGTGAAGGCCATCTCCGTACTCTTCTACAAGACTGGTTAGGGTTGATGGGTACTGATTAAATTTAAAATATTTAGAGGTGTTTGATGCCTAGAACTATCTAAAAATGACTGTGATATTCTCAAGAAAAGAATGTTAAATATCTCAGAGCAACTATACCCAAGCTGGATCTTCCAGATATGTTGTGACTACAATTTTTATTGTATCCACTCTGAGAATTATAGTGTAACACAGCTGGAGAGCATTAAGTTGGGGAAGGCTGCTGTGTGAGTATAAGTAACCTTTAAAATGACATATTTAACATTCAAGGGCAAAGCATGACTTTTTTTAAAGGTAGTAATGCTGTCCTTTTCCATTCCATCAATTTATGTTAACCTGTTCTGCTCAGTTTGCATGTTATTTTCCAAGGACACGTTTCTCCAAGCACCACACGCCCCATTCTAAAGAAGAGCCGTCTCTTTATGAAGCTTCTTAGCTAATAAGGTTTTGGCTTAGAGCACACCCCTTCTTTATCTATGATATAATATTGGGGAAGTTTTGTCGACTTTTAAAGTTTTAAGGGATACTGGGAAAACACTGGTTACCTCTGACATGAGTTACCTCTGCACTGAGCTGTTTTGCAAATTTGGTCTCCTTCCAGAAACAAGGCAAGATAATCCACGTCCTCTCCTCTTGGTTAACATTTAAATAGTAGCCTCAAAGATAACCTGTGTCTGTCTGGCCATAGAACTTTTAGCTGTGTATTACTGGCATCATTGCTTTGGGGTTGGGGGGATAGCAGTTTCAAAGCAATGGTTTTCTACGAGTGCAAATTGTTATGGCAGCACTGCAAATCTGCAAATTCAGTTTCTAAGACCAAAATAAATTGGAAGGACATTGCTACCTTTAATGTTATAATTAACGCTACTCCTAATTGCAAAAACAAAGGCCGAAGACTTCTGATGCACTTTCAAGATGGTTACACTGCAGAAGGCAGAAGTGAAGTCAGAATCCTTAAGAATGTGGAGAAACTGCAAAGCCCACCTTGGGTCTTGATTTTTTTTTTTTTCCTCCTGGCCAGCTGTGCCATCAACCTGATAATAAAAATCACATTTTTTTGTGGGGAGGGGGAGGAGGAATCTCACTGGCTCTTTAACCGAGGGAAGCTCTAATTGATTCCCACAGTAATTAACCTGCATTTTACCTCAAGAGTGTGCTAGTTAAGGAAGTCAGTGCAGCTATTTATAACTCCTCTCAAATTGAGGGCAGACTGCCTAAAATCTAACACATCCCAGCTGTACTCCTGTTTGAACTGGGGCCAAGGGAATTTTTTAAAGCAATCTTGGCACTGAATGAATGACACCAACACGATGAGAGCACAGAGTGGTTGTGTTGTGGTGACGTAGCAGCGGAGGTGGAATGGGAAGGGGGGAAACTGCACGATAATCCCTCCTTCTCCGGCGTGCTCTGAGCTCATAGGCCCCAACCCTACTATCCCTGTACAGCCAAGCCAGGAACCACTACTGAGATCAAAATACAGGAAGTGTCTTTTCCTCATGGCTGATCTGCACAGACTGGAGCCACACCATCCCTGCCAGAGAAGTTAACTCTCATAATCTCTGACCATAACCCAGAAAGAGTGGATGGAACAGATGGGGATGGGACCCCAGCAGCAGGATAGGTCATGTGACACTCCACATGGCCTTGAAAGCACAAGCTATTGTTTGGCAGCTGGGCTCTGGTAGAAAGCCAGCGGAAGACCGTTTCCACTGGGCAATTCAAGGAGAAGCAGCAGCTGTTGCTGCCTCTTCTTCTATTGCACCCTGCTTTGCTCAAGCTACTCAATGAGGACCGAGCACACTGAGCCCCTGGGACCAGAAAGCCACCAAGCAGACGAAAGCTTGCACCAACACTGCACAGATTTAATACAGCTTGGTAAATGCGCAGATGCCACCTCCATCATCTCCCCCCAGCTGAACCCAGATGGGCTCACAGACAAATGTAAGAAATTAGATTTCTGGGGAGAGGAAGAAAGGAAGGATTGTCTCCCTTGGCTAAAGCATTCTATTACTTAGTGTCTATCTGACCCCTCCGGAGAAAACAAACCACTTTTTAACCTCACGCTACTAGTTTTAAGATGAGAATTCTTTTTAAAAAGAGGGATAGGTGGTCACTGTGGGAACACAGGCATTATCTTATTTCCTTATTTGAAAAGTTCTCAGGATTTTGGGTCAAAACATTGGCTAGATTCAAACATTATGCTGCGCCATGCTGTTTCTTGAGTTTATGATTTAGCATTTTGGATAAAACACGCCTTACTGCAGAAAGTGAACTAGGCTCCACAAGCCATTTTAAGCCATTCACAAGATGCTTAAAAGGCAATATTAGCCCCCTCAATGGGCTCACTGGTTCTTTGTGTGGGTGGCTGGAGGGACATAATTTTGAAGGCACCCATTTTCTAGTTCACCAATACTGTAGTTAAGCATATCATCCAAAGGTGGGACTCTACTTTCAGCCATTTTATTTATTTGTTAAACTTATATGCCACCACCCATCTCACTAACAAAGTGACTCTGGGTGAAGCAACTTTATATATATATATCCAGGGGTGGGTTCCAACTTACCTCGCTGCCGGTTCGCTCCCTCCCGCACCGTGTGGGCGCACCTCATGCGCGCGCGCACGTGCGCATGCGCAGTAACAAAAAAATTTTTAAAAAAAAGCCCAAAAAAAGATGGTGACCGCATGCACAGCGCCGGAAGTCGGCTTCTGCACATGCTCAGAAGGAAAAAAAAATGGGAATTTTTTTTTAAAAGATTAAAAAAAAAAAGATGGTGGCCCCCACAGACCGGCACCGACCAATCCAGTTCGGTGACATCATCGTGACGTCACCAGGTCGCTACCAGTTCAGGCGAACCGGTCCGAACCGGGAGGAACCCACCCCTGTATATATCCCGTGCTAACCTATCTCTAATCATTATCACATTATATTATTTCTGATGGCCAGAATATGTTTGGGTAACATGATTGTTAGTTTGAAAGCTGGATGGGTAAATTCAAAGTGAAGCCTCTCTAGCACTTTCAAAACAAGGCAACAGTCAGTCAGCACAGAATGTTCGCCATAATTCCATTTTATAATTAAGGATGTATAAATATAGTAAGACAACTTTCAGAAAGACACTGGCTAATCTCAGTTCTATGTAAAGTGTAAAAAATAACTTACAAATTTCACAGGATGAATGATTTAAAGATTGAAATATTATTTGGTGTTGGGGGGGGGAATTATATGCTATCCAAATTCCAGATTTGGATTTGCTAGGATTCCAAATACATAGCAAAGAAGCATTTTAAATTAAATGCAAAAATTATATAAAACCATATTAATATGATAAAGACAAAAGGCAAAGGGGGGGATATTAGTCCTTCGGGAGTTGGGCGGCATATAAATTTTATAAATAATAATAAATTTTATAAATAATTACAATCAAGGGGAAAATTCATCAATGTTAACTTCAACTTTTAACTTCACCATTTTGAAAATCAAAGTACACCAAGAATTTTTCTTGCATCCACATAGTTGCTAAACATATATTCTCTTGTCTATGAAGATAAACTATAATTCTCAATAAAGAAGTATAAAAGTGGCTGCAAATAACTTCCGACCGTCATAAAATGTTGTGCCCCTCCTGCAGTCACATGACATTTTGGGTGCTTAGCAACAGACTCACATGTATGACTATGGGCAGTGTCTCGTGGTCACATGACTGCAATTTGTGATGAGTTTTTGCCACTTTCTGGCAGAAAACTGCAAAATCCGCTACTTGCTAGATTCATTTAATGACCACATGGTTCACTTAACAATTGTGGTGATTTGCTTTACGACCTCCCTGACTTACTACCAAAATTCAATTGTCATAAATTGGGGACTACCTATATGTTAGCTTTTAGAACTACTGTATTTTTCGGACTATAAGAAGCACTGGTGTATAAGATGCACCAAGATTTTGAAGAGGTAAGTAAGAAAAAAAAGTTTTTGTCCTCCCTGGCCCGCAGGAGCACTCTGCAGGCCTCCCAAACCCTCTGCGCGCCCCGTTTTTCGAAAAAACAGGGGCATTTTTGTCTTCCCCCAGCCCCTAGAAGCACTCTGCAGGCCTCCCAAACCCTCTGTGCACCCTGTTTTTTTCAAAAACGGGCCCATTTTTCACCCATTTTTACGAAAAACGGAGTGCACAGAGGGTTTGGGAGGCCTGCAGAGTGCTTCTGGGGGCTGGGGGAAGGCAAAAACGCCCTCGTTTTTGTGAAAAACGGGCCCATTTTTCGCAAAAATGGACGTGGGGGCAGGGCTTCGGGAGGCCAAAAATGGCTGTATTCGGTGTATAAGACACACCAACATTTCCACCCTCTTTTAGGGGGGAAAAGGTGCGTCTTATACTCCAAAAAATACGGTACATGCTTCTGTCATTTTTGCACCTTGAGAATTGACCCATACATTAATAAAGCACAAATTACTTATTCAAGAAGTCCTTTCTTTCAACATAAGCTTTCTAACTGAGCTCAGTCAAGCTGGTTATTATTCAGCCAATACACCGTTTGACACCCTGATCCTGCACAGCTACAAAGAAAAGGTGAAAGTCTACAAAGCTAATAGTTGGCTGGAAGATAAATAAGGCTGCAACTGTACTTTTCAGCGACGGTAAACAAATAATTTGTTGTTATTCTGTGTAACTTCTTTCAAATGAGCTCACTCAAACCATTCTTTCCCACTTTTTTTAAATTGCATTTTTAAATATTTGCAGGCATTTTACCTTAAAACATAAAATTTTAAAAAGCATATTGGTAATTATTTTAGCGAGAGACCACATTGTAAAATACGCAAGTCCAAACTCCAATGGAATGATATGCACTGGTTCAGGATATACAGGTCATGTGGAATCTTGCCACATTCTAGGTTTGACAAAAATAACAGTGGTTGCAAGAAGCACCACGAAAAAGAATATAAAAGTATGATAAAACAGAGATTCTCATATTTTGGCTAAGATTTTTTTTAATCTCCTTAACTGCCAGATTAGATAGATCTTTTTTGAAGATTTAGTTAAAAGAATTTTATCAAATAAAATTAAAATTGAATACTAAAATTTCATTTATTATTCCAGACACAAACATATGTCTTTCTTCCGGAACAACTCCCTGTGTTTCTAGATATACAAGGCACAACAGTGCAACTTTCACACTGTTAGCAATAATGAGAAACACAAGTCATAAATACCCCCCCCCCCAAAAAAATATTCTTTTATTTTGTCTCCTGCCTTTAATTTATTTTTTTTCAATATTCTTAGTTTTTTCTATGCTTTGTATATTATTATTTAGCCCAAAAGGAATAGCATGATGGGTATGAATGCACATGGAGGTCTTACTACTAGATGTAACACCTCACTAACGATTTGTGGCATTGGAACGTCAACTTTGGTAGCACAGGCTTTCCCATGATCCTTAGTACTGGTTCATTAATGCTAGATGGTTTGTGCAAGACTTCTGTTAATACCAAAGTTGTAATTATTGGGGTGGAGAATAAGGAAGTGAGAACAATAATATGGAAGTCATCAACAAGAATCATGTAAGCTTGCTGATAACTTTAGATATCTTATATCCAATATCCATCTAATGCGGTGGCTCCCAACCTTTTGGGCACCAGGGACAGGATCCGTGGAGAGGTTTTTCCGTGGACTGGAGGGGCGTGGTTTTGTGAGCTGCCTGCATCCCACGGACGGGGCTTCGTTTGTTTCTGTGGCCCTGTTTCTGGCATGCCGCAGCCCAGTGCCAGTCCACAGACCGGGGGTTGGGGACCCCTGATCTAATGAACAGTGATTTTTTTTTTCAAACATGCCAATAATTTTGTGTTTTCTAAGTAACTTTACTTAATTATATAGTTCATTGAAAAAAATTGCATTTGTTCATTATATAGGACCCCACATTTTCCAAACTGGCTGATTTCAAATTGCAAGTGTTCTATCACTATACCAAATTAAATATATCCATATGGAAGTTCACCCATCCTGGAATATAAGTCATCCCCTAATATAAAAGTAAAATCCTTCCAATTTACTAAGAATCAGGAAAGGAAAAGATTGAACCCTTTTAATTGGACAGAATTGAAGCTATAGGAGTCTTTAATAAATTCTACCACCCAAACAATGGATTAATCACTGTGGATCAACTACAGTGATCTTATTCTTTGGCCAGTAAATAGTCATACATATGGAGAGAGACCTTAATTTTAGTACCCAACTCTAGTGCAGCGTAATCCTCGGGGGGGGGGGGGGACAGACAAACAAGAGCACTGCATGCCAGTTGTGGGATTAGCCAGACAAGTGGGATTGTAAAAGAGCAGACAACTAAAGCAAGGGGACGTAAAGAGGGAGGAGCTGGGGACAATTAAATAAATAGTTAAGAGGCAGGGTAGAACACAAATACTTCTGAGAAGAGTCAAAATCAACTTTTATGAGAGAAAATTAAAACCAGGACACCATTTTCTTAAGCCTTCTCTGGGTAAATTGCAGTGGTGAAATCCATTTTTATTTATTTTTTTGCTACCAGTTCTGTGGGCGTGGCGTGGTGGGCGTGACAGGGGAAGGATACTGCAAAATCTCCATTCCCACCCCACTCCATTCCCACCCCACTCCATTCCCACCCCAAAATCTCCATTCCCACATACATATATATATATGTTTTTTTCTCTGTTAAATCACCTGGTATACCCAAATATGGGAGGAAGCATACTGTATTTATGTAAAATTTATATACATTTATGTAAAAATATAACATATATATATATATATATATGTATTTTGGTCGCGCTGATGGAGGATCTCTGGCGAGCCAGAGATGGAGGGTTTTCCTCCATCCTGGTGCTGCTTGCCCTCTCAGGTGCTTTCGCTACCGTCGACCACGGTATCCTTCTGTGTCGATTAAGGGAGCTGGTAGTGGGTGGCACCGTTTTGCGGTGGTGCTCCTCCTATCTCTCTGATCGTGCACAGTCGGTGTTTGCAGGGGGGCAGAGGTCGACCCCTAGGCCCCTTGAGTGCGGGGTGCTTCAGGGTTCGGTCCTCTCTCCCCTTTTATTTAGCATCTACA